>JBBCBC010000029.1:4463049-4890065 GCA_037126765.1 Stenogyne calaminthoides | reverse complement strand
GAGAGATGTTGATACTTATAAAGTGCTATCTTAAATTTAAAGAGAACATGTCAAGACACCCTATATAATATATATATAAATATATATATATATATATATATATATATATATATATATATATTTCATGTTTGATCTATTACTCTTCAAAATACTACTTCTTGAGGTGTTATTCGATGTTATAGTCATAAAGTTTTTTTTTTGGGTATCTTAAGATTTAAGAATTTTTGTTTGGTGAGCTTCTTGAGTTATTGCATACAATTTTGAAATTTAATGGGCACTAGAGACAATACCTGAATGTCAATTTTTTGTTTAAAAAATATAACAGTGTGCGAGATTTTTTATGCTATCTATATGTGAAGCATATTTGGGGTAGATTTGAAACACAATTTGTCTACAATACTCTGTATTTTCTTGCAAATATGCACACTGAATTATCCTTTGACCTTAAATTCTATAGTAGGAGAGAAGTGAAAAAAGTTCAGATGTTTAAATTACGCAATGTTTGATAATTTGGTGCATATTTTGATAATTGTTTTGTTTTTAATATTGTTCCCACTGAAAGAGGCTCTTTCTTATTGTTCAATTTTTCAATAAGATGATTAACAAGTCAGAAAGAAGTTTTAGATTACTAGAGTGGAAGACAAGAATAGTTTCATGCGGATGCTGAACATTTCTGCAATGAATGATTTGGTTGCAAACTCGATACTCATATTAGAATCTGCACCTTGGGATGTTTATGGTATTACCTGATTATGTTTAGAAAAGACATTGAAAAAACATTTCAGAATGGATTATTGTGGTATTACTGATAAAGGAATACAATAATGTTGAATGTACTTGATCATACTTGTATGAATTTTAGATTCACATATTTAGTATTAATGATTATTTCTTGTGACATTACTCATTAATGTTTGTGGTACTGATATTGCAGATTATTGCTTCGTGTATTGCAAATTATTACGTGTAGTATTGTTGAATATTTCTTGTGGTATTATTGATTATTCCTCATAGTATTGTTGATTATTGTTTGTGGTATTGCTTATTATTCTTTGTGGTATTACTGATTAATTCATATGGTATTGATGATTATTAGTTGTGGTATTGCTAATTATTCTTTGTGGTATTGTTGATTATTATTTTTGTTATTGCTGATTATTCTTTGTGGTAATGTTGATTATTTCTTGTGGTATTGTGTATTATTGTTTGTGTTATTGTTGATTACTCCTTGAGGTATTGTTGATTACTCATTGTGATATTGTTGATTATTATTTGTTGTATTGTTTATTATTACTTTTGGTATTATTGATTAATGTTTATGGTATTGTTAATTATTGATTTTTATATTGTTGATTATTCCTTGTGTTATTGTTGTTTATTGCTTATGAATACATGTTTGATTTAGTAAACTAATAATCAGATTAAAAAATAAATTAAATAATTTATACTCCCTCCGTCTCAATATTACTTGAACACTTATCTTATTTGGACGTCCCAACATTATTTGAACACTCCAAAAATGGAAACAAATATAATATTAATACACTCACAACACCCTTATTTTATTCCACTCAAACCCACTAAAATCCACTTTACTTAGTTTGGGTGTCATTTCCAGTGTTCAAGTCATCTTGAAACGGATGGAGTATTAGTTAAGAAGTTGATTATTACCATTAGGCTTGCAAGTGGGCACATGATCAAATACAAAATTTCAGTAATAGAAAAAAGATAAACTACAAAACAGAAGAAAATAAACAAATGAAAAAAAAATAAGTATGAAGGCTTGAACCTCGGTATGAAAAGGTAGAAGTAGAACTCGGTCCTTACTCCTTTACTGATGCAGCGGCCTTATCGAATGAACAAATAACACCTTCTAAGATACATTGATTCAACAATTGAATACCGTAAAATAAGCAAACAGGGAAAACCATTTTCTTAATTCATCATTCAACTCAATAAAACGTTTACAACTGAGCTCTATAAATAAGAGCGGAAACTTAATTAAGGATAAATACTAATATATGGAAATAAATTATAACAAATCATATCTAATAAATTAAAGATCCTAATTAAAACTAATTCCCTAATAATTTTGATTCTCCAAATCTGCTCATAATTATCCAAGATTGCTATTGCGATCTCGTCTCCATCATTCTCACCCTCGAAATGGATCTCGTCTCCAGAGGAATAAAGTATTACCATCAAAGAAGTAAGCTCAAAATATTGGTTGTTCGAGTATGACTTAAAATCTTGAGGAGATAGAAAGGACTTTTTATAGCACTGCAAACAAAATAACTATCATTAATTATAAAAAAAATAATAGTTATTATGTGAGAGATAACCTGCATCACCATTGAGGTAGACTTCGTCTGTATGATGTATCTAAACCCGAAAAAATTGCACTGTGACCATTTTTCGTATCAAAAATTTTGCACGGATCGTCTTCAAGCTCGACATCGAAAATGGGATGCACAAAATCAAGCTCTTCGGGCTCGGTATCGTAAATAGGAAACACGGGATCAACGTTGTGTTGTTCTTCATCTTCATCTTCATAATAAATAGCAAAATGAGAGGTGTCAAGCCTAAAATGGTCATTAATCAGTCCAAAGTCCTCCAATGAATACCATGTTCCGAATTGACTAATTTCATTGTCAAAATTTGGAGGCCCAATTGGCTTCTCCTCTAACTCATCCAAAAGGCTAGTAAAACCATTCTCACTCAAAGGCCCAACTCGGTTGTGTTCCTCCTCAACCAAATGACCAAAGTTTGTCATCAAATTCTGAAATTCACGTAAATCACGTAAAGACCCACTAAAATTAAATGGCCCAATATCTTCCTCCTTAACAGGAATCGGCCCATGACACATAGGTAGGGCAGCGGAGCACTTATCAGAGAGGCCGCTTTTGTCAATTTCCATGGAACGCAGACCGGTGCGCATTGGTCTCGACACGGTGGAGAACGAAACCCGGCTGTCTGAATCGTCGACAATTGTGTAACGATGAAGATGTGAGTTCGATGCCACACCAGGAACCACGGCGTGCAGGCTGTGTTCGTCGAGGTGCGATGTCTCCGGTGCAATGAACTGATGGTCTACGGACATTGTATCATCCTCGTCCGAGTCAGTAGGATACTCGTCGAAAACAGGTTGTGGGGCAGGTGGAGCAAGCTGAGCGCATTGTCCGGTGGCCCATTGGTCGCGATCGGCAATTGCGTGTAGTGTAAGCAATTGCACGATGTTGGCCAATTGGTTTGTGAAATCGTCCAATCTTTGCGCAAGGGCGTCATCTCGATGGAATTCATGGCGAAGCGGCATCTCTGGAGCATGGCCTGGCAATCTGAATACCAACTGCAGCGGACGAATGAATAAATAACACCTTCTAAGATATGTTGATTCAACAATTGAATACCGTAAAATAGGCAAACGGGGAAAACCTTTTTCTTAATTCATCATTCAACTCAATAAAACGTTTATAACTGAGCTCTATAAATAAGAGCAGAAACTTAATTAAGGATAAATATTAATCTATGGAAATAAATTAAAACAAATCATATCTAATAAATTAAAGATCCTAATTAAAACTAATTCCCTAATAATTTTGATTCTCCAAATCTGCTCATAATTATCCACGATTGCTATCGCGATATCTTCTCCATCATTTACCCATTTGCTATGCCGTCAGAGGCGCACAACGGCTTTGCACTTATTGCGACCCATTAAAATTCAATTGAAATTGAGTCAAAATTGCACCAATTTCACGGTGCAATTGGTGCACACAAGAATGGGGTGATCGGAAGATTGTAGGACACCATCACGGGGCGCCGCTTCCTGACGGGACTTTCTCTAGTGCCCTCCTCACTTTTTCTAGTCTCTGCTCTTGTTTATGAGCATTTTGGTGTCCTCCAAGTGCTCGAGGAGACGAAAACCCTCTCCCGCAATACAGGCATACAAAAACTTTTGACCTCAACCTCGATTATTCGGGCTTATAAAGTTTTAGATCTAGAAACTCGGGCTTGGCTATCTTCATTGTCATTGTGTGTATGAGAGAGTTGATTGAATGAGAAATTATACATTGCATGCCGGTTATATAAAAGATTTTCTTAAATAATAATGGAAATTATTGATGAATCTCCAGGAAAAATATCAGACCTATTATTAATTGTTTTCTTCGTGGAAAGTTATTTAATGTATTTCCATATACTCACTTGTTCCTTCGTGGTCTCATCCCAACGTATCAAGGTAAACTATTTTTTTTCTTTTATCAGTGCGTATTTATAATTAATGGAGTATATGGTAGTAATATATAAGTGGTTAGAGTTTCACTACCTAAGACCCCAAGGTCTTGGGTTCGAGACACGAAGAGAGATATTTATTCCCTCTTGTGGTGGTGGTGTTGTCGTTGCGGTGGGGTTGCAGTTTCTGTGGATAGTGACACGAAAAGATGTGTCATGTGTTGATACCAAAAATATGATGAGAGGGTTAAGACATTAATGTGGCTTTAGTTGGCATCAAACTTGATTATAAGTTTAAGGTAGTTGGAATTTAATGAAGAACAAAAGGAATGTTCTTCATTAATGTCATGAACATGTGAATTGATGCTTGGTTGTTTAAAGATGTGAAAGCAATAAATTGCAAGAGTATTTGGGCCAAAGGCCTCTTTTCTTGGCTAGTAAAGCCTTCGTATTGAATGTCCAAGTTGGAACCCTTAAATGAGTCTTAATTACATGTATTTATACTACCCATTCTTGGGTATAACCCTTCTAGGGATCTAGGACCTAGACATTTAATGACCCTCAGGTGCATTAAATGGAGCCGACTTTGGTTGCTGGATGGAGTGTTCCAGTGGGACTGTTGATCGAGTCCCTGAGCTCGGGCCGCCCACCAGAGGTTGCTGGCACTGTACCAGAGGTTGCTAGGGTGGCATCTGAGGTCGCTGACTCGGAATTAGAGGTTGCTCGTTTGACCTTTCCTCATTCGGATATTCTATTTTAGCGGCCCTTAGAGGGCCTGAGAGCAGGCTCCTCAAAGGGAAAGTCTTCTCTGTCGCAGCTTGTATCCCGGGGTTCAGTCATGGAGGCGCCGCCATTGGGGAATTGCGTTTTCCAGAGGTCGTGTCCCCGAGATCTCGCTAGGTCGCGACCATGATGCCCATAACTGATGTGGCCCTACCTTATCTCGACCTTGCGTGTTTGGTCTCCCCTCAGCGATCTACCGAGGTCGCTGAGGGTCCTAATTGATAGCTCACTTGATATACAATAGAGAAATAAACCTAAGTGTAGACTCTGCGTTTACCCTAATTATCCCATCACAACAATTGTCCCCCAGGTCGCTGGCCGAGCTATTCGAGCTCGCTTGGGACCTGGAATGCGACAAATGTCTTGGTCTTCACTTTAGTTTCCATGCTTTTGCGAGATTCTGCGTGACGTTTCGCGTTTCGAGGCAGCACTGTTGTGATGTTCGCAGTTACTTTTGCAGGCGTGATGATAGCGTGCGTACTGCACGCACCTGACTTCAAGAGTCGCGACGCGCGGGTGTCCTTGGTTCGCGAGCCCCACGCGCCCTCATCAGCCTCTATATATATGAGGTCCTCTCCTCATCCCTCACTTTTCCAATTGCAAACATCCTTCCTCTGCTCTGCTTCGCCTCCGCCGCACCTGAAGTATCGTCGTCGGATTTAGAAGTTCAGGTAATAAATCTTCTGATTCTCTTTCTACGGAATCCTCCCCCACTCGCCTTGGTTTGGCTCCTCGTGCTGGTGAAAGATCCTCTGCCTCACCGCCAGAGTCAGGGCCCTCAATCGCGGTTGCCAGAACTAGTGGGGGCCTCCCCGTCTTCGATGTGTCCTCCGGCTCCGCCACCCGCGATGAGATGAGTTCCGGGGGTTCCGATTTTGGCTCCCACCTTTCTGGTCTCCTTCGAGAGGACGATGCTATGGATGGGGCCGATGATGAACGGTTAGAGGCCGTCGGGGAGTAGGGCTCGAATTTTGACATTCTTACCGCCGACGAAGTGACTCGATTAGGTGCTCGGTCGGTCTTAGGCCAGGTCGGCCCCTCCGAGGTTGGCTCATTGTCTGCCTCGGGGACCAGAGAGAACCCTCCGGTATTGGTGGTGCCTACTCCCTGAGCTGCGGCCTCCCCCTTTGAGATAACCTTCCAGGAATACCGGACAAACTTCCCTTATCGACGCCCTTCCAACCGACCAGCTGAGAGGAAAGGGGTGAGAGAGGAGCTCGCTCGATTTATGGCGGGCAAAATTACCAGCTCGGTGCAGGAGACCGAGCTCGAATTCTTTTGGGAATGGTACGAGGTTCCCTAAGATGTCCACTTCTAGGTCCCGACCTTGGATGAGAGGGCCGACCAGCCTCCTGAAGGGTGTGTGGCTATCAATGAGGGGTCCATGGAGGCAGGCGTGCGATTTCCTCTCCATCCGAGGATTAGTGAGCTCTTGAACAGATGGGACCTCGCTCTGACCCAAATCACGCCCAACGGGTGGAGCACTTTAATCAGTTTGCTGACCTTGTTTGGGTCTGTCCAACCCGGCCACCCCCCGGCCGCGGACGAGATTGCCTCACTGACCAATCTGGTGGGAGCCCATGCCGAGGAGAGTGGTTGGTATTATGTCTGAGCCCGCCCTGGCCATAAAATTGTTAAGGACGTCCCGGCCAAGGTCGAGGGATGGAAGTTGAGGTTCTAATGGGTCTCGGGGGTGGCGGACCCCAGTGGACGGCTGGATAGGGGGGTCGGATTAACATCCGGACCGAGTTTGGCATTGCCCAAAGTAAGTCTGTACGTTATTTTAATTTCCCAAGTCACTGATTTGACTCTGTCTTCTTTTTTCTGCCAAGAATCAAGAGGAACCGCTCTTCTCCTCCTTCTCGGCCCGAGCTGTTGTGGTTTGTCGAAAGAAACTTGCGGATAGGTTGCTGAAGGTGCTGACTTTGAGCGAGGTTCGGAGAGCGTCGGGCATACTGATTGGGCCCAACCACTTGCGGTCTCAGTTTCCGCGAGGTAAGTGGGCTTCGCTTCTCTCTCCAACCCGCTGCCCTTTTCCTTTGATCGTGATTTAGTTCCTTTCTGTGCGACAGCTGCGCCCCATTTCTCTCTCCCTTTCATCCCTACACCAGAGGAAGTCGAGCTAATGGATGGTCAGAATCCTGCCGCTCTCAGGAAAGAGAGGATGAAAATCCTCGCGGACGCCCGGGCAGCCCAGAAAGCTGGGGATAAGGAGGCTCGGGAAATTGCCCAGGGGGCAGTGACCGTGGAGATCGTGACCCCGACCTCCGAGAGGCCCAAGTTGGAGGCTAGAGGTCGCCCCGAGGAGGCTGCACCATCCTCCGGGAAGAGGGACAGACCCCGGGATTTGGGGAAGAAAGCGGAAGACTCGCTTAAAAGGCAAGAGCGCGATCCCCCATCCTCTGATGGTCACTCAAAAAAGGGGCGCCACGATGCTTTCGCGGGGAAACCCCCCAAGGCCAAAAGTTCTCGCTTTGGCCACATCCCCGACAGCTACCGTGAGAAGGATGACAAGTCCTACCTGGGGTGGTGTCGACCGATTGAGTAAGTCCCCCTCTTGATGATAGGTGTACTCATATATCATATTCGATTTTTCTAACTTAATTTTACTCTTTCCACAGGGAGGGGTCTTCTCACTCCGTCCTCGTGTCCAATTATCTTCGCAGCCAATCTCCCGATTCCCTCCGCGAACTGTCGGACTACCTTCGCCGGGCTTGCTCGCTCCCTGCCAAGTCGTGGACCCTCGGCCTGGACCAATCGATTGAGGATGCGGGGCTGGTGGGCAACATCCAGCTGGCCATGGTGTATGGCGGACGGATGATGGAGGCCATGTCCAAGGCCACCGAGGACTTCACCACGACGGACTAGCGGGTTCAGAAAGCCATTGAGGAGAAGAACCTCATGGAGATGACCCGGAGGGAGGCCGTGGACCAGAAGAACGTGGCCATGAGACTGGTGGAGGCGGCCAAAATCCAAGTGGGGCATGCCGAGAGGAAGGTCGCGGAGCTAGAGACCTCGGTGGCGGGCATGGATGTTGAACTGAAAGCAAGCCGCTCGGAGGTCGGGATCTTGAGGGCCGACCTTGATCTCAAAGAAAATGCCCTCCAGGAAAAAGACGAGACTCTCCGGCTCGTGAGGGAAGAGCTCAAAGAAAAAGATTCTGAGCTCGTGGCCTTGAAAGAGGAGAATGCGACCCTTGAGGGATTGGGTAACTTTGCCTTGGTGGAGGCCATGGCGAGGTGCATTCGCCTTGCCCGCTCTTTCCCAGAGGCGGCGGCTCTCAAAGAGGCTATGGTGGCCGCGATGTCTACTTTCTTTGATCTTAACCCGCCAAAGTCCTTTGACTCCTTCCCAATTGCCGACCTCGGTCCGGATGGGCTCGACTTGAGCCATTTTGAGGGTGTTGAGGACTTGGATCTCTACAATCCGACCTTAACTACTATGACGTCGGGCCTGGCTGAGGTCATGGAGAGTGGTCTGATCCCCGACTCCCACCTTGCGGCGGCCAAGGTAAACCCTCCCTCCGATGCCCAGCTCACAGCGGCCGAGGGAGATCCCGCTCCTGGTTCCCCATCTCCGGCGGTAGATGGAGAGTCCCCGGGCTAGGGAGCCCAAGTCTGAGATCCGGTTGCCCCCGACCTTTGCAGGTCGTTTTGCTTGTATATATTCTTTTTTGTTGTTATTGCCCCAGAGGCCCCGTATGTATTCTATCTTTAAATTAATGGAACGCCCCTTGGGCCCTTTTCTATTATTGACCTTGCTTTTCACTGCTATCTCGATTGCGATTTATTTAAAGTTCAGTTAATTTTATGTCATCTTAGAAATATGACTCGGCGGCTTTGATCGGTCGCGAGTTCGTACCTTGTTCATTCAAACGAGCTAGCTTATGTCGTTTTAATGGATCACGACTTAATGATCTCGATTAATCGCTACTTTGTACTTAGTTCGTTTAAGAGAACTCGCCTACGTCGTCTTAACAAATGCGACTTGCACGAATTCCACAAACTTTTAATTTTGCCTTTAGAAACGAGCTCGCCTGTTGTCGTCTTAAGAAATTGCTACTTAGCGACTTCGGTTGATCGCGGCTTTGCATTTTAATTTGTTTTGGAGAAATTCGTCTATGTCGTCTTAATGAATTGCGACTTAACGACTTCAATTAACGTTTATGCTTGTCTTTGTCGAGTTAGAAAAGTGCTCGCCTATTGTCGTCTTAATAAATTGTGACTTAGCGACTTCGATGAATTCCTTTTTTGGGATATCCTGCCTCGCCAAAGGTCTGTAGACCTGCCCCCTATTTTCAGCTTTGTCAAAAGATAAAGTGGGAAAATTGAAACTTTGTATTTATGCAGTAATAACTACTACACTTATAACTGAAATAAGTTCCTATATTCTATGTTGATAGTTTATCTTTGGATAGTGCCCCCCCTTCTATTGATAGTATTTCTTCAGGAAGGTCGCTTTCCACGAATATTGGGCTGGAACGCCGTTGACATCCTCGAGCTCGTATGTCCCATTAGGCAGTATCTTCGTGATCTTGAAAGGTCCCCCCCACGTCGGAGTGAAAGGCCCTTGACTGACTCCTTGTATCTTTTTTAACACGAGGTCGCGTTTACGGAACTGACGAACTCGGACTTTTGAATTGTAATACCTTTGTGACCTCTGCTTATAGATCTCGTTGTGAACATTTGAGCTTAAGCTCCTTTCCTCGAGGAGATCGAGGCTGAACTCCTGAGCTCGATCATTGGTCTCATCGATGGCTCGAGATGTTCGGTATGTCGGGTAGTGCACCTCTGCTGGATGACCGCTTCTGACCCAAAGGCGAGAGAAAAGGGTGTTTCTCCCGCCACGTTTTGGCAGGTGGTCCGATACGACCAGAGTATTTCGGGGAGTTTGCTCGCCCAGATGCCTTTGGCGCCCTCTATCCTAGTCTTGAGTGTGCGCTTGATAATCTTGTTGACCGCCTCGACCTGATCGTGACTGAGGGTGATACGGGGTGGAAAAAAGCTTGGTTATTTTCAACTTTTCAAAAAATGCCCCGATCTCTGCTCCATCGAACTGCGGTCCATTGTCCGACACGATCGCTTGAGGTAGGCCGAACCTGCACACGATGCTCTTCCAGATGAATCGGATGATCGCCGATTGATCCGTGCTTTTGAGAGCCTCTGCTTCCTCCCACTTGGTGAAATAAACGACCGCGACCACCGCAAATTGACCGTTCCAGGTGCGGTGGGTAGTGGTCCGATGAGATCGATGCCCCACTTGGCAAAAGGCCAAGGACTATAGATCGAAGCGAGCTCCTCAGGGGCGACTTTGATGTTAGGGGCAAAAACCTGACATCGCTTACAAGCCTTGGTGAAGTCGGACGCGTCCTTCCTTAGCGCTATCCAGAAATAGCCCTGTCGTAGAGCCTTGTGGGCGAGAGAGTGCCCCCCAGCGTGATTGCCGCATGCCCCTTCATGTATCTCCTTCAGGATCTCCTTCCTGACCTCAGGGGTCACGCATTTTAGTAAAGGGAGGGCAAAACCTCGCTTGTAGAGTTGGTCGTCGATGATCGTATACCGTCCTGCCCTTAGTTGGAGCCGTCGTGCCTTGACTTTGTCAGCCGGGAGTTCGCCTTCTTTGATGTACTTGATGATCGGACTCATCCAGGTAACTTCCTCAGTTGCTAGGTGTGGGGTCGCGAGTTTGATGATCATTATATCGGACATGTCGGCTGCTCCTTCGGATGTCGCCAACCGAGCAAGGGCATCCGCTTGGGTGTTTTCCTTTCTGGGGATCTGGGATATCTCCACCTATTCAAACTTCTCGATCAAATTCCGGGCTATCTTGTGGTAGGCGATCATCTGTTTGCTCCTTCCTTCGTATTCGCCCGTCATTTGGAATGCTACCAGTTGAGAATCGCAGAAAATATTGACGTGCTGAACTCCTAAGGCCATCGCCATTTCTAGACCGTTGATTAAAGCTTCATATTCGGCCTCGTTGTTTGTTGCTTGGAAACCGAAACGGATTGCCATTATGAAAGACCTTCCTTCCGGGCTAATTAACACTATACCTGCCCCAGCTCGCTCGCTGGTCGATGACCCGTCGACGTATAATTCCCATGGTTGCCCCACTGCCCTCTCTAGCTCAGGTGGAAAAGTCAATTCCACGAGGAAGTCTGCCAACGCTTGTACTTTTATTGCCGTCCGGGGGGTGCATACGTTATGCCAAACTGTCCGATCTCTACCGACCACTTGAGGCATCTTCCCGCGGTATCTGGTCGATGGAGTATCCGACGTAATGGAAGTGAGGTTAGGACTTCGATGTGGTGGTCGAAGAAGTAAGGTCGGAGCTTGCGGACGCTCATTACGAGAGCATAGGTGAATTTTTCCAGAGGGGTATCTTAGTTCCGCGTCGCTCAAGGTCTGGCTTACAAAGTAGATTGGTAGGTGGTCCTGCCCCTCAGCTCGGACCAATACTGAACTCAAAGCGGTTTCAGAGGCCGTCAAGTAAAGATACAGCTTCTCCCCCGGGATAGGCTTTGCGAGTATTTGTGTGTTCGAGAGATAATCCTTCATGTTTTCGAATGCGAGCGGGCTTTGAGCCGTCCATTTGAATTTCCCTTTTCTGATCGTGTCAAAAAAAGGCTTGCACTTGTCGCCCATCCGCGAGATAAAACGATTCAGGGTGGCCAATCGTCTCGTCAACCTCTGGACTTCTTTAATGTTCTGTGGTGCCCTCATGTCGAGCACGGCCTTGATCTTGGTCGGATTGGCCTCAATCCGGTGTTGGCTCACCATATGCCCCAGGAACTTCCTGGATTCCACCCCAAAATTACACTTCTTGGGGTTTAGCTTCATCTTGTACTGTCTCAGAATGTCGAAAGCCTGGGCGAGATGTCCCAGATGATCTTCCTTTTTCTCGCTCTTGACTACTAAATCGTCGATGTAGACCTCCATGGTTTTGCCGATCTGATCCGCGAACATGCGGTTAACCAACCTTTGATACGTTGCCCCGGTGTTTTTTAAACCAAAGGGCATACGCCTCCAGCAATAGATGTTCTTTTCTGTCAGAAAAGAAGTATGTTGTTGGTCGCTTGGGTGCATCGCTATTTGATGGTACCTGCGAACGCGTCCATAAGGTTCATCACCTCGTGGCCCGCCGTGTTGTCAATCAGATGGTCGATGTGCGGCATGGGGAAATGATCTTTGGGGCAAGCCTCGTTTAAGTCCGTGAAATCGATACATAACCTCCACGAGTTGTTTGCTTTCTTTACCAAAATGGCATTTGCTACCCATTTCGGTTTATCGGCCTGCTCGATGAGCTGGTTGTCTAGGAGTTTCTTGACCTCGGCCAGTGATGCATACTTCTTGGGGCCGAAATTTCTCCTCTTCTGCGAGACAGGCTATCTCCGGATCTATCCCGACCATGTCTCGATGGTACCAAGCAAAAACATCCAAATTTGCCTTCAAGAATCCGATCACTTGATCCCGCATTTCATGGCTTAAAGAAGTTTCGATGATCACCTCCATCTCGGGTTGGGTTTCGCTGATGGGGACTCTCTCGAGTTCTTCAACCGGCGTAGCTCGTTGCTCCATCGACCATCGCGGATCTTCAATAGGTTCAAAACCGATCTTGGGCTCGAGGTCGGTGTGCCCCTCAATGACAGTGGCCTTGAGCCTCTTGTTGGACTCCGTTTCTGATTTCGTCATTTAATGGCGGGGTAGTCTTGCGACGTTGCCAATATTGACCCCACTCCGAGGTTCGCCGTGGTCGTATCTGTTTCGCCGTCTACCTGTAATAGACATCCTCTCGACATCGCCTGATTTCCCCTGATAGTGCCCACAGCCCCTCCTGGGGTAGGGAATTTGATGTAGTAGTAATTGGCCGAGGTCGCGGTTCTGAATTCATGCTCGAACGGTCTCCCTAAGAATCTGTTATACGTGGAAGGGAGGTCAACGATAATGAAATTGAGCTGCCTGGTCGCCCTTACCTCTGGGTCGCGATCCGAAATCAGCTCGACTGCCAGGCGGATTGCCCCAGAAGGCTTTACAGACGAATCCCCGAAGCCTTTGATGGTGAGATCGCAAGGTTCGACATAATCGAAAAAATCTCCGATTTGGTCAAGGGCCCTTTTGAATAAAATGTTACAGAAAGAGCCATTATCAATTAATAAGCGATGGACCATCACCCCCATGATCTTGGTCGAGATTACGATAGGGTCATTGTTCAGGGGAATTCCACCCTGTGTTTGTCTTCGTCCGAGAAAGCGAGCGAGCTGGTTTTCTCAGTCGCGTGGTTGATCTGGAAAAAGGTCTGGTGGAGGTGATTTAGAGCCCGTATCTCGGCTTTTCATCTTCGTCTTGACATAACCATCGACGGGAGGATCCCACCGATGCTACCTCCCAGAGGAGAGATCATTTGCACGGCCCTTCCCGCGGCATTTTCCGGAAACGGTGGAAGAGGTTGCTGTCGGCCAGCCCTGGACTAGCTTGGGGGTGTTGTTGATTGTTCTGATGCTTCTTCACATAGTCATCCAGTTTTCCATCCTCGTAGAGCTTCCACAGTTGCCGGAGGAGGTCGCGGCATTCGCTGGTGTTGTGCCCGATGCTTTCGTGGTATTGGCAATACTTGTTGGGATTCATCTTCCCATTTTCCTTCGTGATCTTCCTGGGCTGATCCAGGAGCTGCTTGTCTTTGATCTTATCGTAGACCTCGTTTGGGGTGGTAGTCAGCACTTCCAACAACTTGACCTCGATTTCATTGTTAAAAGGTTTGAAGTTGTTAGCCTTGCGTTGAGATCCCCCCTTCTTATGCGAACTTGGTGCCGCGACCTCTGGCTTCTTTCCCTCGTCATCCAGGACCTGCTCTCCCAAACGCATGGGCATCATTTCAGCCCGGCTAATGTGGTTCCCTGCTTTGAATCGGAACTCGGTGTACGAGCTCGGATATTCCTTGTACATGAGTTTCCACAGCTTAGTGTTGAACCTTAATCCCCGGATAGCACCCATTACCTTTACTTCGTTCCCCATGGGTTCGCCGCCCAAAAGGAAATTATCGACCCTTTCGACGTAATCTCTGTCCGATTCTGTCGGTCCCTATTGGATGGTCGCAAACAGTTGCTTTGTCGGCTGCCTTGGGGCCAAGGTGACAAAATGGTTTAGGAAAAGGCTAGCGAGTTGATGGAAAGACTCTATGGAATTAGGCGTCAGGGACTTGAACCATCTATAGGCTTGGTCGCCCAAAGTGAGTGGAAAAGCCGGCATTGAGTCGCGTCGGTCGCCCCCATCGAGGCCATGTGGTCGGAGAACTTTCCCAAGTGGATTGTAGGGTCCGAATCCCCGTTATACTGGCTGATCGAGGTAGTGTTGATCTTGACTTGGCGGGGGCATAGACAATAGCGGGGACTAGGGACGAGGGTCAATGTCGACGATCCCCCCTGCAGGTCTAATCTGTCTTGTAGCTTTTTCAGGGTTTCCTTGATGGTTGCGAGTTGTTCGTCCCCGGGGTTGGGGCGTTGGAGAGCTCCTTGCGGGCCTAAACAGGTAAGTATCGATGCTTTGGGCCGCTCTTCCCCTCGAGCTTGGAAGTTTTTCTCGACCTTGAAAGAGGTTTCTAAGTTTCGTCGGGCCGTGAAAGAGTCGGCTCTGGACTCGTATTGGCGACCTCGAGGTCTCAGTGGTGCGTGGCTACCCAATCGTTCAAAGACGGATTCTGATTGCTGAGGAGGTTGGAAACCATCCAGGCGAGGGGAGGGGGTTTCCTCTCGGCGATTTCGAGCATGGCTTGCCCCGCCAGATTCCTTTGACATGTGGCTCATCTTTGCAGGTCGGTTCCCGGACCGGGACCCTACATCCATCTTTCTTTTCCCCCTGAAGAAAGAGGGACGATGGGATTCAGCTCGTTGTTGCGGGCCGCTGCGCTCCCCAGCGAGGTCACGTTGATGTTGTCGAAGGATTCTCATTGCCTCCCGGAGGTCCTCTGGAGTTTTGATGTCATCCAGGTTCTTGAGGGGGCCTTCATTGCTGGAGGTGGCCTCCTGTCGACCGGAAGACTGACTCCCAGCAGAAACCATACCGGAAATCCCGGTTTGGGATGGAGTTAGGGAGATTTGAGAGGGGTTTTTGAGATATGAAGATTCGAAGGGATAAACCAATGGAAAATCTAGAAAGATTCTAGTTATTTACCCTTCTTCTAGCGCCAATTGTTGATACCAAAAATATGATGAGAGGTTAAGACATTAATGTGGCTTTAGTTGGCATCAAACTTGATTATAAGTTTAAGGTAGTTGGGATTTAATGAAGAACAAAAGGAATGTTCTTCATTAATGTCATGAATATGTGAATTGATGTTTGGTTGTTTAAAGATGTGAAAGCAATAAATTGCAAGAGTATTTGGGTCAAAGGCCTCTTTTCTTGGTTAGTAAAGCCTTCGTATTGAATGTCCAAGTTGGAACCCTTAAATGAGCCTTAATTGCATGTATTTATACTACCCATTCTTGGGTATAGCCCTTCTAGGGATCTAGGACCTAGACATTTAATGACCCTCAGGGTGCATTAAATGAAGCCGACTTTGGTTGCTGGATGGATTGTTCTAATGGGACTGTTGATCGAGTCCATGGCCTCGGGCCGCCCACCGGAGGTCGCTGGCACTCTACCCGAGGTGACTAGGGTGGCATCTGAGGTCGCTGACTTGGAATTCGAGGTTGCTCGTTTGACCTTTCCTCATTCGGATATTCTGTTTTAGCGGCCCTTAGAGGGCCTGAGAGCAGACTCCTCAAAGGGAAAGTCTTCTCTGTCGCATCTTGTATCCCGGGGTTCAGTCATGCAGGCGCCGCCATTGGGGAATCGCGCTTTCCAGAGGTCGTATCCCCGGGATCTCGCTAGCCATGCGGCCCATAACCGATGTGGCCATACCTTATCTCGACATGGCGGGTTTGGTCTGCCCTCAGCGATCTACCGAGTCGCTAAGGGTCCTAATTGTTAGCTCGCTTGATATAAAATAGAGAAATAAACCTAAGTGTAGACTCCGCGTTTACCCTAATTATCCCATCACAACATCATGTGCCAGGTGGTAGAAGAAACTAAATGTAATGGATTATCTTTCGGAAAAAGAGACTCGTTAATTGGATTATTTTTAAAAATTAAAATAAATACGTTAAAATGAAATAATAATAACTAAATTTAAAATAGAGTGTTAAGAAGTCATTTTTTAATTATTTATTTACATGAAATTATTTTTTGCAATCTATTAAATTACAAACACATAATCTTTTAGCTATTAAAATAAATTTGAAATGTGTATATATGGATCATGCACAAAATGTGCATACACAGACTGTGCACAGAATTTGTGCATTAATGTGTGCAAATTATTTGATCTAGGACTTGTGGACGGATCCTCTCCAGTTGTAAAGAGTGTAAATTTCGTAAATTTCTTCACATCTACACCAGACTCACACCCGGCGTGACGGAGAAGGAAGAGATGGTTGGCGTGAGCGCCCCAGATGCAGCCATTGTGGACGTTCCAACCATACCAAAGAGAATTGTTATGAAATTATCGCCTATCTGTCTGAACCACGCAAAGGAAAACATACTGGAGATAAGAGAAATGGTCAGCAAAAGGATTTGAGCACCCTACCTAAGGCAGCACATGTTGGACATGAAGGCAGTTCATCGCAAAGCCTTAAACATGCTCAAGTTGCGCCAGGTTTAAATCATGAGCAGTACACACGCCTTCTGGAATGGTTTGGAGGCCAAGGTAAAGAAACAAAGCAGACGCCAAATGTCAATATGGCTGGTATGCTCACACCTAAAAGGCCTTGATAATAGATTTTGGGGCCACTGAACATTTTACATGTGACACAAGTTTGCTTGAAAATCAGAGAGGATATAATGATGGAATGGGGGTATAAATACCTAATGGTGATAGAGTATCGGTAAAAAATGTTGGTGATACACGTTTACCGAATGGGTTGAGAATTGATAACATTCTTAATATTCTTGGTTTTATGTGTAACCTATTATCGGTCAGCCGATTTTCGAAGGAGATAAATTGCTCATTGATTTTTTTTCCTAGATTTCTGTGTAATGCAAGATTTACGCTCGAGGAACCTGATTGGAGTGGGTAGACAGAGCGGTGGTCTTTATTTCTTGGAGCCCTTGAAAGATGGAGGTATGGCTTTATCGGTCAAAGTACCAAAGACTTGGCACCAACAGTTAGGACTTGTCTCCGATTTAAAGCTCCAACATATTGATTCTTTTGACTTAAAAAATTGTTGTGAACATTGTGATTCATGTTTGCGTGCTAAATAGACTAGACTCCCTTTCGCTATAATTTTTATAAAGATAAATTCGTGTTTTGAGCTATTGCATTGTGACATTAGGGGGGGGGGGGGTTTATAAAACTGCTTCATTTTTGGGTGCACACAATTTTCTATCTATTGTTGATGATTATAGCCTAGTGTTGGGAGATGAATTTAATAAAGATTTTGATTAGATCCCAAAACTCCTAAGTATGACATGTATCAGGACATCTTGATAAATAAGGATCAGGTTTTCAATAGGTGATAGGACCAGGATTATCTACACCATGTATAGTCAGCAGATATAGATCAGGATAAATAAGTTTGTTTAAACTACCTGAAGACTCAGAAGATCCTGAAGACCGAAGATCCTGAAGACTGTTTGTACTGACTTATAAGACCCTGAATAGCTATTTCGGAGTAAATAGTGTCTTGTTCATTCTTAGTACAAACAAAGAGAATGTTACACATTCGTAGACATTAAGGAACATATCAATTCAGTGTGGTTGACCTAAAAAGAGCCATTTTGTTTGTCTTTATTCAAAGGAAGATCTAGACCAATGAGGAGGCGACAACAGCGTACTATACTGACACTGAAAGCGACATCTCACTGAGGAAATTTCAGGACTGATATCTTCTAGTTCACAGAAGTTGGTGATTGGTTGTGTGGTTGTTCCTTACCCAAACCATGTAAGGGTATGTTCAAACCCTAAAAATAGTCGTTCATCACACTCCATAAGAGGAAACCCTTGAAGATTATTTCTCCAACGGATAGTTTTCAAGAGTGACTCTTAGAGTTGCCTATAAATACCGAAGGCCCTTCACTCATTCAAGGTTACGGGAAATCAAACAACTCCAGAGCTCAAGCATATTCAAGTTTATTTTGAAGCACTCGAAACCCTAAAGATTTTCCAAGTGTTTCATCTTTGAAGAGAGCTCATATACTAAGCCTAGCGTTGTTAAGATTCAAAGCTTAGTAGAGATATCCTAGCCTTTGCATTTGTTCTTATTTGTAAAGGATATCTCAACCCTAGTTGGAAACCAAACCAAAACCCAAACCCTAAGTGTTAGGTAGTTTGTGTAGTTTGTTGTTTGGAAGTTGAGAGAGTTGTTGTAAAAGTTAGTAAGCTGGTGTGACAGTCTGGAAACTTGAGAGAGTAGTAGTTCTGAGTAGGACTCAGGAAGTAGATCCTAGAGATCAGATTACAATTGAGAGGTAATTCTGGTCAGTGTACCTTGGCACTCTAAACTTAAGTAATTCCTAAGGTGTTAAGGAATTCCCCTGAGGTCAGGGAGAGTGGACGTAGGAACTTGAGTCTCTGAACCACTATAATTGTTGTGTTGTTTATTGATTTTTATGTTACATTTGTTGTTGCATATTTTCACTGAAAGCATACAAAGGTTTTCTGATTCAGTTGGAAACAATCCACTGAAAGTGCATTAACTTGGTCACAACCTTAATCATCATCTTCATAAAGGAAAAGGTATTTTCAGCAAGTTAAAACGAGTATAAACCTAGGGCCTACACTTTCCGCATCTTAGTTAGCTAGTATAGATAGCTATCAAACTGAAGGGGGAACTTCAACTGGTCAGATAGGATCAGGAGAAATATGATCATAAAGGCGAAATATTGTTGGGAAAATTTTTTAGGATTAGGCTACAGTAATAAGATCAGCAAAAAATCAGATAAGTCAGACTCGACAAAGTGGTAACTGATTGATTACCATATCAATCAGTCAGATACATTTTCTGATTTCATTTACCTGATCTTACTTACCTGAGATTCGTTATCTGATTTATTCACTTATCTGAGCTTATCTATATCTACGTGATAATTGATATGCACATTACTGTATGACGTCATGCCTGCAAGCATTAAATGCGGACATGGGATTTATGTATTAAATGTATTAATTGCTAGTTTTTAAGTCCAAAAGTCCCCCGCCTTTTATCCTCAACCGCACGATTAAGTAACTTTTCAACCGATTAATCTTGTCCATCCGCTTTAAAACACGTATATGTTGGAATATAGAGGCACGTAAAACACGTAATCACATGCGCAGAGGAATTTAAAGTTCACCAACAACGAACAATTAATTGCATACAGATTACAATAATCATAATTAGAAATCTTACAGTAACTCGGGAGCAGATTTCTCTACTATGGTATCCACGTAATCCCCAATCACGGATTTGCACGGATTTGCCAGAGTTGAATCCCGAGACGAATTTGCTAGGAAAATCCAAACTCTAGATTTTATGGAGAAAATATGAAGTGATATTGTTTGTGAATCCCAATAGCTTGTATATATAGGGAGACTTAGCTTATTTCCCAAGCTAGCCCAATTAGGGAAATAAAAACCCTAATCTTGAATTAAATTAATTACTTTTAATTTAATTCCCTAAATATAAATCTCTACGGATTTAAATGTCTTATATGAAAATCTCTACGATTTATTTCCATATACATTAAATCCTACAATTAAATTCCAAATATAATTATTGGGAATTCTTATTTAATTAAATCCAATTTAATTAAATATTAATAATAATTAATTCTAAATTAATATATTATTAATTACTTCTCCATAAATTAAATATTAAATCCAATTTAATATTTAATCAACCAACTATAATCCGTAAAAGAGAACTACTTGTTGTGTGACCCACAGGCCCTCATATACCGAGTGATTAGTCAAACTAACGGTCTTAATTGAACCCTAGTCAATAAATCAGATATTCTCAATATATGAGGTACGTTGCGAGAAACATGCAACTACTTGTAACTAAAACGTGGGCAATTGCGATTTCCTCCTTTCATTCACGAATACTCGATTAGTCTTGAACATGATGAAGTGTCTATTCAAATAACTTAATCAATTTATCTCAAATCACTAATTGATCATTAGTGTCACACTTAGTCACAAGCCTAAGTTGACGTGCATTGGCCAATGACTTAGATTCAATTATGATGAGAAGATGAGTATTCTCTCTAAATCCACTTTGAGGAATGAATCCTTTTCTTGGCTCAACTACCAAGCACATGCACTTCGTGATGAACCCAATCCAAGCCATATCTACCCATAGACGGGTGCAAGTGTCGGTCATGGTCAAAGTTCATCACTCCACACATGTCGTGCGTATTGACCTCAAGTCAAAGGAGTATCGCATCGCTCCCACTAACCGAGACACCCGTAGACACATATAGTAGAACTACATCAAACGGTTTCTCGGATGGTATACCAATACCCTCTAAGGTATTTGTGCATCCATCATGAGATACCTAGTATCTCGTAGTAAGTGAGATCTTACTACACTCTCTAAAAGTATGATGCAGATCGCACACCAATCTCCATTGCATCATCAATATCCCTTTCTTGATGATCCTCGATTGGGGCTATTTAAGAATCATGTTAGTTTAACAATGAATTTAATAAAGAAAATAGTTAATAACAATCAAAAGTTGTAAAGGAAACACGACAATTGATGACCCAGTTCGTCTTTTGAATTAGACTACGTCATGGGGCATCCAAGCCAGTATATGTGTATAATGTATTTGCTTATAATGCTAAGATGTTCAACCCTTACAAATGTGACCTTATCGGTCTATTTATACTATACATCCCGCCTTTTGGACGGGAGATTACAATAAGAAAAGTGCCCGTTAGGTGCCTTCAGTCCCGCAAATCGCCCGCTTCCTTGGTCCGATTCGAGATTTCCCCTTTAATGAGCGCCAATCAGGGGATGAAGTTTCCAGGCGGATTGGGTGGCTTGCAGGATGCTTTCCTTAATAGGATCTGATCGTTCGTTACTTGCTGCAGGTCGGACTCCGACCTGGACGTCACTAGTAAACGTCGCATTGCGACCTTTGATATTCGCTTAGCGACCTCCCTACTTCTGCGACATGGGTGTTTCACCTTTTAGGGTGACCTCCCTTTGCTGACGCCACCTCGAAATGTTTCTCTTGGAAAGCAACTATAGGGGTCACGGGATAGTAGTTTATTCTATGCTACAAAAATTGCCCCTCAAGCCGAGGTCACATGCTACGCAATGGGATATCGACTTGATCTCACGGTTACCCTGGAATATGACTTCCTGCCCCGAGTATGCAAAAAGTCACCTCGATATTACGAATCGGCACATCAGATTTCCTCAATTTTTAGAGATTTGAAATGATGGCTCGCCAAGCTGATGATGTGAGTCTCCGCCAAAGGGTCCAATGGGATGCAGCGGTGATTCCCACGCGCGAATCCCGCGGCTAAATTTGTCGGAGGGGTCCGAATAATAGAGAATTGCACTTTGGTCCTCCCCTTCCTTTTATAAATAGGCGGGGGAATTAGGTTTTCAAAAACCTTTTTCCCCCTAGGAGCGTTTGCTTGCTTCTCCCTTTTTCCAGTTAAATTTGTCAAGAGGATCCTTCATTTTTCTCGGTTTAAGACTTGAAATCAGGTAAATATTCTTCAATCTCTCATCCTTTCCATGGCTTCTGGAATTTCTGGTTCTGTTTCTGCCCACGACCCATGGTGGCTTCCTCCTCCTCCGAGGATGATGTCCCAATTGCTCAGAGCTGCCGTCTGAACTCTGGCTCCGCCTTGAGGCATGACGGCTCCGTCTGAACTCTGGCTCCGCCTTGAGGCATGACGTCTGAACTCAGAGCTTGTTAGTGGGATCCCAAATAAGGTCGATGGATGGCACCAGAAATGGTGGTTCGTCGGAGGAGCTTGGGAGTCGGTCCCTCTGTCCAGCCCGCTATCAATCTGAGTTCCAACGGATTATGCAATCCGAGTGGAAAATGGGTATACCTTTTTATGATCTTTATTTTCGGTTGTACTGATCTAATTCTCTTCTTGTCTTGCAGTGTACACACCACGGACTTCTGATCTTTACTGGGATTTCACTGAGGCGTTCAAGATAGCAAAAGATACACCCCCGAGCTGGCTAGAGGTCGAGTCGCTGAACACCGAGCTTAATCGTTTGGTGGCCGGATTGTACACCTATCCCCGCCACTTGAGGATCCCTTGTAAGTCTTCTGTTACCTTTCCTTTGTTGCTCTTTGTAGGTCCGTGCTAAAGGTCTCATGATTTCTTCGCAGATCCTGATATTCTGACCTACCGCTGTGAGCCTTCTGCTGCTGAAATGGCCTCTAGACCGAAGTCGGTTCTTGGTTCTATGAGGCGTCAATCGAGCTCGGGTACCTCTGCAGGTTCCCCGGTCCAGACCCCACCTCCCATTGCCGACAAGGGCAAGAAAATGAAGATTATTGAATCTGCCCCAGTGGCTGGGGATCGCCCTCACAAGAGGGCGCGGGAGGAGGCTGGCTCCCATCGGTCCGGGCTCATCGGGATGCCAGAAGAGGTACCCCGATTTCCACCCCTCCACCGACCTCGGCTCTGGTCGGGGGTCATCATCCGAACGATGATTCTTGGATCGACTGTGGATCGACTGGGATGAGGAGGTGATGAAGAGGTAAACCTTTGCCTTAGTCTTTGCGAAATGTTATTTCGGAGCTAACAATCTAACTCATCCCCTTTACTTTTTCTTTTTATATCGTAGCTCGGACCTGACTCCTCACAAGTTCTCGCCGGAGGTACTGAGCTTCTTGAGGTCGAGGCTCCGCACCCTGGATGGCGTCCCTGATGATTGGCCTCACTACTTGACAAGGACAATGAACAATGTTCCGCGAGTGTGGACGAAAGACGACCACGCCAATGCTCACCGCCAAAAGCTCACAGGCAACATATACTCGTCGATCATGCACACCCTGAAGGCCGCCCTTTATATGGAGAAGGCTTGTGCCCAATCTGAGTTAGAGCTTTCCGACCTGGAGAAGGCCCGGGCGATGATCTCTGAGCAAGCCAAAGTCGTGTTAAACGCCCGTGAGGTGCAGAAAAGGCTGGAGGTCGAAAAGTCTAATCTGGCTAAGAGGGTCCAGGAGCTCGAGGAGCAATTGATGGGTGTCGAGGGCATGTTGGTGGCGGAGAGGGATGTTGTGGCCCGACGGAAGGGGAATCTGGTCAGCAAGGATTCCAAATCATGGCTAAGCTCGCCGCCGAAGAGGAGCGGTTCAAGCGGACTGAATAGCAAAATGCTAATTTTGCTTACGTTTGTGCGGTGGCTGGGGCCATCCGGGCTATCCACGGAAAAGCCCCGATGCCGATTTCTCCAACCTCGTCTCTGAGCTGGCCATTTATGTCAGAGCCTACCCGCTTGATCCTGACGTCGTGCTCCAAATTAAGGACTTGGAAGGATTTGGTATTGACTTGTCCTTCTTTCCCAATCAGAGTCGGATTGTGCTCCCCACTCCTGATCCTGACGAGACGCAACCGATAGATTCTGAGGTGGTCCTCGAAACTCAGACGGGCGAGGTCAGAGGTCAGATGGAGGCTTCTGAGGCCTCGGGTGCGGACCCCCCCGATGAACAGGCCACAACCGGCCTCTAGGGGAGGTGTTTACTAGCCCAAGATTTGGGAGATGAGCTGCCCACATATCCTCCAGTGTTATTCAACAACAATTAGGTGGGCAGCCTTTGAACATAGTCAGTGGTGATGCTGATGGGATTCTGGATGTTCCTAAGAATGATAACATCAAGAATCCCGATAAGAAAAAGGAGATTGACAAGTTGTTGAACCCCATCCCCAACAGCACTTTTGATCATCATCCCCCGAAGTAATATCAAGAATCCCGATAAGAAAAAGGAGATTGAGAAGTTGAACCCCATCCTCAACAGTACTTTTGATCAGCATCCCCCAAAGTCGATTGTCGCCAATGAGTCGCTAGGAATTGAATCTTGGTGAATTACTAGTCGTTTTAGTATCCAGATGTACTTTTACTTTCCTGTTGGATTTTGGCCGCTTGATGTAGTTTGCCTTCGGGCTTTCCAATGTAATTCAACTTTCGTATTTCTTAGTGTATCGACCTTCAGTCCTTCGTTATTAATGAATGTTCTCTTAACTTTATTGTGCCGACCTAATTTCCTTACGCAACTTTCTTTTTGCATCTGTTCTTATCGTCTTATTTTCATTGCGAAATGGTTGTGAACTATGCCTAGTCGTCTTATAAAGTTTGGGGAGGGTCGCACCATTTAAGGTGGCAACCTCGCCGCAAGTATGTCAAAATTCGTTCTTAGGGAAGTTGATATTGTACATATGCAACTTCTCTTAGTTTAACACAGCATGAAAAAGAAAACATTATTATTATATAGGCTAAAAATCATTACAAAGAGGCGACTCCAACTTATTTATAGTATTTATTCAAATGGGAAGCGTTCCACAGGTATTGAGCTGGGGAACCGTCTGGGTTCTCGAGTTTGTATGCCCCGTTGGCTAATACTCGTGTGATTTTGTATGGTACTTCCCAGTTCGGACCAAAGACTCCTTTGGCTACTCCCAGTGTCTTCTTCAGGACCAGGTCGCCGATCTTGAATTGTCGAATCCGTACTTTCGAATTGTAATATTTTTTCGATTCCTACTTATATCTAGTCTTTTCTCTTCGAGTAGATCCAAATCCATGGCTAAGGCCTCCTCATTGTGATCGATTGCGACCTGAGAGATACGTAGTGTCTAAAACTCGACTTCTGAGGGAATCACCGCCTCTGTGCCGAAAGCCATCGAGTATGAGGTCTCTCCTGTTGAGTTTTGGCACGTTGTTCTGTATGACCATAGTACATCTGGCAGTTCGTTGGCCCACTTTCCCTTCCTATCTTCGATCTTGGCTTTCAAAGTATGTTTGATAATTTTGTTCACTGCTTCGACCTGTCCATTAGATTGGGGATGATATGGGGTCGAGAAGAGCTTAGTGATTTTCCATTTCCTGAAAAAACTTTCGATCTTGAAACCATCAAATTGTTTCCCATTATCTGATATGATTGCTTGGGGTAGGCCGAATCTGCAAATGATGTTCCGCCAGATGAACTTAATGACATGCTATTGATCTATGGTTGCCAAAGCTTCAGCCTCGGCCCATTTTGTGAAGTAGTCCACTGCAACTAAAGCGTACTTGATTGAGCCCGGGGCTGTAGGAAGCGGTTGATGATATCTATCCCCCACTTCGCAAATGGCCAGGGACTGAGAATGCTGGAAAGTTCCTCTGGGGCGACTTTGATCGAAGGGGCATGGATTTGGCACTTGTGACATCGTCTTGCAAATACCAGCGCATCGGCTCTTAAAGTAGGCCAAAAATATCCTTGTCTAGTCACCTTATGTGCGAGCGATTGTCCCCCAGCATGGTTTCCGCATACCCCATCGTGTATATCACGTAAGATAATTTGTCCTTGTTCTTGCGTAACGCATCGGAGCAAGGGTATGCTGAAGCCCCGCTTGTATAGCTCACCATTGATCATAGTATATCTGGCTGCCCAAAGTTGTAGTTGCTTTGCCTGAATTCTATCTACCGGCAATGTCCCGAACGTCAAGTAATCGATGATAGGAGTCATCCATCTCATAGGGGGGCATCGAGAGTAGCGACCGCAGTAGTCATAGTGGAAGGGTGGGAGAGCTTAGTGAGGGTGACATCCTTCATCTCTGCTAGCCCCTCCGAAGTCGTAAGCCGTGCTAATGCATCGGCTCGCGAGTTCGCATCTCTTTGTACCAACTTGATGTGAATTTGTTCGAACTTCAGGCATAATGCTTTGACGACCTCCTGGTAGGCCAGCATTCTTTCATCCCTGGCTTCATACTCTCCCGATACTTGGAATGCTACAAGCTGAGAGTCGGTATATACCTGAAGCTTTTTTATGCCCATGGCTATGACATTTCCAGGCCGCTAATGAGTGCCTCATACTCTGCTTCGTTGTTGGTAGCAGTAAATTCGAAAGTGATGGCATTCTAAAAATATGTGACATCCGGGCTAATCAGTACCACGCCTGCCCCTGATTTGTTAGCCGTCGCGGACCCATCCACGTATAACTCCCAAGGCGAGTTGGTTGTGCCGCTATCCCCCGGTGGGAAAGTTAGCTCGACAAGGAAATCAGCTAATGCTTAAGCTTTAATCGCAGGTCGTGGTGCGTACATTACACCACATTGCCCGACTTCAATAGCCCACTTGAGGCAGCGACCTGATGTATCAGGTCGATGGAGAATGTTGCGGAGGGGTAAAGAGGTGAGGACTTTGACCTGATGATCGAAGAAATACGGCCTTAACTTTTGCATGCGGGGGTACCGTTGCTCGGTCTCGCTCAGAGCCTAACTTACAAAGTAAATGGGAAGGTGAGCCTGACTTTCTGCTCGTACGAGTACCGCGCTCAGAGCTGTTTCTGAGGCCGCTAAATATAGAAAAAGTTTCTCTCAGGGGATTGGCTTGGCTAGTATTCTGACATTGGCCAAGTAGTCCTTGATCTTGTCGAGTGCTTCTTGGCTCTCCGTTGTCCATTCGAACTTTGACTTCCTCCGGATCGTGTCGAACATGGGTTTGCATTTATCCCCCATTCTAGAGATGAACCTGTTCAAAGCGGCTAAGCATCCGGTTAACTTTTGGACCTCCTTCACTGTTCTTGGTGCTCCCATGTTCAGAATAGCTTTTATTTTGGCTGGATTTGCCTCAATCCCCCGCTTGCTAACTAGATGGCCCAAAAATTTGCCCGACTCGACCCCAAAATTACATTTCTTCGGATTGAGCCTCATGTTGTACCTTCTAAGGACCTCGAAGGTCTGTGTGAGGTGCATTAGATGATCCTCTTTTCGTAAACTTTTGACGACGATGTCATCTACGTATACCTCTACCGACTTGCTTATCTGCTCGGCGAACATGTGGTTGACTAGTCTCTGATACGTGGCTCCGGCATTTTTCAAGCCGAATGGCATCCTCTTCCAGTAATACATGTTCTTTTCGGTTAGGAAAGATGTGTGATGTCGGTCAGGCTCGTGCATGGCTATCTGATGGTATCCGGGGAACGCATCCATGAAAGACATCATTTCATGTCCTGCCGTGTTGTCAATTAAATTGTCAATGTGCGGCATTGGAAAGAAATCTTTTGGGCATGCCTCATTGAGGTCGGTGAAATCGATGCAAAGTTGTCAAGTCCCATTTAATTTTTTCACAAGTACAGCATTTACGATCCATCGCGGTTGATCGGCTTGCATGATCAAATCATTATCTAGTAACTTTTTCACCTCCTCCGCGAGGGCAGCATATTTCTCTGGGCCAAGTTTCCTCTTTTTCTAAGTTATTGGTCTTCTCGTTGGATCAATATGTAGGCGGTGGCATGCAATCTGAGGGTTGATTCTGACCATGTCCTTGTGTGACCAAGAAAAAACATCCAAGTTTTTCTTTAGGAAGTCGATCACATCTACCCTTAAGTCGCTGGGAATTTTGGACCCAATAATCACTTCCAACTCAGGCCGAGTTGGATCCACTTGAATTCTTTCGAGTTCTTCCCCGGGCACTGCTCTGAGTCCTTCCACTCTTGGGTCGTCTATTTCAGCTTCGAGCATGAAATCCTCTGGTTCGGGACCCAACCTACGGTCGAGATCCTCGTGCTTTCTCTTGTTTGTCTTTTCATCGGTTTATTCGTTGTTGCATCTTTTGTTGTTTAACATCATTACTTGATGGCCAGGTGCATACATTGAATTGAAATAAGACACAGAATAAACAAACATCCTCTAGCATCCACTTGGTTAACGGTGCCAATAATCCCACTTTTGGTGGGGAATTTTACATAGAAGTAATATGTGGAGGACGCAGCCTCGAACTCATGCTCAAACGGCCTTCCGAAGAAACCGTTGTAGGTGCTCGGGAGGTCGATTACAAGGAAATCTAGAAGCCTAGTATTCCTAACCTTTTCATCTGTAGTGGACACCAGCTCCACAGACAAGAGAATCATACCCAAAGGCTTGACAGTTGTGTTCCCAAATCCTTTCACCGTGTGGTCGCAAGGGGTGATGTATGTTTCGTAATCGCCGAGTTGGTCCAAGGTTTTTTTGAATAGAATATTGTAAAAATCCCCACTATCGACCAGCAATCGACACACGGTGGTCCCCATGATGTTGGCCTTGATGACAAGCAGGTCAATGTTAGGGTAAACAATCTCAGCCTTGTCGACCTCCCCGAACTCGATCTTGCGAGTCTCTTCGGTGATAGCTAGTACGGGCAGGACCATCTTCCGCGCATTTTCCATTGCCCTAACTTCAGCTTTCATGCGTTTCTTTGATGGAGACGCTGGTGAGAGGCCCCCGATTGTGGCAAGAGGCGAGATGGTGTGGATGACGTGACCTCCCGCGCCTTTAGGCATTGGAGGTACAGGCAGCTCGCCTCGTGCTCCCCCGTGAATGGGATCTCCTTGGGCTTACTCCCCTTGACGGGGTTGACGATCCTGAGGTCGGCCCTGCCCGTCTTGGCCGTTGGTGCGGGGTTTCGTGACAAACTCGTTCAGACGTCCGTCTTCGTAGAGTTTCCACAGCTGCTTCAAGAGATCCCTGCATTCACTGGTGTAACGCCCCTTCTGCGCATGATAGTGACAGAACTTGTTGGGGTTTTGTTTGCTTGTGTCCTTGACGGGGCGGGGAGCGTGCAGCATGTCCCGTCCTTGGATTTGGGCATATATTTGACCGGGCGTCATACCTAATACCTCCATCAGCTTCACCGGAATGGATTCTTCAAATGGCTTGAAGTTGTTGAGTGCCTTGTACTTGCACCCGATTTTCTTGGAACTCTTCTTTGGTTCTGTGACTTCTTCTGTCTCCAAAAGCCTGGACTCAAGTAGCTCCATGGTATGAATAAGATCGCTAGCGCGCCGACGGAAATTGGCGTAACTCGCTGCGTAGTCGGTGGTCATGCGTCGCCAAAGCTTGGTCCTCTTTTTGAGGCCTGAGACGGCCCCCATCAGCTTAGCCTCATCCCCTATGGGGTCGCCTTCTAAGATAACCTGATCGATCCTTTTGACATAGGATCGATCTGATTCGGTCTCCCCCTGTCGGAGATTCATGAGTCGCTGCTTGGTCGCAGGTCGGGGCCCCAAAGCGGTATAGTGGGTTAGGAACAACCGAGCTAATTATTCAAACGTGTCAATCGAGAAAGCGAGCAAGGAGGTGTACCATTTGTAAGCCTGGTCGCTCAGTGTCAGGGAGAATAACCTACACTTCGTTGTGTCCGATGCCCCCATGGAGGTCATGTACGAATTTTACTTGGCCACATGAACTTTGGGATCAGTATTCCCATTGTAGTGATCTAGTGCCGCTATGCTGATCTTTCTCTGGGTCGGTGCCAGAGTAACCATTATTCCCAGCGGGGAATCTGCGATTGTGAGATCATCCTCCAGCCCTGCGGAACCGTTTCGGTTCCCCACCTTCTCCAGTAGTTGTTGGACTGTGTTGCAATTTAGAGGCACGTAAGTAAAACATGTGCAGCGGAATTAAACAGTTCACCAACAACGAACATATAATTGCAATTGTGAACACGAAAAATAGTAACAAGAAATCTTACAGCAACTCAAGAGCAGATTTCTCAACTACGGTATCCAAGTAATCCCCGTTAACAAATTCTCGTAGATTCGCCAGCGTTGAATCCCGAGATGAATTTGCTAGGAAAATTCTAACTCTGGATTTTATGGAGAAATTTGAACAACTGATAATTATGAATCTCAAGAGCTCATATTTATAGGAGAGACTCAGCTTAAATCTTAAGCTAGCCTAATTAGGAAATATATTCTAATCCTTATTTGTATAAATCCCTAGGATTTATTTCCCCATATAAATCTCTACGAATTTAATTTCCATATGTGGAAAATCTCTACGATTTATTTCCTCATATAATTAAATCCTACAATAATATTCTATATATTATTGTTGGGAATTTCTATTTAATTAAATCCAATTTAATTAAACATTAATAATAATTAATTCCAAATTAATCTATTATTAATTAATTCTCCATAAATTAAATATTAAATCTAATTTAACATTTAATCAACCAACTTTAATCTGTAAAGGGGACTACTTGTTGTGTGACCCATAGGCCCTCATATATCGAGCGATTAGTCAAACTAACAGTCTTAATTGAACCCTAGACAATAAATCAGACATTCTCAATATATGAGGTACGTTGCGAGAAAAGTGCAACTACCTGTAATAGAAATGTGGGCAATTGCGATTTCCTCATTTCATTCACGAATACTCGATTTAGTCTTGAACATGATGAAGTGTATTCAAATAACTAAATCAATTTATCTCTAATCACTAATTGATCATTAGTGTCACACTTAGTCACAAAGTCTAAGTTGACGTGCATTGGCCAATGACTTAGATCCAATTATGACAAGAAGATGAGTATTCTCTCTAAATCCACTTTGAGGAATGAATCCTTTTTTTGGCTCAACTACAACGCACATGCACTTCGTGATGAACCCAATCCAAGCCATATCTACCCATAGACGGGTGCTAGCGTCGGTCATGGTCAATGTTCATCACTCCACACATGTAGTACGTATTGACCTCAAGTCAAAGGAGTATCACATAGCTCCCACTAACCGAGACACCCGTAGACACATATAGTGGAACTACATCAAATGGTTCTCGAATGGGTATAGCAATACCCTCTAAGGTATTTGTGCATCCATCATGAGATGCCTAGTATCTCGTAGTAAGTGAGATCTTACTAAACTCTCTAAGAGTATGATGCAGATCGCACATTAATCTCCATTGCATCATCAATATCCCATTCTTGATGATCCTCGATTGGGGCTATTTGAGAATCAAGCTTAAGTCATCTGAGTTCTCACACACTCAATGACAGCAGTGATTCATGGGAACACATATAAGAATAAATGCAAAAAATCAAACATAATATTCTAATGAGTGTAACGCCATACATTTAATATTAAACAAACATTAACATTAAACAAATACTGAATATTATCTGAGTATTATGTCCTTACAATGGATTGTCTCTAGGACACTAACATTAACAATATCCCACTTGAACTAGAGTCAATCACCTACATGTTTAACCCCTAGACCATTAAAATGTCTAGTGTGTACATGAACACTCAAAGCCTTGGTGAAAGGATCAGCCAGGTTATCCTCCATGAGGACACGTTCTAACTCTATCTCTCCTCTAGTGATTATCTCTCTTATCAAGTGATAACGCCTCGGTACATGCTTGTTTCTGTTATTGGATCTCGGTTCCTTAGCTTGCGCAACCGCACCAGTGTTGTCACAATACAACTTTATTGGACTGCTGGCACTCGAAACTACCCCTAGTTCACTTAAGAATTGTTTTATCTAGACAGCTTCTTTGGCAGCTTCTGCCTCAGCGATGTACTCAGTTTCGGTTGTTGAATCCGCAGTAGTCTCTTGCTTGGAACTATTCCAACTAACCACCCCACCATTGAGAGTGAACACATAGCCCGATTGTGACTTGTAATCGTCACAGTCGGATTGGAAACTTACTTCAGCATAGCCAGTGGCTATCAATTCTGACTGTCCTCCGTAGACTAAGAAGTATTCTTTAGTACGTCTGAGGTACTTAAGAATATTCTTGATAGCAATCCAGTGAGGTTCACCACGATTCTATTAGTATCTACCAGTGGTGCTGACAGGGAAGGCCACATCCGGCCTTGTGCAAGTCATGGCGTACATGATGGATCCAATTGCAGATGCATATGGTATATCCTTCATGCGCTGGATATCAGTGTTTGTGGAAGGACAATCCTTCTTAGACAACTTTATCCCATGACATGCCGGCAGAGAACCTCTCTTATAGTTCTCCATCGCAAATCACTTCAACACCTTATCTACGTAGGTTGACTGTGACAACCCTAGCATCCTTTTAGATCTATCCCTATGGATCTTGATCCCTAAGATGTAGCAGGCTTCACCAAGATCCATCATCATGAAGGTCTTTGATAACCATTCTTTCACTGACTGCATTAGTGGGATATTGTTTCCCATAATGAGTATGTCATCGACATACACAACTATGAAAACAATATTCTTCTCAATGCACTTCCTATAAACGCACTGATCTTCCAAATTTCTGATGAAGTCAAAAGATTTGACAGCTTCATCAAATCGGATATTCTAACTCCTAGAAGCTTGCTTCAATCCATAGCTGGATCGTTTAAGCTTGCACACAAGATTAGATTTTGGCTTTGATATAAAACCTTCAGGTTGAGTCATAAACACTTCCTTATCAATGTTGCCATTGAGGAAAGTTGTTTTGACATCCATCTGCCAAACCTCATAATCTAGATGTGCTGCTACCGCAAGTAAAATTCGAATGGACTTGATCTTAGCAACTGGTGAGAAAGTCTCATCATAGTCAATGCCTTCACGTTGACTATAACCTTTCGCCACCAACCTAGCCTTGTAGGTTTGTACTTTGCCATTTGCATCGGTCTTTTGTTTGAAGACGCACTTGCAACCTATGGGTCTTAACGCCTTTTGGTAATTCAACCAAGTCCCAAACTTGATTGATGTCATCAAGTCCATCTCGGATTTCATGGCTTCATGCCACTTCTTTGAATCAACATCTAATGTTGCCTCAGTGTAAGTCTTAGGTTCGTCTTTATCCGGGACTTCCAAGTCATCATGTTCTTCTACGAGGAAACCATAATATCTAGTGGGTGGATTACGAACTCTAGTGGACTTACGGAGTTGTGGTTGTTCAGACTGCACATTCTGATTGTGAAAATTTTGTGGTGCGGCGATCTCATCGTTGACCGGGGAGGCTTCGAGAGCGACACTTCCAGATGCTTCTTGAGCATTTCCGGATGTCTCTTGAATGGGAGTTTGAACTATGTTGTTCTCATTCAGTCTACTTGGAGTTCGTTGCGCAGGCAATGAAACTCCAATTACACTCCCACTGGCTGAAAGAGGATTACTTAGTGATAAACTTCCACCATGTGAGTTGTTGAATGCTCCCACTGATTCTTTGTCATGTTGCTTTGAAAATATATCAGTCTCCTTGTCAATTTGTGGTTCTTGAATTTCTTCAAGTTCTATCGGCTTACGACCTTGTCCCTTGAAGACGTAGTCTTCTTCAAGGAATTTGGCTTGCCTAGAAACAATCATTGTTTGTTTCTCATGGAGATAGAAATAATATCCTCTAGTTTCCTTAGGATATCCCACAAAGTAACCCTTTTCACCTTTTGATTCCAACTTGTCAGTGAGCATCTTCTTCACAAACACGGGGCAACCCCACATTTTCATGTGAGTGAAGTTTAGCTTCTTGCCATGCCATAGCTCGTATGGCGTATGCTCAACTGATTTGGATGGAATCATATTCAAAATGTAGATTGAGGTTTGAAGCGCGTATCCCCATAAGAATGTCGGAAGAGAGGAAAAGCTCATCATGGACCTTACCATGTCCAACAAGGTTCGGTTTCTCCTCTCGGACACACCATTAATTTGTGGTGTTCCGGGAGGAGTCCATTGTGATTGGATTCCATGCAACTTCAAGTAATTGGTGAACTCATGACTAAGATATTCTCCTCCTCGATCTGATTGAAGAGTCGTAATACTCTTACCAAGATGCTTCTCTACTTCAACCTTATACTCTTTGAACTCTCAAAGGACTCGAATTTGTGTTTCATCAGATACACATACCCGAACCTAGAAAAATCATCAGTAAAGGTTATGAAGTATCCGAAGTGACCCCTAGCTAGAGTGGGTAGTGGTCCACAAACGTCACTGTGGATCAACTCTAGAACTTCTTTGGCACGAACCCCTTTCCCAGAAAAGGGTTTGTTGATCATCTTGCCTTTGAGACAAGATTTGCAATTTCCATAAGATTTAAAATCGAATGGGGTTAAGTAGTCCAACTTTCTTAACCTTGCAATTCTTTTCTCATTAGCATGACCAAGTCTACAATGCCACAAGTAAGTCAGGTTTTCATGATTACTAAGTTTGAGTCGTTTGTTTTGTATATTAAGAATACCATGTCCACAATGTAACAAATATAAACCATTAGATAAAGGAGCATTTCCGTAAACATCACCATTAAGCGAAAAATAACAATTATTATTTGCAAAATGGAAGGAAAAGCCTTCATTATCCAACATCGGAATAGAAATAATGTTGCGGGTAATAGAAGGAACAAAATAACAACTATTCAGTTCAAGTCTAAAACCAGAGGGTAGATCTAAAACATAAACGCCAACACGTTCAGCAGTAACTCTTGCTCCATTCCCAACGTGTAGGGCAACTTCACCCGGCCTAACTGCCCTGCTATGCTTGAGACCCTGCACATTAGTACAAATGTGTGAGCCACAACCGGTATCCAATACCCAGCAGTTAGTATCATTTGTGGACATGTTTATCTCAATAACAAACATACCTGTTCCAGTGGCTGAGACACCATGTGTCTTCTTTTCAGCTGCTAGAACCTTACAGTCCTACTTCCAATGCCCCTTCTGCTTGCAGTGGAGGCATACATCCTTGTCCACCCTATCCTTCTTTTGAATCCCACCTTTGGGCTTAAGGAGGTTCGGCTTGGAGCCTTTCTTTGTGTTGCCCCTTCGCTTCTTCTTTCCTTTCGGAGCAGAAGAAGTAGAGGCACTCATCATGAGCACGGGCTTTTCCTTAGCATTGGAAGACTTAAAAGTCTTTAGCATGCTATGCAGCTCGGGCATAGTCGATTCCGTCTTATTCATATTAAAGTTTACCACGAAACTCGAATATGAATCGGGAAGCGACTGAAGAATGGCATAAACAGCAACATTGGTCCCGAGCTCAATGCCCAACCGACCAAGTTTCTTGATTAGCCTTATCATCTTCAACACATGAGGAGAAACCTTCCCTCCTTCAAACATCCGACATCTAAACAGATCTCTCATCACTTCATAAATCTCGGAATGAGATTCAGAATCAAAGAGATCCTTCAGATGCTTGATCATCTCGAAGGGAAGCATCCTTTCATGCTGCCTTTGTAACTCGGGAGTCATCCCGAGGAGCATAACACACTAAGCCTGGGAAGCATCATCTTGATGCTTCTTTTGAGCTTCGGTGTCAAACGCCTCGGCCTCTTCAGTACCAGCCTCCGGGGTAGCAGAAATTGGCGTGTCCAACACGTACTCAATCTTTTCTTGTCTGAGTACCAAACGAACGTTTCGGTTCCAGTCAAGAAAGTTTAGCCTATCCAATTTGTTCGTTTCCAAAACGCTTCTCAATGATAAGTTATTCATTTCAACAATCCTAGAGAAATAAAATAAAACGGGAATTAAAACACATAATTTCTATGATCAATATTCAGCAATCAAAATAAATATGGCCTTTTAAATTTATTTTGTCTCCATTATTTTCACATACTTAACAACCTCATCGGAAAAGTACGAATTTATATCACATATAAATCATAATGGACTAGGATCCACATTACTACTATTATAATCCCAGCGAGGGCTGATCATTATAACAGCATAACTGGTAGGTCTCCAAACCAATTGCAATCTGCAACTCTTAGTTTGTCAAACATAGTTCGACTGATGTCACTTACCCTTTGTTCCCCGCGAGGGCTAGCGAAACAAAGTTAAGTTGGTTTACAACTATCAAGCGGCGACAACACATGTCCCTATAAAATTCCCGTTACATGTAGATCCGAGCAAAAGACGAGGGTCTTTAAGTACTCATTGGAACTAAATCTCCGGTTTACTTTTAATTTTGATGGAAGACATCTTATCAAATTAATTAGAAAACCATATTTTAGTGAGGAACATTTTAAAGGCGGGGTATTAGTTGCTTAATCGAGATCCATCATGATGTCTAAGTCACATTTGAGCAATTACGGGCGCCACCTACCCAAACATGACATATGCGGACTAACAAATATTTGGGTGCTGTCTACCCAAGCATTTAACACGGTCCGACAAGTATTGGACGCCGCCTACCCAAACAGTTATAACGCGGACTGTAAAATGGGTTAACTAATTTAAAATGATTAAACAAGTTAACAGTGGGTTTTAATAAATACTTTTTAAAACGAGCTTTAAGTCCAAATTAAAGTTTCAGTTTTAAGGTTATTAAAATTACAATTAATCTAATTAATTGTTATTGGTCCAACCAATTTTATTTTAGAAATTTAAACTTAATTAAAAATCCAAAAATGTTCAATTATTTGTTTTATTCCGGGGGCTCAGGTGGAATTTCCAAAACTTGCACGGGAGGGCCTATCTCAAATCAAATTTGCAAAACAGCCCTCCAACATCATCACTCATAACAAATCGAATCCAATCTGACAATCCAAACACCCAAATCAACCAAATTTCAGAAATTTATAATGATTTCATCACAAATTATTCCAATTAATCTATTGTGCAACCGAACCATGAAATCCAAACAATTAGAAAAACATCTAGATTCAATGTCAGAAGTAATGGGATGAAAATGAATAACGCGGCTCACGGCAATGTCAATCGGACCGAACCGAGTCATCGGCATCACGCCTAGCGTGCGGGCAACTCGCGGTTGCGGTCGAATCGGGAAGAGGCATGTGTGGAGCCGCGGCCCCTTGGTCAGACCTGATTCGAAACCAGTCTGATCGGAGAAGACGACCGAAGCAGAGGCGCGCCGCCACTGAGTCGTCTCGATTCCGGTGGTGTGCCGCCATGGAAAAACACTGAGACAGACACGCCGGCCAAGTCCCTATGGAGTCCAGGCGCACCACCGTGAATAGATACGGCGTCAGGTGGAGGTGAATCGCAACAGAGGGCGGTGACTCGCGATGGGGGTGAACGAGCTAAGCATTGCAACGGGCGCGACGAACCACGCCGCGGGCTTCCGCACGCGTCGCAAGGCACGGCGCCTAGCACCGGCCTCCAGCCACGCGGCGTAGCGCCGCCGGCCGTGGAGCGATGAATTGCAGTGGCGAGAACCCCAATTTGGGGTTAACCCTAATTCTGGGGGTTGAAGACGAGTGGGTGTGATACCTAGAAATCAAACAAATAAACGAGGGGTGCGGTTCTTCTAATGAACCGTGCCCCATGGTTTAAAAAATAATAATTTTAATTTTAAAACCTAAAAATCAATTATAACAAAGAGCCTGAAGCTCTGATACCACTGTTGGAATTTAGAGGCACGTAAACACGTAAAACATGCGCAGTGGAATTAAACAGTTCACCAACAACGAACATATAATTGCAATTGTGAACACGAAAAACAGTAACAAGAAATCTTACAGCAACTCAAGAGCAGATTTCTCAACTACGGTATCCACGTAATCCCCGTTTACAAATTCGGCAGATTCGCCAGCGTTGAATCCCGAGATGAATTTGCTAGGAAAATTCTAACTCTAGATTTTATGGAGAAATTTGAACAACTGATAATTATGAATCCCAAGAGCTCATATTTATAGGAGAGACTCAGCTTAAATCTTAAGTTATTCTAATTAGGAAATAATATCCCTAATCCTTATTTGTATAAATCCCTAGGATTTATTTCTCCATATAAATCTCTACGAGTTTAATTTCCATATGTGGAAAATCTCTACTATTTATTTCCTCATATAATTAAATCCTACAATAATATTCCATATATTATTGTTGGGAATTCCTATTTAATTAAATCCAAATTAATTAAACATTAATACAAATTAATTCCAAATTAATCTATTATTAATTAATTCTCCATAAATTAAATATTAAATCTAATTTAACATTTAATCAACCAACTTTAATCTGTAAAGGGGACTACTTGTTGTGTGACCCATAGGCCCTCATATATCGAGCGATTAGTCAAACAAACGGTCTTAATTGAACCCTAGACAATAAATCAGACATTCTTAATATATGAGGTACGTTGCGAGAAAAGTGCAACTACCTGTAATAGAAATGTGGGCAATTGTGATTTCCTCCTTTCATTCACGAATACTCGATTTAGTCATGAACATGATGAAGTGTCTATTCAAATAACTAAATCAATTTATCTCTAATCACTAATTGATCATTAGTGTCACACTTAGTCACAAAGTCTAAGTTGACGTCCATTGGCCAATGACTTAGATCCAATTATGATGAGAAGATGAGTATTCTCTCTAAATCCACTTTGAGGAATGAATCCTTTTCTTGGCTCAACTACCACGCACATGCACTTCGTGATTAACACAATCCAAGCCATATCTACCCATAGACGGGTGCAAGTATCGTTCATGGTCAAAGTTCATCACTCCACACATGTGGTGCGTATTGACCTCAAGTCAAAGGAGTATCGCATAGCTCCCACTAACCGAGACACCCGTAGACACATATAGTGGAACTACGTCAAACGGTTTCTCGGATGGGTATACCAATACCCTCTAAGGTATTTGTTCATCTATCATGAGATACCTAATATCTCGTAGTAAGTGAGATCTTACTACACTCTCTAAGAGTATAATGCAGATCGCACACCAATCTCCATTGCATCATCAATATCCCATTCTTGATGATCCTCGATTGGGGCTATTTGAGAATCAAGCTTAAGTCATCTGAGTTCTCACACACTCAATGACAGCAGTGATTCATGGGAACACATATAAGAATAAATGCAAACAATCAAACATAATATTCTAATGAGTGTAACGCCATACATTTAATATTAAACAAACATTAACATTAAACAAATACTGAATATTATCTGAGTATTATGTCCTTACAATGGATTGTGTCTAGGACACTAAGACTAACAGATTGTTCTTGCCAAAGTAGCGGCCTGCGCGTCACGCTGGCTGCTCGTCGTGTTGCCCTTATGTCCCTGACCCTGGTGGACCACCGAGTTTCCAGGTATGTCCCCATGATGCAAGCCTAGGGCCATGACCAGGTCCTGCTCCACTTGTTCTGCGCGGCGTGGCTGAGAATGGGCTTCATCACCATCTTCTGCCGAAGCTTTCCGGGTAGCCTGGCTTCCGAGGCGGGTGAACACATTGTTCGACGCCGCTGGTCTTTCCCGTGCCCGATGAGTCCGGACGATCGTGTGCTTGGCAGCATTGTATGCCAGCTGCCCAGCAGACCGTCCTTTTGAGACCATGACAGCTTTGCCCTTAGATGTTCTGGCGTCGTGGATGGTCTTTTTGGCCAAGGGTTGATCCCCCTCGCCCTCCATGAATAGGTGCTTCTTGTTGAGGACAACAATGACCGCCTTGGCATCCTATGGAGTCTGAACCAGGTTCCACCAATCGGGTGAGCCTGTCGGGGCTGCCCGATGGGTGCTGTGGGAACTTTGTGACGCCTTAGCGCCATCGCGTGCGTCCACTTCATTGAAAAGGGGAGTGTTTCCTTGGTTGGTCGCCATTGCTATTTCTTTAAAGGGTGGGCTTTTCTAGAACTGGATTAGTTCTTCAAGAAAATGAATTAGTGCTTTCCCACAGACGGCGCCAATTGTTGTAACTAGCTAAAATTTGTCTAGTTTAACAATGAATTTAATAAAGAAAATAGCTAATAACAATCAAAAGTTGTAAAGGAAACACGACAATTGATGACCCGGTTCGTCTTTTGAATTAGACTACGTTCGGGGGCATCCAAGCCAGGTATATATGTATAATGTATTTGCCTATAATGCTAAGATGTTCAACCCTTACAAATGTGACCTTATCGGTCTATTTATACTATACATCCCGCCTTTTGGACGGGAGATTACAATAAGGAAAAGTGTCCGTTAGGTGCCTTCAGTCCCGCAAATCGCCCGCTTCCTTGGTCCGATTCGAGATCCCCCGTTTAATGAGTGCCAATCAGGGGATGAAGTTTTGGGCGGATTGGCTGGCTTGCAGGATGCTTTCCTTAATTGGATCTAATCGCCCATTACTTGTTGCAGGTCGGACTCCGACCTGGAAGTCACTAGTGGACGTCGCATTGCGACCTTTGATATTCGCTTAGGTCGCTACGCGACCTCCCTACTTCTGCGACATGGGTGTTTCGCCTTTTAGGGTGACCTCCCTTTGCTGACGCCGCCTCGAAATGTTTCTCTTGGAATGCAACTATAGGGGCCACGGGATAGTAGTTTATTCCATGCTACAACACACTTACACATATCAAACACTAACAAAATACATATCCATAGACATAATTCCAGTGGAATAAACATATATAAAATAACAAAATATTGTATCCAGAAATAAGTATCAGATAGAATTAGAGTCATCCGACGAGATATTGATGGGCTAGGACGAGTTACCACCATTGACGTTGGGTTCATCTTCCTCATCGAAAGAGATGTCATTGGGGACGGTCTAGGCGTATAGTAGCTCGTCAGCTTCGAGATTAATGTCGTACATCTGTAAAAGAGGAACGTCATCGAGAATCAAATCACGAAGCTGCCTTTTTGGACAAGCCAAGATCAACCATTTGTGGAACGCAAGAATTTCCTCCTTTAAATCAACTAAGACTTGCTTCACCTTGACATATAGTGCCTCGAGGGCCTTTGCAGAGGGAGGTGAAACCCACTCCTTAGCCGAACTCACATATTTAGTAGGGGTACGAGCCATTTTAAGTTTAGGCTGAGTGTTGTACTTTTACAAAGAGGGTGATGTATATTGTTGTAGAAATGTATGAACAATGACAACAAATATATAGATGGAAGTGACCTTCATGTGTGGGGCGATACACTTTTATATTAATTAATAATTAGGTGATTTAGGCGGGAATGATGGAGCATTTTCCCTCCAAATATATCAAGATAGTTGTATACCTCTCATATGTATGTATCATGTATGTGTGCTTATGTAATTGTGTTTCATGAGTCAAATATATGGCAGTATGTATACGTACATATACAGTCAAACTTGTGAAGTACACTCTACAAATATTTTCTTTTTTTTTTAAGTTGTATATCTATAATTACATAATTAATTCAGGTGTACAACTTAAAACAAAATGTAAAATTTAAATGGGATGAAAACATGACATATATAGTTATCACTTGTATATATTTTCATACATATATGTATTTGATTCATAGGTGTATTGTCATAAATTAGATATATTAAAATACTAATGAGTATTTGATTGATTGTATCATACATAACATTAACATACATGCATGTAAAAAAAATACAAAATAAAATAATTATAGAAATTTTAATCAATTTGTCATATCAATCTACCTTTACTATGCAAATGTTATCATCATCATCACACACACAATTCCCCATATTATCTTCCTCTTGTGTGATAAGTTTAATTTTCGGATCAATGATTATTGACCAACTATCTTTATTACTTGGTAAGGTTGGTAAAAAAAAATTGCGGTGTATATAAATTGATTAAACAATAAATAAAAGTTTTTAATTATAAATGCATGTTATCCAATTGGTTGATGTATTATGTATATATGTCCACAATTTTTGGCAATTACTGAACTGATAGTATTATTCGGTCAGCACTCATTATAATAATACCAATGATGAACAATTGAATGCAAACAATAGTAGTAATTAATTTGAGCCAAATTGTTTAAGAAATAAATAATTCCAGGCAAACAAAACATTGAAAGAATTGGTTGGCCAACATACATTTATTGCACAACAGCCATAAAAAATTTCTCCCCTATAAATATGTAATTTCAGTTTGTCTTTGTGTGTTCATATAAGTTTCAATATATGTGTTTCATATCGGCGTGAATAGGGTTTAGGACAAAGGTATTACTTATAAGTTGTTAAACATGGAATTGGTTACCTTTTTTTTGTGGTTGTTTTTTATTTTGTACGGGACTAAGATTGCAAAATATATATTACTTGTGAGGTTCATACCCTTGTTAAATATATTTTATGTATTTTTAATTGGTATACATGATTTTCGGCATTATTATTATTTTATTTTTTTTGGTTTTTGAATGATTATATTTAGGTCTGATAAATAAATTCAATTTTTTTATAATAATTTATGTAATGAATATTCAATTTTAGCCCTTAATTATCCCTTTATTTGTTGGAATTGGACATCTTCGAACAAGAAAATAAAGAATGCAAAGAAAAATGAAATGGAGCAAATGAGGTGGGAAGATTGTTGCAAAGGCAAAGGGGTGATTACCGTGGTAGTTGAGGTCAAGGACAATGTCAAATCAGCATTTACTAAGTCTACATTCATAGGGCGGCGATTGGTCAATTCGGAATGGGAAAATGAGTCAACACATCCAACTGTTGTATTAGATTAGAGTATTTCATTTATTAACACGTGTATTTTGTGGACAGGGGAGAGTGGAGTGAACTAGCCAACATACATAGTGGTTTTGTGGTTGAGTGGATTTGTGGGACGAGAGATGATTTGTGGAAAGAAAAATCGTGATTTTTTACCTCTCAAATTAAATTTTACTATATTATTATTTGGTGTAAAATAAATTTAAATCACAGTTATTAATTCATAAGTGATGAGAGTGTTAGTGGAAACTGGAAACTATTAATAGTTGATTAGTGGAGAATATGTCAATATTAACAATAATGTTAAGTTATGGTAATACATACGTCATAATTTGTGGTTTATATGAAATTTATTGTGGAAATGTTAATAATATGGCAATAGTAACGCTAATATTGTGTTATAGTAATACATATGCTAATGTTCTCATGTGAAAACTAGCTGACTAGGTCAATATTAACAGAAATGTTGTGTTATAGTAACACATACGTGATAATATGTATTATTTTATCAAATTTATTTTCGAAAATGTTAATAATGAGTGCAATAGTAACACAAATGTGAAAAGAGTAACACATAAGTGATAATATGTGTTTTTATATTAGTATGATTGTCTAATTGTTAATAATGTGGCAATAGTAACGCTAATCTTGTGTTATAGTAATACATACGTGATAATTTGTGTCTTTATATCAACTTAATTGTTGAAATGTAAATAATAAGGAAATCCATAGACAAAAATGTTGAGTATCACTAGTGAAATATGAAAGGTATTAGTTGATTAGTGGAGAAATAACACGCACTAGTATGAAACACGTAATACTAGTAATAGTTTTATGTTTCATTGTTAAGAAGTAACACTCACTAGTGGAAAGAAGTAATACTAGTACTACTTGCATGTTTCATTGTTAAGAAGTAACACTCACAAGTGGAAAGAAGTAATACTAGTACTAATTGCATGTTTCATTGGTAAAAAGTGACACTCACTAGTGGAAAGAAGTAATACTAGTACTACTTGCATGTTTCATTGTTAAGAGGTGACACTCACTAGTGGAAAGAAGTAATACTAGTACTACTTGCATGTATCATTGTTAAGAGGTGACACTCACTAGTGGAAAGAAGTAATACTAGTACTATTTGCATGTTTCATTGTTAAGAAGTGACACTCGCTAGTGGAAAGAATTAATAATAGTTCTACTTGCATGATTCATTGGTAAGAAGTGACACTGAATAGTTGAAAGAAGTAATACTAGTAATACTTGCATGTTTCATTGTTAAGAAGTGACACTCACTAGTGGAAAGAAGTAATACTAGTACTACTTGCATGTTTCATTGGTAAGAAGTGACACTCACTAGTGGAAAGAAGTAATACTAGTACTAATTGCATGTTTCATTGGTAAGAAGTGACACTCACTAGTGGAAAGAAGTAATACTAGTACTACTTGCATGTTTCATTGGTAAGAAGTGACACTGACTAATGGAAAGAGGTAATACTAGTAATACTTGCATGTTTCATTGATAAGAAGTGACACTGAATAGTTGAAAGAAGTAATAGTAGTACTATTTGTATGTTTCATTGTTAACTAGTGACACTGAATAGTTGAGAAAAGTAATACTTGTACTACTTGTATGTTTGACTGTGAAGAATTCACACTAACTTGTATGAAACAAGTAATAATAGTAACTAATGTATGTTTCATTGGTAAAAAGTGACACTGAATAGTTGAAACAAGTAATACTAGTATTAATGGTATTTTTTTTACTGGTATTACTGGTTTATTATTTTCTGGTATCACTAGTTTAGAACACTTATTAGTTGTTTATTGGTATCATTGATTCACTAATGAGTATCACTAGTGAAGTATGAAAGGTATTAGTTGATCACTAGTGAAGTATGAAAGGTATTAGTTGATTAGTGGTATCATTGATTCACTAATGAGTATCACTAAAGTATGAAAGGTATTAGTTGATAAGTGGTATCATTGTTTCACTATTGAGTATCACTAGTGAAGTATGAAAGGTATTAGTATGAAAGCATCACTAGTATTACTTGAAAGGTATCAGTTGTTTAGTATGAAAGTATCACTAGTATTACTTAAAAGGTATCAGTTGTCCAGTATGAAAGTATCACTAGTATTTGTATGAAAGTATCACTAGTATTACTTGAAAGGTATCAGTTGTATTAGTATGAAAGTATCACTAGTATTACTTGAAAGGTATTAGTTGTCCAGAATTAAAGTATCGCTAGTATTACTTGAAAGTTATTAATTGTGTAATATGAAAGGTATTAGTTGACTAGTGGCACCATTGTTTCAGTAAAATAAAAGTTATAATTTTCCCACCATTTTATTTCTTATTCTAACATAAAACATTTCTATTTCCCTCCTATTTTGAATTACAATTTTAAATTTCTCCCCTCATTTCATTTATTTTCCCACCATCAACATTTGGGTTTCCCTCGATTTGCACACTACAATTACATAAAGTGAATTAATTACTCACACAATACACATACATAAACGACCCTCATTCAACAATTACATCACCTTCCATTATCCACTCATCCTTCATATTAGTCCTTCATTATTGATTTGAAATGGTAAAACAGAACATTCAACTATGCTAACGTTGTTCTGGTTCCACAATTTTTATATATATCTTGCTTATTAATTTTGTTAATTTCTTTTTCAACAGTTGAATGATGAAATGATTCAAAAAGCATTTTGTGATGATCTTTTACACTATCCCGGCGATTCACCTGCACATAAGGTTTTTCACATCTTTCTCTCCTTGTTATTTTTTTATAATTAAATTTATCTGGTCATCAAAAAATTATTTATTTACCAGACGCGTATGGCATATAGGGTGCTTGACAAATTAATTTTGGAGGGCATGCGTAAGGATATAAAAAAATTTTGAAGACAAATTGGAGAAAATGTCAGTACATTTGTCCGATGATAGCACCTCTTTTGTGGAAAAGATCAATCTTGTTGAACATTTTTTGGTTACTAAATAGAGACTCGAAGACCGTCAAAGTGCCTACGCCACCAAACTTGAAATTGTCGAAAATCAGTAGAGATATATCTCGTGTTTCTACCTCTTGTTTCGTGTTAATTTATGAATGAATTTACTGTTTCTTAGATTAATATTTACTATTATTAGGTCGAATATGAAGTTCAAAATAATTTGATTTTAACATGGCCCATACCACTCTTCCAAGAATTAAATACTCTTCCCAGTATTAAATAAATTAAAGATGTTATAAATTTTAATAAGGCCCAAATCAACAATAAAATTAGGCCCATTCTTTAAATTAAATAAGGCTCAAACCAACAATTAAATATGTACCATTATTTAAATTAGAGGCATTATTCTTGTCTTCCCCTAAAAAAACATCGATGTAAAAGGGTATTCGATACAACGAACCGCATTTGATAACCAATTTAAGCAGGTAATTTTCCGGGGCATTTATGTTTTAGGGTTTCTTTCTTTATACAAGCTTTAATTTTGTTAAAATTATCAATTGTATGTGCGAATTAATGACTCCCTCTCTCTCACCTAATTCCTGGCGCCGCCTATTCGAAAACATGGATCTCGATTTCAAGGTATTTTTTGCAGATCTATTTTGCAAAGGAAGGGAAATATTAATCTGGAGTTGTTTTTATTTTCAGATATATTTTGCAGATTTAATTCTCGTTTAAATTGCAGATCTATTTCAAGAAACTTTTTAAAGACAGAAAGATTTTGAAGGCTCTGTGTACTGATAAGAGCATTCATGAACGGACTTTGAGAAACCTTATCAACCTACAAGCCGATGCCGAGTCAGATATGGACAAATTGGATCTGACTTCAGAAATTCAGTTTACTGTAAAGACGCTTGAGAGTTGTATTACCGCCATCGAAAACAAATTGTGTCGTAATCCGCACTAAAATAAGTATCTTATTATCTTAATTAAATATTTATATTTTAAATTTTAACTTATTAGGTTCTTGCTTGTTTATTTCTTTTCGTGGTCGAGGAACAATGAAGTATGAACTTTGCTTTTGTCTTCTATTTGGTCGGAGCTTTTGTATTAAAAACTATGAACTTTGGCCTATGAATTGTGCTAATATAAGATTAACTTTAGGTTTTAGTACATTTTTACATGAAATCTGATTTATATTGGGTTGAAAATAACATTGATTGAACATGTGAACTCATGGAACTACTCAAATTCAATTTACATAAAATATAAATTATAATATAATTTTTTATCACTTTACTTGAACTTGAATATCCATTACAATTTAATATAGATGATACCAATTTTATGCATTTCATATTACACCCTCTTGCGCTTGTGCATCTCTGATGGATTGTCACGTTTGTTCACATCTTCACTCGACGAACCAACTCCTTTTCTTTTACTGCTTTTATTCTCAAAATCCAGGCTACACTTCTCATGCACCTCCAAAATCCTATGAGTGTTTTCATTCGTTTTCTCTGAAAACAAGAAGGTTAAACAAAGTATCAGCATAAACTACTATTCTATTTTGACACAACAACATTACAACCTTATATAATTGAATAGGCATTACGTCAAATTTACCATTAAACATACCTTAATCACCTTGCAATTTAATCTCACTGATCAGATTATCATAATCTGAATAAGGATCATTTTCTTCATTACTACGCAATTCGTCTAGCCACTCATCGAGGTACATTGCAAGACCAAGGTGTTTTGCCTTCACTTTTACAGTTTTTCTGCTTGACATACCGCCTATTGCTCTAGCATGTTGGGCAAGATGATTCATAATGTTGTTTCTTCTGTCCAACAAAAATGGGCATCTTAATTGACCCGTAGGACTCTTCACATGGTATTTCCCATACTTGAAACGATCATATGACTTCTGTTTATAGTCCTTGATTTCCGAATCACTAATTTCTGATTCTGAGTTGTTGCTACCCATCTGAATAAGTTTAAAATATATTTTTAAAATACTAACCGAATTAAGCAAAAGATAATGAGTCGTGGAGGAAATCAGAATAACAAAACCAACCTTATATAGTGTGTGATTCAGACTATAACTACACAAACGTGTGGGATTCAAGGAGTCGTATCCCTTCATGGTCATAACTGTTGGATTCCAATAGTCGTATCAGTTCAGACTTCATGGTAACAACTGTGGGATTCGAACAGTCATATCCCTTCAAGCTTCATGGTCATAATAGTGGGATTCGAAGAGTCGTATCCCTTCAGACTTCATGACCACAACTCTAATATTTCAAATAGTTGTATAGTTTAGGGTTTTATCACACATTTCATCAGAACTTGTTAATGCAAAACACTGAAAAATAACACGCATTCCATCATAACTTGTTATAAGTAAAAAAGTCAACAAACCAAATCAACAAATACAATAATAAATGACTAAATCCACAAATACAACACCATGTAAGAAGCAACTTCATGACCAATATACATTTACATTGCATAATTTGAACAAGGGTGAAATCTGCGGATTCCCATTTCAAAATAACATGATCATAATTTCATGCAAACCCTAAACAAGGGTAGTGCCTTGATACTCATTCAACAGTATATGATCCACACCAAAGTATCATACCCTTAATTTCATACATAACCAACATCACTAGTGATACTTCTAATATCTCAAAAAGAACATTAAATATGTCTTTAAAAACGTAACCCTAATTCACTGAGTTGCGTAAAACCAGTATCGTCCATCAAATCAGGATCGTTATGTGCTTGTGAAGATGACACTCCCCCTGCTCGCCCACCTCCTCGACCTGCTCGCCCTCCACCTCCTCCTCTTGCCCCACCTCCACCTCTTGTTCCACCTCATCTTGCTCCACCACCTCTTCCTCTAGGTGCACCACCATGCCCACCTGCTGCTCTTACATTTCCTCTCCTACAAATCTCTGCAGCCGACATGTAACGAGAACTCTAGGCCTACCCCTTCTACGAGTCCTGCGAGGGTTCTGTATCGGGTTACCTCCAACGTCTGTATCATCATTAACTACATGTTCGGTTCCCGCTTCATCAGTAGTTTCACTTTCATCTGACTAGTTCAGTAAACCATTTTTTTCAATTCCAACATAACTTCCTTAATGTACTCAAACTTCTCTACACTCCCAATCCCTAAATCAACACAATCTTGAAATATTTTTTCAGAATTCTTATATTTCTTGTAATCCTCAGTCATATGCGGATATCCCTCCAAAAAAAATATTGAGCAGTGTCTTCTAAAGACATCTATCCCTCCATCTATCCAATATGTACCTATCGTGTATGTCTTGGAGACCTAGATGAGTCATAAACCTGAATATATGACAACATATGATGCCCATGAACTCAAATTTCTTGCAATTACAATTAAAAAATTATCCAACGCCACGGTAATCCACTGAATATGTAAATTCTCTAGTAAACGCATTCCGACAAATATTTCGCTCCAACACATTATACTTCTCAACACCAACATCCATACTAAAGATCCGTCCATTAGAACAATGGTACAATATATTATTCTATCAATCTCATCTTGTACCTTGTCAAACATGACATTTGTGTATGCTTCTCTAAATTGTTCCTCCCAAACAAAATCTGTCTTTAGAGAAATAAGCTTCGTCTTTGACTCAAACTCAGCAATAAACTCCTTTTGGACCTTCTTCGAAATTGCAATCTCATATTGTTCCATAAATTGTTTAAAACTGGAACTTGATGAAAGGTAATCATCGAAGTACGCATGCATACCTTCGCTCCTTTGTGTTGAAACCATACTAGCCCAAAACATGCCATTCAAATACATGGGCACCCACTTTTGCCTCTCACTATACAAATCATTCATCCACCTATTTTTTTCAAGTTCATACTTAACCGAAAATGCAGCCCACTTTGTCTCAAAAACTTCAATAGTGAGGGTATCGTATAAAATATTGGTAAATTCAAAACAAGCACGGTGATAATTATGAACACCCTTGAATTTGACGGGCAGCTTTGACAGAATGTGCCACAAGCAATATCGATGAACAATTGTGGGCATCACATCCCGTATTGCTATCTTTATGCTTTCGACTTGATCGGTCAATATGGCTTTAGGATGGATACCACCCATTGCAGCAACCCAATTTTCAAAAAGCCATTTCATTGAAATTGTGTCTTCCTTCATCACCAAAGCACATCCCAACAATATCGACTGCCCGTGATGATTGACCCCCACAAATGCTCCAAATGGCATTTCATAACGATTCACTAGATAAGTCGTATCAAAACTAACCACATCACAGAAATCATCATAAGAAGCTCGTCTTCTAAGGTGAATCCATAACACATTTCGTAACCTCGCTTCATCATCAAGGTCAATCAAATGGAAAAAAAATAGAATCTAAAAGTTGCAACCTCGCAAAAAGCTTTCGAATTACCTCGGCATCTCCATCCCCTAGTCTCAACCTTCTACTTTTGTCTATGTGATTTCTACAATCTTTTGGAATGCAACCAATACAATTTGGACCACCAGCTTGGACTTCACACAATTTAATATTCCTACATGGTGTAATACCTACAATATCATTCGCCTCCAATTGCCTCTTCATGTGTACACTCAGTTTTCTATGAGCACGCATTAGAATAGACATAGAAGGATGAAGTTCATGACTGTGGCCTGTAATCATTTTCGAAACCAACCATGAATCATCATGTTTCTTAATTGCATTTATCTTTGCATTACAATCAATTCTTTTTGTTTTGTTGCAACTGATTCCAATTCGTGATCTATCGCAGGCAATCCTTCTTTGACAACGGACACGTGTTTTGCAACACACTAACCTCTCAAGTATAAGAGGGTCATTTCGTGCCCGGTTAAATATCGATCCACGGGACTAGGATGGTGAATATAGCCCAATTGCTATGTCTTGTAGCATGATTACAGTGTGAAATGATTTGGAAACTTAAAACAAGCAACAATCAACTAAGTAAACAAGTAACAAACAATAAACTAGTAAGCAAACAAGTAAAGCAACTAGATTAAAGTGTTTTGTGTTTTGTGAGTGAGAGGTGTTCGGGTGTTGATCCTCGGATGATGTTCAATTAACTATTGCCTAGGTGGTCATCTCTACGTCCGGTTACTCCCTAAGAACGATCACAATTCATTAACCATCACCGTACTTGGTAAGCTTAGGATCCGGTTTCATTAAACTCCTAAGATCGGGACTGAATTCACTCTTTCTCACCCGGGTAATTGCAAAGGAATGGTCCTCTAACTAACTAACTACTCCCCACCCTTATGTTCCCACTTGAAGAATAGAGATAATTCACATTAATATCTTCATTTTCAACACTAGTGGCTCACTAGTAAATCAATGTGAACTAAGGGAATTCTAATGATCCTACCCAACTCTCATTGCAATAGGATGTGAATTGACTCAAAATCGGGAATCACACCAATACCTATCCGTCTACCCCCATTTACCCAACTCTTGTTGCAATAAACTAGACAAAACGAACAAGCTAATAGCCTAACCCACCGAATTTGATCATTAAACAACCCATCATTCAAAAGACAACCATCAATAGAGATAATCCACCATTAACAAGTAATTAATCAATCATCAACCCAATTCACAACACCCAAACACAAAAGGACCTTAGCCCATGGTGCTACAAATACACATGACTAATATGCTAACAAACAAGAAACCCATATGAAAATAAGCAATAAAAAACAAGTAAAAACAAATAAATACCATACTCTTAAGATTCAAGCTCCAAACCATACAAAATCCATCAATACTCCATGATATCTTGCTTAAAACTGAAATTGCAACTATATCTATGCTATTCTATGAGAATCTATGCTATCTATGGAAGCAAAATTGAAAAACAAGAAAAAGTATTAGTTGCAGCTCTAAACAGTATTACTTGATCTCCTCCACTTCACTCCCTATTGCTGCTGAATGATGGAAAAAACGAAGTTGTGCCTTTTTATATGCTTTGGAATCAGTCTGCATTTGTCCCTAGGGCTTTTTGGTAGCATTTCTGTTTTTGGGCCGGCTCGACTTGAGCCAGGTTGCTCGGGTCGAGCTGGCCATAATCGTGCTCGTGTTTTTGCTATTTCAGCAGCTCGACTCGAGCCAGGTTGCTCGGGTCGAGCTGGACATAATTTTTCCCCAACCCACTGTACTCAAAATGCTCAAAATGTCGAGCACATTGGATCGACTCGAGTTGCCAGCTCGACTCGAGCAGTCTGGCTCGAGTCGAGTAGCACCAATAGCGCGACATTTTTGTTTCGCCCATAACTCGAGCTCCAGAACTCCGATTGACTTGGTTCTTTTTGTGTTGCAACCCTCATTTCAAGATCTTTCACATGGTTCAACTATCTTCCCCTAAATCCTTCTAGATCATAGCAGTTTATTTAATCAATTCTAGCTCATTTCCACTCGTTTCCTACACAAAAAATAACACACAACCTTTCTCCACGTTTAGGCCAAGTTGAGTGAAATTAGTGCAATAAAAGCATGTATTCCTATCAAATTGAGCAACAAAATCACATAAATACAAGCAATTATGACACCTAATCAACAACTTTATCCCATGATTTGCCGGTAGAGACCCTCTCTTAGAGTCGTCTATCGCAAAATGTTTCAACACCTTGTCTACATAGATGGACTGTGACAGCCTCAACATCCTCTTGGATCTATCCCTGTGGATCTTGATCCCTAAGATGTAGCAGGCTTCACAAAGATCCTTCATCATGAAGGTCTTTGACAACTAATCTTCAACGGATTGCATTAACGGGATATTGTTTCCCAAAATCGATAAGTCATTGACATACACGATTATGAAAACAATATTCTTCCAGTTGCATTTATAATAAACGCAAGGATCTTCCGGATTTCTGATGAAGTCAAAAGACTTGATAGCTTCATCAAATCGGATATTCCAACTCCTAGAAGCTTGCTTCAATCCATAGATGGATCTCTTCATCTTGCATACTAGATTAGAATTTGGCTTAGATGTAAAACCTTCCGGTTGAGTCATAAACACTTCCTTATCAATGTTTCCATTGTGAAAGTTGTTTTGACATCCATCTGTCAAATCTCATAATCATAGTGTGCTGCTATCGCAAGTAAAATTCGAATGGACTTGATCTTTGCAACTGGTGAGAAGGTCTTATCATAGTCGGTGCTTTCGCGTTGACTATTACCCTTCGCCACCAACCTAGCTTTGTAGGTTTGTACTTTTCCATTTACAAATGGGTCTAACCCCTTTAGGCAACTCAACCAAGTCCCAGACTTGATTGGTGTACATCGAGTCCATCTCGGATTTCATGGCTTCATGCCACTTCCCTGAATCAATATCTAATATTGCTTCACAGTAAGTATTAAGATCGTCCTTATCTGGTATGTCCACATTAATGAGTTCCTCCAAGAGGTAACCGTATCTAATGGGCGGATTACGATTCTTAATTGACTTACGGAGTTGTGGTAATGCAGGCTATACATTCTGATCGTGAAATTTTTATGGTGCATCGATTTCATCAATGTCCAAAGAGTCCTCAAGAGCTACACTTTCAGATGCCTCTTGGGCGGGAGTTTGAACTATGTTGTTCTCATTCAGCCCACTTGGAGGTTCTTGCACTAGCAAGCATACTCCAATTACGCTTCCACTGGCTGAAAGACGATCACCTAGTGAAAGACTTCCACCGTGAAAGTTGTTGAATACTCCCACTGAGTCCTTGTCATGTTTCTTTGACAAGATGTCAGTCTCTTTGTTCTTCAAGTTTTATCAGCTTACGACCTCGTTCCTTAAAGACATAGTCTTCTTCGAGGAACTTGATCTGCCTAGAAACAATCATTGATTATTTCTCAGGTAGATAGAAATAATACCCTTTAAGTTTCTTTAGGATATCCCACAAAGTAACTCTTTTCACCTTTGGGTTCCAACTTGTCGGTAAGCATCCTTTTCACAATCACGGGACAACCCCATGTGTAAAAGTTGGCTTTTTGCCACACCATGGTTCATATGGTGTATGCTCAACCGATTTAGATGGAATCCTATTCAGAATGTAAATTGAGGTTTGTAACGCGTATCCCCATAGGAATGTCGGAAGAGAGTAAAAACTCATCATGGACCTCACCATGTCTAACAGGGTTCGTTTTCTCCTTTCGGACACACCATTCGTCTAAGGTGTTCTGGGAGGAGTCTGTTGTCACTGGATTCCATGTAACTTCAAGTAATCAATGAATTCATGGCTAAGGTGTCCACCTCCTCGATCTAATCGAAGGGTCTTGATACTCTTACCAAGTTACTTCTCTACTTCAGCCTTAAACTCTTTGAATTTCTCAAAAGATTAGGATTTTTGTTTCATAAGATACATGTATCCGTATTGTTGGGGTTATACTGGAAAGTATGATTTTACTTTGTATAACCAAACTGAATTTCTGTCTTGTTTACTGAAATATATGATTTATCATTGATGCTTTAAATATCATTGAATGTTACATATATTTACTGCATAATTGTTCAATAAATAGTACGTGTTACATTGTAGTTAATTTAGTGATACCAGATCACAGAAGATTAAATTAACAGTCTCTTGTAACTAAAAGTACGTTGTTCACGATCTAGATGGAAATGAACAATTCATTGTGAAAGGTTGAAGTGTAAGGCTCAGATTGGCTTGTCTTGACCAAGAGATTACACTAGTTCATGGTGATGCCTTTGAATGGGACCTCTGAGGAGGATAAATTCTTGACCTTTGAATTAGAAAGAATTAGACCTCAGTGGTTCGTTATTTCTTAATCTTCAACCCTTAAATAGAATCGTGTGTGGTTAGTAATTATTGCTTTAACTTATGACGGGTAGAGAATCAATGAGATTTAATACTTTATATCTTGGGCAATATTATTGGTCACATGCGATTGCTAAGATTTAATCTGAAGAATCGCAGGCAAATAACGCTTTGTTCGATTTGCCCCCTTGGGAGGTTCATAAGATTTATCATACCAAATCTTGCAAGTGGAATTAGTTTCCGGTATGGATAATAATGTTGAACCGTTCCTTGACCAAGGACAAAAGATATTAATTAATGGAAAGTTATTTCAGTGGCTTGAATTAATTAATGGGCTAGATAATCTTAAACACGGGAAATAATAATCGGGAGCCATATTAACAGTAATATGGGTTAAGATGGATAGTGCAATATTAATTATGTAGTGAGATTAATTAATATTATGGGCTTGAATAATATTGTGGTTCAATATTGGAAATTCAAGATCCATTGGAAGGTCCAATCTTAATTCTCCTAAAGGCCCCTCAAGTAGCCCAAACGTAAAGTCCAATAACTGAAAAAGGTGTTTAAAATAAAATAAATTATTGTTGCATTATTTTCCATAAATTTTGAAATTATTAATTAAAAAGAGGGAGAAGAATTTTCTTGAAAAGATTTTATAGAAAGGAGATAAAAATTCTTGGAATACAAGATTATCCCATAAATTCAAGAAATCTCCCACTTGGTTTCTTTAATTGTGATTTTCGAAATATATAGAGTAATAATAGGAAGAAGGATTTTCTTCATTTTCTTGAAAAGATTTTATGGAAAAAGATATGTATTCTTGGAATACAAGAATATCTCATAAATTCAAGAAAGATCCAATCTTGAAAAGCCTCCTATTAATTTCGAAAAAATGTGTTATATAAGGTTGTGAGATTTTTGTGGAAAAATACACATGGAAAGAAGAATATATGGGATATATTCAAGATTTCTTGGAGATCAAGAAAAGATATTTCCTAACCCTATTTTGAGCCCTAATTTTCGTCCCCATCTCTATTATAAATAGGGGATGAACGTTTCATCCCCAGGACACAGGAATTTATCCTTTTTCGGAAAAATATCAGCTTCGATAAAATATCAAATATTTTGAAACGTCGACAATCTGTGTTTTTTCGAAAAATTTCAATTGCGTGCTAGCAATTCCATGTGTTGGAAAAATTAGAAATCCACAAAGGTGGTGCAACATATAATTTATTTTTCCCTTTTGTTAATTGTTCGCGAGCATCCTACCACCGGATTGACGAGCAAGGACTTGGGAATACTTGGGAAGGTCTTTTGGTGTGTTCGTGTCAACGAAGTCCATCTTCTCAATAATTGCCACTCCAAAAGGTTAGTTCATGTAAACCCGTAGCAATTCCGCATGCGTAGGATTTATGTGAACTGTTTATATGCATGATTTGTTGTTGAATTATTATTTGAATTAATATAGGATTAATTCATGCTAGTAATAATTGTTAGAATTAAATTTGTATTTAAATATTCATCCCGAATAGATCCCGGACAATTAATTCCCCAACAATCGTATCGAGCCTCGGTTTTGAACCGAGTTTTAAATTGTAATTTAATTCGTTTTCATTAAATTTGAAATTGGATAGTAGAATTGCTAGATCTTTTTTGCAGGTATCCAATTGTCATGGTATTTGATGAATGTTTATATTTATGCATGCATATAAATTGTGGTTTTTAATTCGAATTCGTTCGAATTTGTTTTTGCCTAAATGAGAAAATTCACGAGTAGATTAGGATTTGTTTGATTCGTTCAATGTAATAGATTAGTCTAGATCTAGGTTTATTTATTTTTTGTAAATAAATTATGCTTAGGATCGTGAGCCAAACGAGCGATGAATTAAAGACGGATGGATGGAGGAACCGGCGCAGGATCGACGTCACGTGAAATGTGCTAAGAGAGGCACACACGCGTGGCGGACGCGCCTGCACGCGGCGAAGACGGCGTGGGCGAGGCCGAGGCAGCCAGGGGATCGAGGCCGACCGCATATGGGCGCGCGATGGGGGCGCGGCAAAGATCGGCGCGATCGGGCGGATCGTCCGGGCGAAGCGCGCACAGCCTTGCGCAGCTGGGCGCAGCCGAGGCGATGGATGGGAGCTCTTTTGCGCGCTGGATTTTTCTGGCATCGCACGCGTCGGCGCCGAGGGCCGCCGAAGCGGATCCGCGGCGCCGCTAAAGATAGACGGCGCCGAAGCGCTTGGGGGGCACGCAGCATCGGCGCCAATCGACACGGTCGGGGGAGTGCAAGGCGCAAGACTCGACCATGAGCCGGTCGATGACGTTGCTTGACGTGACGATTCTATTCAAGACAATCAAGTGGGAGCTTTTCGAGACGAACGGTGAAGGCAAAGAAGACGATTTCTCGAGATCAAGACATGACAAAAATTAACCGTGACAATTGAATATATATGCCCAATGTGTTTAATTTTGTTTTGATATTTGTGCATTATTTTATGCTTATTTAAATTGTGTTTGAATATGCGATGCATGAGAAAATGTTTTGAAAAATCTCACATTCGAAAATTACTAAGTATGTTTAAATAATTAATTGACAATTTTATTCCGGATAATAAAATTGAATTAATTTTGACCTCCATGATTTATTTATTTGTGAATTCTTTTGGAGAAATTCCCCCTACGGGACAGTCAAAAGATGGCTTTCACATGAATAAATTCCAAACGGATGATTGTGGATTATTATTAGTGGTGACGATGACCCTCCCCATGAGGCTCGTTCAAAGTGAAATAATAATTCTGTATTTAATCATGGTTATTACTTAGGTATAAAATTGATATGCATATACTACCCCGAAGTCCCTGTCAATTTTATATTGGTCAAGTGGGAGCCAACTTAATCTGGATATTGAAGGTTTGTAACTGTTTTCTTGTTTGTAACCTACTTGAATGTGTTTAAATAATGACCCACCCCACATGGCTTATTTAAACTATTTTGAGATGTTGGCTGATGCATGTTCATATTTTTTTGAGATTTTAATATGATACATGTGATCGAACTTTGTGATAATTTTGTGCTTATGCAAATAGTTATTTATTTCAGTTCAGCATGTCGTAACCTTTTAATCCACTATTAATATACTTAAAGTCAATAGAATTTATGGGAAACTATGTTGATTGGAAACGAAAAATTATGATTATCCTAACTACACAAAAGCACAAGTGGATTCTTGACACACCAAAAGTCAAATGAGCCAACTGACGAGTCAAAAATGAGGGGCTCGTCAGATCACCTTGCGAGAGATATTGTTGCTGAAAAAGGTGGAGGGCAACCCCGTAAGGGATTACATCCTCAAAATTGATGGCTCATATGAACAAACTTGAGGATCTGGGTGCAGATTATTATCTAGAGACCCAAATCGATTTGCTACTCCACTCTCTGCCCAAAAGTTTTGAGCACTTTGGCCTCGCTAGCTGATTTGTTGTAAACTTTGGTCGCGGCAGATGCGTTGATGGGGCAGAAAACTCAAGCTTTGACGGCAACTGGTCCGTCTTTCATCTTCTAGACCAAGGGAAGGTAAGAAGAAGAAGAGGATCAAAAGCCATAATCAATCAAACTCAACTGTTGACAAGGGCAATGATAAGATGAGGAATGCTGGTGGTGTCAAGGAAAATCCAAAGGGGAAGTGCTTCAAACAGCGGTAAGGACAATGGAGGTTTGCCTGTTCCAACCCCAAAAGGACCAGAAAGAAAGGTAATTCTCATGCACTAGTTGTTGAAACTTGTTTAGCGACGTATACTTCTCATTCATGGGTAGTTGATATGGGATCCACTGATCATGTTTGCTTCACGGGTTCAAGCTGACCCGACAACTTAGTGGGAGTGAGATCCTCATCACACTGGGCGATGCTACGAGAGTGGCAACTGAAGCAGTGGGAGAAGTGCATTTATCTATTAGTGATAAAATTTTAGTTTTAAGAGACATTCTTTATGTTCCCAGTTTTAGAAAGAATTCACTTTCAGTTTCTAAAATTCTTTTGATGGATACTGAGTTTCTTCTAATAAGAATGACATCATTTATCGAAATGATGAGTGTATCTGTTATGGGACATTGATAAATAAATCTCTATACAATTATATGTGCACACCACTCACGAAATACATCCTATAACACATCAACTATTTCTGATAAAAGAAAACATTCATCAGACGTGAACGAGACACTTCTATGGCATCTCAGATTGGGACATATTAATCCAAAAAGGATTCAAAGGTTGGTAAGAGATGGTTCATTGGAGTCTCTCCGGGTTGAACCAATCCCTACTTGCGAATCATGTTTGGAGGGTAAAATGACCAAGAGGGCATCCGGAGCCAAGGGGAATAGAGCCAAAGAAGTGTTAGAAATCTTTCACACAGACGTATGTGGTCCAATGTCAATCAAAGCAAGAGGAGGTTATGAGTATTTCATCACCTTTATTGATGATTACTCAAGGTACGACTATATTTTCCTTATGAAGCATAAATTTGAGACCTTTGACAAATTCAAAGAATTTAAGGCTCAAGAAGAGAATCATAGGGAAAAACGTATCAAGTCTCTACGATCTGATCGTGGAGGCGAGTACCTCAGTGATGAGTTTTTGAACTACTTGTCAGATGAAGGGATTGTATCCCAGCTAACTGCACCCGGAACCCCTCAACAAAATGGGGTTGCAGAGCGAAAAAACAGAACTCTTTTAGAAATGGTTAGATCAATGATGAGTTATGCGGATCTACCCAAGTCGTTTTGGGGTCATGCCTTGGAAACAACGGCTTATATTCTGAACTTGGTGCCATCCAAATCGGTTCTCAAATCTCCCAAAGAATTGTGGACCGGGCGCAAGCCCAGTTTGAGACACATGAGAATTTAGGGGTGTCCGGCCTACGTGTTGGACAAGGAAGCCGGAAAAATGGATCCTCGATCAGAATTAAAGTTGTTTATAGGATACCCCGAGGGAACAAAAGTGTGTATGTTCTACGGTCCAGAAGATCAAAAGGTGGTAATAAGCACCCACTTTAGATTTTTGGAAGAAGACTATATGAACGAAAGAAAGCCCAGAAGTGAGATTACCTTAAATGAGCTAAGGGGGCTAACCTCAGTGCCAATTGTACAAGATGACATACCAAACGACACACTTACACAACCGGAACCTCGTCGCAGTGGGAGGGTTGTAAGATAACCCGAGAGATTCATGGGGGTAGGAGAGTCCTCGGACTTAGTCCCCGGTCAAGATGAATCAGACCCATGGACTTACGACGAGGCAATCCAAGACAAGGATGCGGTTTCTTGGCAAACAGCAATGGAAGCCGAAATGGGTTCTATGGATCATAACAGAGTATGGAAGCTAGTCGAACCACTTAATGGGGTCAAACCCATTGGTTGCAGGTGGGTATATAAGAGGAAAAGAGGACCGGACGGGAGGGTGGAAACCTTCAAGGCAAGGCTTGTGGCGAAAGGTTATACTCAGAAAGAAGGGATCGGCTATGAGGAAACCTTTTCACCTGTAGCAATGCTCAAGTCCATCCGAATTCTCTTGTCGATTGCTGCGCATCTCGATTTTGAAATCTGGCAAATGGATGCGGCTTTCCTTAACGAAAGTCTTGAAGAGAAAATCTATATGCAACAACCCCAAGGCTTCATTGAAAAAGGCCAAGAACACCTAGTTTGTAAGCTCAAGAAGTCCATTTATGGACTCAAACAAGCATCCAGAGCTTGGAACCAATGTTTTGATCAAGTAATAAAGTTTTATGGGTTTGATCAAAACGAGTACGAAAGTTGTGTGTACAAGAAGCGTGTCGGAACTGCATTGGTATTCTTAGTACTATACGTAGATGACATTCTGCTCATCGGGAACGATTGTAAAGGTGTTGTCAGACGTAAGGGCATGGCTTTCAAAACAGTTTGATATGAAGGACTTAGGGGAAGTCGGGCACATCCTTGGGATCAAGATCACTCGAGATCGCAAGAAAAGGATGATAGGCTTATCGCAAGCTTCATATATAGACACTGTCTTGAAGCGATTCAGCATGCAGGATTCCAAGAAAGGCTTCGTACCTTTCAGACATGGAATCCATCTATCCAAGGAAATGTGCCCTAAGACACAAAAGGAGATAGATGACATGAAAGGCATTCCTTATGCTTCGGCTGTCGGAAGCCTTATGTATGCAATGCTGTGCACGAGACCGGATATCTGCTTTGTCGTTAGCATGGTGGCAAGATATCAAAGTAATCCGGGAAAAGAGCATTGGACGACAGTTAAGAACATTCTGAAGTATCTGAAAAGAACTCAAGATAGAATGTTAGTTTATCAGTCAGATAGTCTAATCCCCATCGGTTACACGGACTCGGATTTCCAATCAGACTTAGATTCCAGAAAATCTACCTCCGGTAGTGTGTTTTGCATGGGGGGAGGAGCCATGACATGGAGAAGGGTTAAGCAGAAATGCATCGCCGATTCTACCATGGAAGCCGAATATGTAGCTGCTTGCGAGGCAACGAAAGAAGCGGTTTGGCTCAAGAACTTCCTAGTGGACTTGGATGTAGTACCGAATTTGCCCAGTACAGTCACCGTTTATTGTGATAATATCGGAGCAGTTGCAAATTCAAGGGAACCAAGAGCCCACAAGGCCGGCAAACACATTGAAAGGAAATACCATCTTATACGAGAAATTGTTAAGAGAGGAAATATAGAGGTGGCAAAGATCGCGTCAGAAGACAACCTAGCAGATTCATTCACAAAGGGTCTGCCTCAGAACACATTCGAGAGACATGTGGATGGAATGGGTGTCAAGACCGTTGCCAATCTGCTTTGAATATAAGTGGGAGATATTATTAGGTTCGTGTAGGTGACATTAGATGTCACGCATTAGGAACTACACGAGATATGTTGTAGTATACATAAAAGCAGACTTTGGGTATAAGTGGGAGATTGTTGGGGTTATACTGGAAAATATGTTTTTACTTTGTATAACCAAACTGAATTTCTGTCTTATTTACTGAATAAATTATTTATCACTGATGCTTTAAATATCATTGAATGTTACATATATTTACTGCATAACTGTTCAATACATAGTACGTGTTACATTGTAGTTAATTTAGTGATACCAGATCACAGAAGATTAAATTAACAGTCCCTTGTAACTAAAAGTACGCTGTTCACGACCTAGATGGAAATGAACAATCCATCGTGAAAGGTGAAGTGTAAGGCTCAGATTGACTTGTCTTGACCAAGAGATTACACTAGTGCATGACTGATGCACTGAATAGGACCTACAGGAGGATAAATTCTTCAGCACTGAATTAGGAAGACTTAAACCTCAGTGGTTCGTTATTTCTTAATCTTCGTCCCTTAAATAGGATCGTGTGTGGTTAGTAATTATTGCTTTGACTTATGGCGGGTAGAGAATCAATGAGATTCAATACTTTATATCTTGGGCAATATTATTGGTCACATGCGATTGCTAAGATTTAATACGAAGAATCGTGTACAAGTACGCTTGTTCGATTTGCCCCCTTGAGAGGTTCATAAAATTTATCATACAAAATCTTGCAAGTGGAATTAGTTTCCGGTATGGATAATAATGTTGAACCGTTTCTTGACCAAGGACAAAAAATATTAATTAATGGAAAGCTATTTCAGTGTCTTGAATTAATTAATGGGATAGATAATCTTAAACACGGGAAATAATAACCGGGAGCCATATTAACAGTAATATGGGTTAAGATGGATAGTGAAATATTAATTATGTAGTGGGATTAATTAATATTTATGGGCTTGAATAATATTGTGGCTCAACATTAGAAATTCAAGATCCATTGGAAGGTTCAATCTTAATTCTCCTAAAGGCCCCTCAAGTAGCCCAAACTTAAAGTCCAATAACTGAAAAAAGTGTTTAAAATAAAATAAATTATCGTTGCATTATTTTCCTTAAATTTTGAAATTATTAAAGAAAAAAAGGGAGAAGAATTTTCTTGAAAAGATTTTATGTAAAGGAGATTCTTGGAATACAAGATTATCCCATAAATTCAAGAAATATCCCACTTGGTTTCTTTAATTGTGATTTTCGAAATATATAGAGTAATAATAGGAAGAAGAATTTTCTTGATTTTCTTAAAAAGATTTTATGGAAAAAGATATGTATTCTTGGAATACAAGAATATCTCATAACTTCAAGAAATATCCAATCTTGAAAAGCCTCCTATTAATTTCGAAAAAATGGGTTAAATAAGGTTGTGAGATTTTTATGGAAAAATACAAATGAAAAAAAGAATATATAGAATATATTCAAGATTTCATGGAGATTAAGAAAAGATCTTTCCTAACCCTATTTTGAGCCCTAATTTTCGTCCCCCGCATTGCTAACATACACATGAGGCGCAACATAATTGTCTCCATCCATGTCTATCTCCTTCCTCTACCTCTCTCTCACTACACATTGATTCTCAGTAACATTCTTTCTTTATATATGTACACTACTCATACATCTACATTCATCTACACAATTTATAATTTAAATTATCTGTAAACATTTGCACAATTTGGTTTAAACCTAAATCCTCATCCCCAAATTTAGATTTAAATACTCCATCCCCAAAGTTTAAAGTAGAAAAATTAAGATTGATGATGGTGGAGAATGCGACGAGGATTTAATTTTATCAGCACCAACATATTTAATTTTTATTCCATCACAACCAGTTTTGGGCGGCGGAGCAAGGTTGCTGGCTGAGCGCACAATAACGAGGGAGGTGACGGCCGCCCAAACGTGAGAGAGAAGACAAAGGGTGTTTTTGACAAAAGCTATCCACGACAGATATCCAGAAAATATATCGGAGGGTTGAGGTCAGATGGCATTCTCGAAGAGGAACAGTGAATACCGTGAAACCTTTGCTCTGCCCGCTTTTTTCTCGGTCATATGAGAAATAAATACCATCCTACCAAACACAATAAATGGGTCGAAATGGTTTATTTCTAGGCCTTTTCAGCTCTACTAAACGGGGTCTTAGTGTACTCACATCATCTACTTTTTTATTCTCTAAATATACTCAAAATAATATAATAATTTCACATCGATCAACTTTTCCACCATCTTATCCTATAAAATCTCATAACAAACATATATCTTAACTATTCATCAAAATTTTGATAAATGCAACTAATACTTTTCAGTTCACGAACTAACACTTTCTCCAAAAACAACAAGTTTTCCCTTTTAGCAGATTTCCACTTTGAGCATCTTTCCATTTCAAGCAGGTACGACAGCAACAACTTGTGGAAAAACACTTAAAACAACACGAACAAACATCACACATGAAAAACCGCACGCACGAAAACAGTACACACGAAAGCCGCAACAAGTCGAGTCAAGGAATAATCCTTTGCCCACAAAACAAATACGTCACGACTAGTGCTCACTATTTGACACAATTTTCTCAAAGGTCGTCTTTATACGAGCAGCAACGCAACGTATAAAGCTCCACCGAACTGAAAATGACGTGAAAACTGGACTACACTCTATACGAATATGTAAATGAGCATGAATGCATGCACTTTGGAAAAACTTCTCGTTTGATCGTTCGATTTCTTGATTTTTTTTCCGATCAAAATGTCTATTTATAGGTACGTCCATCAAGTGGGAGACATAATGACATTTTAACTCAGGCTCGTAATGACAATTAGTGCCATTCATTTAAATTATTTTCGTTTTGAAACGTCTTCACTAATGACACTTAATGTCATCATGTAATGTCTTACGTTACAATATGATTTAAAACGTCAATGAATCTGGACGTCCCAGACGCTTCAAACTTAAATTCGTGGGCTGAATTAATTCAATGTGAGATAATTATCTCATAGTTAATTTCCACGCTTCCCAACATCACTTTAATTTATAAAGTCTATTGTGATGTCTCAATCTCGTGATTTAATTTCTCACCCATCGAAATTCAATTTTGAGATTATAAATGCATTACGATCATTTAATGCGAGAGTAAATCAATCATATGGTTTTAATTTCCTAAAAATTAAACTTTAAACTCTCATTTAATTGGTCAAAGACGAGTGTTCAATACTCTTATTAAATTTCATTTAGTTTAATTAATTGGTTCAAAATCAATTTTTCCCAACGCACTATAATCCCGAAGGCTATGTTTGTTTTCCACTGGGGAGATCCGGATGGGGGATGGGCTTTCCCCCAGCCACTTTTCGGATTTGCACATCTCATCCTTCATTCAAATATACATCCACCCCTGTTATATATATATATACCCTAAAACTATTACATCACTATTTTTCTTACACCAACTCATTCTCCCTCATACTTTTTTTACAACAATTCATTATCTCTCATACTTTTCTTACACTTTTCTTTCATACAATCATTATTACACTAACTAAGTAATAAAATAATACATCATTATAACTAAAAAATATTGATTTAATATAAAGTCACATACATCCACGTCTATCACATTCAACATAAAATAAGTACAGATTACTATTTATAGGATTTGTCCCATCCAACTTTATTCCCTATTCGTATTTGTCACATCCACATCAAGCCAAAAATAATCGTGATCGAAGTGATTTGTGTTGAGATGATTACATTAAAAAATTTGGTCGTTTATTTATTCACTTGTAGTACTTTGTTGCAGCATTTAAGATAAGTACAGGCGAACAACTTTTTCGAGGTTTCAATACTAAGCTAATTTAGGGGTAAATAGAAAAAAAGAAAAAAGAAAAAAAGCACATTCAACCTTCCCTAGGTTTGAATGTAAAGTAGCCTTTTAAATAGCCTGATTTATATGGTAATAAAAGAGGAAAATTTGGTGCAGATTAGGTGAAATCAATATTTTTCTCCTAGGTCTAGTATATTACACAATACTCTCTTAAAATATCTGGATCATGCTCTATTTTAAGATATAGTTAAATTAAAATCTTATAATTTTATAAATAGATATATAATATAGTAAATGAGATTTATTTAATATATGAGATCATCCTAAACAAAAAAAAAACTCTTTTATATTAGAAGCAATATGGTTAAGTAAGTGTGAGAATTTCATATCATCTAAAAGTCCGAACTTATAGACATGTGTGAAATTAATTCATCTATATTATTCTTTTAACACTCCCCTCACTTGTGGGCTAAACTTGTTTAATATGGGTGAAGTTGCTTTCAGCGGGAATCGAATTCATTTATATTATTTTCTTAACACTCCTCATCACTCGTGGGTTGAATTCGTTTAATATGATTTGAGTTGCTTTCAGCAGGAGTCAAACTCAAAACGTGGGCGGGTGAAGTTGCTTTTCAGTGGGAATCAAACATAAAATATGGACGTGAGTCTGAAGGCTCTAATACCATAAAAAAATTTCGTCTCATTTAAAAATTTGAACTTTTAAATAGGTACGAAATTAATTTATTTATATTATTCTCGTTAACAGTAAGTATCGTCAAAAAATTCCTCAACGTTGGGAATGACCCACATGAACAGCCAGAAATTTGCCAAATTGGACAAAAACGTCAAACATTTATTTTTTCTTCTCATTTAATATTTTAAGCGTAGAAGCAAGCAATGTATTCGGCTGACCTGCTCCAGAAGTGGACCCCCTCATAGGGTTTTCAAATATATTATTTAAAAAATACAATCGATGAGGTAATAATCAAGGTGGCAAATTAATATTTTAATTTAATAATATTTTTAAAATGCAAAAATTGTACCTGCCAATATAATATTTTACCTTCCATGCATCTCCATGTGACCCATAATTCTTTTATACTACAACACGTTTTTATGATAGTATCCTTTCATATGTGACATATTAAAATTTATCAATATTAATCTGAAAGTAATAGTTAGGCTCGTGAATAATTAGATACACAAAAAGAATTAGATATTGCAAGCATTATATTTATATGGAAATGGCTCGAGTTAATCTCACGGGATTAAAAAGTTTCAACAATTTTTATACATGAACTAATGAAATTTGCTTCATCATAAGTATTTTTGTGCAAATTTTAAAATGGCAAAATGCACTTTTAGGTTCCTAAACTATTACTTTTTGTTTAGAAAGGTTACTAAATTATATTTTTATTTTAAGAAGTCCTTAAACTATTAACTTTTGTTTCTAAAGTTCCTTAAACTATTTTTTTTGTTTAATGAAGTCTTTAAACTATTAATTATTGTTTCACACGTCCTTCTTGACTATTTTTTTAATCATCTAACAGAACTGTTAAGTAAATACGCACATCATCATTCTCAAAATTGTCAATGTTGACCATTGTTTTACTTAATGATTCCGTTAGATTAGTTATAAAATTCCGTCAAGTGGGATTGCTTGAAACAAAAATCAATAGTTTAGGACTTCATTAAATAAAAAAATAGTTTATGGACCTTTTGAAATAAAATTTAATAGTTCAGGGACTTGTTAAAATAAAAAGATAGTTTAAAGATCTTTCGAAACAAAAAATAATAGTTTAGAGACTGAAGATGCATTTTGCCTTTTAAAATTTAAAATTTATATCTTATTGTGATTTACGCTGTATAAGTTTGTACAACAGATTTTAATCTTATTTAATCTTGTTAGTTAGCAGAATATTCGCAAGAGTTACATAATTTGCGTATATAGTGTATAAAAATGGATTCCATTTCATTTCCTTTCTTTCTTAGAATTTAGTTTCCATACTTCACTCATTATTGATTTAGGGACCAAGTAATTTTGCTATGTATATATTGTTTTAAAAAAAATAAAATTATAGATGTTTTCAAAATAAAATAAAATGTAAAGACAAGAAAACGCAAGATTTCATCCACATTCGTTACAAATCTGCAAACTTAATTGATGCTGAATTCAATTGTGACAGTAGGTTTGGACTTTGGATCAAAACCTAGTTTGAGAAAAAAGAAAAAGAAAAAAAAGTAAAGTATAATGTGAACAAGTTCACACAAAAATCTGTAAAATTAATTAAGATGTGTGATTTATATTAATAAATGGTATTTGTTGTGATAAATGAAGGGTATGCATTTTTACTACATAAAGAATATTACTCATAACATTAAAGAGTGTGACTTATATTACAACATGTGTATTAGTAGTGATAATTGAAGGCTATGAGTTGTATAATTTATATTACAAAAGGGTATTAATCTTGACAATTGAAAAATTATGCCTGTAAATATGGAACCAGTTTCACGATCAATAAGTTCAAACGTGATCTAGTGAAAAAATTGTGATGAAAAAAACAATCAACTGTTTTATACATTTTAATTTTTTAATGATCAACCAGATATTAAATGCCAAACCTAATCCAAATCTTTAGTTGGATGTGGGGTAGTTAGGTTTGGTGTTTTTCTAACCAAGAACCAATTATTTGTTGGATGTTTATTCTCCATACTTTGACCTTTCTGCTCCCTCGCTCATGTACCCAGATTACTAATTAGATAAGGTTCCTTTGCTTAACCACTATGTTACAGAATATGTAGCTCACCAATCTATACTCATCGTTTCTTTAAATTAATCAATTAAGATGGTTAATCAACGATTGATACGATATCTAATGCAATTTAATAATTAATCCTCCAAAGTGTCGATGAATGATATAAATTTGGCCAAATCTTGTATGTGTCGAGGTATACCGTGCATTCTGCATTTTAGAGATATGCAACTTATTATATTGAAAGATACAACTTGTTTACACTGAACCGTGCAACTATTAATATGAAAAAAAATAGTTACATGATTCAGTATAAACAAATTGCATATTTCTAAATAACAAATTGCATGTTTCTAAAATGCACTATAAATAAACGGTACACGTGTATACACATGAGACCCACTCTTTAAGTTTTTACTATTACTCATTTGAATAATAATACCGCAGGTTAAAATCCGAACCCAGTCCAGATGGGATGGGTACAAATTCGATCAGACGTCTCATGAGGCGGACCTGAACCCGATCAAATGGGTTTGTGTTGGGTTTGGGAGGGGTCTTGATAATTACTGGACCCTCCCCAGACTTGCCCCTATATATTAATTTATTTAAATATATTATAGTACTCTATTTGTCTCAATCTTTAGAGAACTCTTTTCATTTTATTTGTCTCAATTTTTAGAGAATCTTTCCTAAAATGGACATACTCACTTTATCACATAAAATACTAATAAACAACTCTTTCTACCCCCAACTCTTTATCACTTTATCACTATTCCCATAAATCCTTATGAACGGTAAGAGTTCATTAAAGAATGGGACGGAGGGAGTATTAAATATATCGGTGATGCTACACGGGGTGATTCACCCCTGGGGTGACAAATAATAAAATGTAAAAAGACCATGATGCCCTTATTTTTGTAATGGGTCCCTTACCTATCCCCTTCAGCCGATTTAGGCGGCAAGTTTCCCCCCACGTTGATGAACAGTAGCCAGCCCTTTCCCGCCTAGCCAGCCCGCCCAATCCGTGAACAGTAATCCCTCCTAGTCATCCTGCCCCCTCGTTATTGGTGAATCTTATTGAAGAAGATTGATACAATTCAATAATTGAATGATTTTCATCAAACATCTAAGTATCATACACATAATCGAATAAAAAAAAACCCAACGAAACATGAACATCGACCTAAATGTCGATTTGAATGACGAAGAACAATTTAATGAAGATGATTTTATTGGATATGTCTCAGACTCATACTCAAACATCGATTTAAACGTCGACTTAAATGGTGATGGAGATGATTATAATGGTGAAAATGGTATGGGAGGGCCAGATGAATATTATGGAGAATGATTAGGTTTTGATGATAATGTACCTAAACACGAGTCCGTTCAAGTAGAAGACGATCCATCGGAAGATAATTTTCCTGAACACGAGTACGTTGAAGTTGAAGACGATCCCTCGGAAGATGATTTACCTGAGGACGATCCCATGGCCGAAGGTGATAGCGATACATTTATGGAAGAGAACCCTTCTGGCGGTGGACCAGCCACATGTATGGTTTATCCTACATACGAGAGTATGTTGAAGCTGATATCAAGCACATGAAAGATGTCTCATACGCATATGCAATTGGGTCAATCATGTATGCCATGACTTGCACTAGGCTAAACGTGGTCTACGCTATCAACATCATTAATAGACACCAACAGAATCCGGGTGAGTCTCACTGGATTTCTGTCAAGACCATTCTGAAGTATCTTAGACAAACTAAAGAATGTTTCATTGTCTATAGTGGACAGTCAGAACTAGTAGTCACTGGTTATGCTGACACAAGTTTCCAATTCGACTGTGATGATTACAAGTCACAGTCAGGTTACATTTCACTCTCAATAATTAGGCGGTCAGTTGGAATAGTTCCAAGCAAAAGGACCGCAGATTCAACGACCGAAGTTGAGTACAATGCTGTATCAGAAGCCTCAAGGAGGTTGTCTGTATTTTATAGTTCTTAAAAGAACTAGGGGTAGTTTCGAGTGACAGTTGTCTAATAAAGTTTAATTGAGACAACACTGGTGCGATTGCGCAAGCAAAGGAACCGAGATCAACAAGCAAAACGAGCATGTACCTAGGCTTATCATTTTATCTTAGAGATCATAACGATAGGAGAGATAGAATTAAAATATATTCCCACAATATTTAATTTGGAAAATCATTTCGCCTAAACACTGAGTGTTCATGTACACACTAGACATTTGATGGTCTAGGAGTTAAGACATGTAGGTGATTGACTCTAGTCCAAGTGGGAGATTGTTAGTGTTAGTGTCCTAGAGACAATCTATTGTAAGGACATAATACTCGATGATATTCAGTTTGACTTAATGTTATAGTTCACTTAATATTAATGTATGTCAATACACTTGTTTGAATATTATGTTTGATTGTTTGAATTTATTCATACAAGTGTTCCCATGAGTCATTGATGTCATTGAGGTTGTGAGAACTCAGATGACTTAAGCATGATCTCAAATAGCCCCGATCAAGGATTATCAAGAATGGGATATTGATGATGCAATGGAGATTGGTCTGCGATATGCATCATTCTCTTAGAGAGTGTAGTAAGATCTCACTTACTACGAGATACTAGGTATCTCATGATGGATGCACAAATACCTTAGGGGGTATTGGTATACCCATCCGAGAAACCGTTTGATGTATTTCCACTATATGTGTCTACGAGTGTCTCGGTTAGTGGGAGCGATGCGATACTCCTTAGACTTGAGGTCAATACGCACGACATGTGTGGAGTGATGAACTTTGACCATGACCAATGCTTGCACCCTTCCATTGGTAGATACGGCTTGGATTGGGTTCATCACAAAGTGCATGTGCGTGGTAGTTGAGCCAAGAATAGGATTCATTCCTCAATGTGGATTTAGAGATAATACTCATCTTCTCATCATAATTCGATCAAAGTCATCGGCCGATGCACGTTAACTTAGACTTTATGGCTAAGTGTGACATACATGATCAATTAGTGATTATAGATAAATTGATTATGTTATATGAATAGACACTTCATCATGTTCAAGACTAATCGAGTATTCGTGAATGAAAGGAGGAAATCGTAATAGCCCATGTTTCAATTACAGGTAGTTGCACGTTTCTCGCAACGTACCTCATATATTGAGAATGTCTGATTTATTGTCTAGGGTTCAATTAAGACCGTTAGTTTGACTAATCGCTCGATATATGAGGGTATACGGGTCACACAACAAGTAGTTCCCTTTTACGGATTATAGTTGGTTGATTAAATGTTAAATTGGATTTAATGTTTAATTTATAGAGAATTAATTAATAATATATTAATTTAAAATTAATTATTATTAATGTTTAATTAAATTGGATTTAATTAAATAGGAATTCCTAATAATAATATTTATTATTATAGGATTTAATATATATGGAATCAAATCCGTAGAGATTTGATATACATGGGAATTAAATTCGTAGAGATTTTATATAGGAAAATAAATCGTAGAGATTTATTTAAATAAAGATTAGGGATTTTATTTCCCAATCAGGTTAGCTTAAGATTTAAGATGGGCCTCCCCTATATATACAGGCTCTTGGGAATTCACAAACAACGTTAATTCATTATTCTCCATAAGATCTAGAGTTAGAATTTTCCTAGCAAATTCATCTCGGGATTCAACGTTGGCAAATCCGTGCAAGTCCGTGATTGGGGATTACGTGGATACCATAGTAGAGAAAACGCTATACGAATTACTGTAAGAATTCTGTTTACGTTTACTCGTATTTAATTATGCAATTAATTGTTCATTGTTGGTGAACTGTTTATTTCCGCTGCGCATGTATTACGTGTTTACGTGCCTCTAAATTCCAACACAAATATCAAACTAAGAACTTAAAAAACAAAATGCATAGTATATTATTAAGCTCAAGAAATCTAAGACATTAAAAGTCATAAAGTGTGATTGAAATTGCACTATTATAACTCTGATTTCCCTAAAATAAGGAATCCTCATACCTCGTCATTTTGAGATGCATGACTTTGATTCCTTTCTAATTACATTTCTCTTCTCTTTCAAATCCTTGCAACTTTTACCAAACACTCCTTAATCTCAACTTTTGAATTTTGATATATAAAATTTAATTTTGACAATCTTTTGCAAATCGAGCTCCCAGGCAGAATATATGCTTAATAACTTGATGATTTAGCCTAAAAGCTCAGAAAAGATCAGACAACTTTCAACATATATTCACAAAAAATCAGCAAAACTCAGAAAAAATTAACAAAATTAGAATTTTTTTATGCTGAATGATGCAGAGCTATCAACGCTCTGCAGTTGTGAGACTACGTCTCAAGAACACATGAATAATCCTGAAAATATAATTGTATTTCAATAATCAAAATGTGTCTTACAGTGAATTATAAGACCCCGATTTATAATACTAGAATATAAAACCCTAACGTGTTCTCCAAGTGCAATCTTGATAAACAGGGAAAACATACCAATGATGGTTATGAAAAATTATTTTATACTATAAATATAAAGGGAAAAAAATATTATTATATAACTTAGGATGAAAATTAAATCCTACGATTTAATCTTCATCATTCTACCCCTCTTCGACGCGATTCGACCTTGAATCAAAAGGGGATTTAAACTCCATCATGGAGCATTTGAGTTGGTGGTGGTGGGGCGGAGTGCAAGGCAACGACGACGAGAATGATAGTGTGCAAGTTAGGTGACATGAAATTTGGGGCAATCAGTGTGGTGTTGGAAGTAATGCGGAGTTTGAGGGCCCTCTGCGGTGAGACGAATCCTAATCTTATCGCACCAAAATTCAATGGTGCGGGAGAAACAATCCATTTTGAATAGGCTAATATCCTTGAGTCACGGGAAACTAAGGACTATGTCATGGTCGTCAACATGAATCTCGTAGAGGTTAATGTGGAAGCTTGCACCCTGACAACAGATCAGGATGTCCTTATATAGGGTGTTAGTAAAAAAGTGACCACTACCCGACATGAATGCATAAGGTGGAGACAAGGAGAAGCTACAAGTCCGAGGCGTCTAGCAACCGAAGTGGCAATGAAATTGGAGGATGCCCCCGAGTCAACAAGCAAGTAGATTGGGTCATCAAGGATAGAACCTTGGAGAACAAGAGAGTCGTCAACATCCAAGGTGAGTAGAGAGGTTGGACCAGAAGGACAAGTAGCTGACGGAGCCCGCGTAATTGGGTTGTCGCTGAGACAAATTGAGCACTTCATCTGCGAAACCCACGGCCGTGGAACGGCACAATCCGACGGATCGAAAAGGAGTGCGGCGACTGTGTTAGGTGATTAGGTAGGGGTGTCGTGAGTGGTGCGGTTATAGGAAAGGACACGGAAGCCATGATCTATATCCCAAAGGTGGTAGACGAAGGCACCGGGATGAAAAAATTGCGGAAGCTAGGAGGCGGCATGGAGCGCCAACGACGAAGGTGAACGGGAACGATAACACACTGAGGTGGTGATGTTGAGTGAAGGAGTTGACGGTGAGTTGTTGAAGCAGTGATGTCTCTGTGAAAATGGTGAAATTAAGGTATCGTTCACATAAAAGTGGGATTGGGTGACAAGAAGTCACGAGCAACAGGGTTGTAGTGGTGACGGGATGGAGGCCCAAGGTGACATGAAGTCATGAAAGGATGTGGGGTGGCAACGAAGGTGTAGAAGCGCCCCTCGTCAGACTGGAGCGCAGCACCTGAGCAAGGGATTGTGCGGCCGGTGGCGAAGCAAAGGAACACCCGCAGCTAAAATGATGAGGCGTCGTTGACATCGGGAAGTGCCGCCGGGGGCTAGGCAGCATTGCAGAGTCACGTCGAGCGGGATAGCGGTGTAATCCGAGCATTGCGGTGGAGACGACGCGGGGGGTGGCGCCTGGGGCTAGAGCACGAGGGCTTTGAAGACGCTGGGAAACGCCGATGAGGCTGGGCAGCAATGCAGAGTCGCGTTGTGCTGGTGAGTGGAGGAGGCTGGCGCGTTGTGGCGGGGATGACACAGGGGAGCGTCGCCTAGGGCTGGAACGCGGGGGCGTTGATGACGCTGGGAAGCGCCGCCGAGGGCTGAGCTGAGATGCAAAGTTGCATCATGCTGGTGAGTGGTGGAGGCTAGCGCGGATTGGCAGAAATGATGCATGGGGGTGTCGCCTAGGGCTGGAACGCTGTAGTGAGTGGCGGTGGGGACGGAGGCAGTCGACAAGGTTGTTGCCGGTGGGCTTCCTTGTGTCATGGATCGATGTCTGGGACCAAGGCATTGAGCATGTCGACGAGGGATTTCACCTGGGCAAGGTTATTCTTCAATCCGGAAAAGAAGGAATCAGAATGGAATGGGGATCCATTCTTGCAGGGGGCATGACCTGTACTTGATACCAGATGATGTAGGGGGTTCTACGCTTTGCAGGGGTGAGACTACGTCTCAAGAACATAGGAATAATCTTGAATTCAATAATAAAAAGGTGTCATACAATGAATTATAAAACCTCCAAAATATAATAGTAGAATGTAAAACCCTAACTTGCTCCTCAAGCGCAATCTCGACAAACCATGAAAACATATCAATGATGGTTATGGAGAACTATTCTATACTATAAATATAAAGGAAAACAATTATTACTATATAATTTAGGATGGAAACTAAATCTTACGATTTGATCTCCATCACTAAATCAGTAAGTTTTCAACATATATTTTGCCCATGAACTTGATTTACAAAAATTGTCAAAGTAGAGTATTATTTACCAAAATTCTTTTTAATAGATGTATATGGATTTTAACTTTGCTCACTAGAGTTTCCTTATTAAAAATGGGTAATTTCTCAATACATTTTTTTTTCTTTCTCCTTTATATAATGTTTTATTCACAATTGAATGAAATTGACATTAGTAATGTTGTTAGCTCATATGTATGAAGATGATGTGTTGGGAAATTTTGTAGTTTTGATGAAAGTTCCAAAACACATGTAATATGACCAGTTGAACCTGTTAGCCGACTGATGATCGGATAGGAAATCAGTTGACCATGTTAGACAACTGATACATTTAGAGTTAGGTCATATATTGAGGGGGAACCTAATATATCATATCAGTCTTGTGAAGACCCAAAGATTTGAAGAACGCAAGATATTGGAGATCAAAAGACCTTCCTAATGAAGGAATCAGTAGTCTCAATTGTTCTAAGATAATCTTGAACCAGACTCATGATCAGTACATCAAACTGGTTTGATGTCAATATGTTACGAGGTCAGATGACTCAATTTGAGTCAGCTCAAGTCAGAATCCCTGAAGATTATATATCAAGTCATACAAGATCAGATCAGAGGAATGTGGAGAAAAAAGTTTTACTAAGTGTCGCATAAGTGTACTAGGCAACCAACCAAAGATTGACACGTATGTACTTTGATTGGCAAGCAAGATATGAAGTATCAGGGTCAAACGACTAGAAAGGAAAAAATTACATGCTTATAGCATGGTTGCCCCCTGCAAACATCACTTCATACCTGACCCCTACCTAATAAAGATTTAAATTTGAATTGCTCTCCAACGTCTCTTTGGATTTCAACTCTATAAATATGGATGAACTCATTCAGAGTTCATTACGGAAATAATCAAACATTCAAGCAACTCAAGCATTTCCGCAAGAACACTCAAGCAAATATCCAAACTTATACTTAGTGTTCATCCAACCCTAACTTAGAAAGAAAGATTCTCAACCCAGCTTAAGGCTGAATCATTGTAAGAGATATTTCACTAGTTGAAAATCAAACAAGCCTCTATACAAAACCTTGTTAGGAAGTTTGTAAGCACGTTTGTAAGTTAGTCTTATCTAACTTATAGACTGGGATAGTGGTAGATCTCTGTAAAAATATAATTTGCTGACCGTAGAGATCATTTTAAAGTGTTGCCTAATACCGTAAACTAAGGTGTTTGTTAGTGAGATCCCCCATGATAGGGAAGAGTGGACGTAAGAGAAGTTCTCCATACCACTATAAAAACTGCTTGTTGTTTACTGATTTGATTAACTATCGAACTTATTTGCACAAAACAACATGCATAACTCAAAGGATCGGATCATACATCAAGTCTACTAATCAGATCAATCTGCACACCAAGTCAACTAATTATTGTGTTTCACTGAGTTAATTTAGAAAAGATCCTTCTCACGGGTTAAAACATCTTCTGCACATCAGCTAGACTGATAGACGTCCAACTGATAAGCTTAAGAGCTGTCAGTAGGTTGGATATCAAATCAAGTTGATTACACTCCGCACTCAACAACATTATTTGTCTAACATGATGTACACTGAAAAAGTAGTAAAAGTCTATTCACCTCTCCCCTCTAGACTTTCACTCACATTAATCCATTCGGGACCAATATAATCTGGTTGAGAATCTTCAACTAACAAACATAACTTTGAATAGACAAGTAATACTTTTGGTTTATAACTTAAAGAGAAAGTAGAGAAAATTCTAGAGAGATAATATGTAGTGATAAAAATGGTTGAAGATCATTTATTCTTTGGTCAAATAATCTATGTATATTATATGCATTTAATGTGTTGTCAACACTATATTTAATGATGACCAGTCATATGAGGTGTCATTTAGCCATGTTGAAGGTTAGACCTGCCTGGTCGTCCCAGCTGGGAGTTCGTCAAAGGTGAAAGCCCTTGTAAATAGGTAGTCGAAGTGACCGAGCAGGGTCCTTCGCCGGATGGTCGAGATGAGGTGCGCATGTTGGTAGGTACTTTGACCCTGGGTTTATTGAATGGTCCATGAGGTAATTCGAGGAGTCCTCAAGTAATTGGTTGATCGTCTCTATTGGCTGGTCGAGCTAGTGAATTTGATTCCACTGTGTGGACTGGGTATAACAAGTAATTTGACAATTTATCATTTTTTATACCACTTTATTATACAACTAATTTTATGAAAATAATTACCATAAATAAACTTATAAAAATATAAATAATCAAATAATTAAAAGTAATTAAAATACTAGATAAATATAAAAAAATACTTTAATTGATTTTTTTTTACTTTTCTACAGTTGCACAAGAATTCTTCCAATCCATGATTATGTTTGGTTCGGGCGGCAAAGGATTGAGAAAATCCTGATTGTGAAATCCCTGAATAATAAAAAGTTAAGTTTGGCTTTTTGTGTATGTTTGGTTGAAGATGTAGTATTTGTTTTAGAACTCTAAAAAAATGCTATATAAACACTTATTTTTAAGAGTAACACTCCTATGAACCAGGTCTATGCATGAATTCTATCACTCTTATGGGTAAAAACTATCACTGTTATGCATAAAAACTTTCATTGTTTTTGTGAATAACATTGATAATTTTTATGCATAACAGTGGGAGTTTTTGTACATAACAGTAATACTAAAAAAATCGAGTTCACGGTGAGCTTGGGTTCACACAAGTTTTTGTCTATTTTTAAAGCTGTTAGACACAAGTGGTGTTTGCAAAAAATTATAGCTTTGAAGGTTATGTGAAATGTGATTAGTAGTATAAGTGGATAATCTTTGTGAAAAATTTAAAGAAATGTAGATAGTGTTTGCAAAAAAAAATTAAAAGTACTTAAAATAGACTAATCAATTATTAAGAGCATGTTTTCAAACTCTAATTAATAGTGTAGAAGTACTTTTTTTGCAAACAGGTACGTAATAGGGTGTGATCCAGAAAAGAAAAAATAAGTGATGATGAAAATATTATATTATGAAAAAGGAATTGTGTGTTATCGTAAAAATAAAAAAGTATGAGAGAGAATGTAAAAAGAAAAAAACTAAAATATATGAGACATGATACAATCTAATACAAATAACACCAATTATCCTAAAATATTAAAACGTTAATGCCAACTTATGTCACATTTCATCATGATGAGACGGTCCTATACAAGTGTGAAAAAAAAATAGTAAGTACTATAAATTAGAATTATAGTATCTTTTAAAATCCACCCTACATAATCTTTTTTTTTTTTACAGGCACCCTACATAATCTTAAAAACAAATGAATCTGTGCTTTTGAAATCTTCAATACAATTTTGCAAGCTTGGACCAAACATGCCCTGATATTTTTATGCAACAAGTGACCTTTTCCATTGAAATCCTTACCCTACTCTATCCATATATATATACACATATACATATGTTTATATAGCCAACACATAAAAAAATAAGAAAAAGAACACCCACTATTAAAATTAAAAATTGAATAATACTGAATTAGAAGATTTCAATCTAACTCTACCCACCCCACCAATTCTAACTTTCTTATTCACTTATTTATTAATATCAAAATCATTGGTGAGAGTCTGTAATTAAATTGCAAGAAAACAGTGTACTGGAAAGAAAGAGCTCCCACATTTTTAAGAATTATTATTATTCCAAGGCTGAAATCTTTCGCCATTTTTTGTGGAGTTTGAGGGTTTTCAACTCCTGGGTTTTGTGTATTTCACGGATAATAATGTGGAGTGTTCTCAAGTCGATCGGAGCAGTGCCGGCGATTTGATGGGAACGGCAGTTTTCACATTAAACGCCGCCGTTTCATGGAGTTCAGGATTCGGTGTAACCGATGTGCCGAGGTTTCTCTACTCCAGAGATTTGAATTGAATTCTGCTATTTTATTTATTAAGGTAAAACTTCCTTTCTTCTGATTTTTTGTGACAAAAATTAAATTGGGGGTTTTGTTAATGAGCTGTAAAGTTGTGGGTTTCTGTAATCTCTTTGGATGTGAAAAATTTGGTGGGATGGAGTACAGTGAGTTCTTCTAGTCCTACTCTATGTACAAGTTGCAGCAATTGTAATTTTGTGTTCCTATTTTTTCGTTAATATCAATGTTATGAACTGGGTTTTTGTTTAGGCGATTAATTATTGCAAGTTCTTGGAAAGTTTTGCTTTCTGGGCCTGTGTTTGTATGGTTTAATGACTTTTGTTGTCTTTTTTCGCTCTCTGAAAGCTTAAACTATCTTTGAAGGTTTAGTGCACACTGATGTGCTTTTGCCGTACTTAGATTGTGGAGTTTGAATGCTACTTGATGAATCTGGTACAATCTGATGGTACTTTATATCCAAATTTGTTTTCTGAAGCCAAAATCTTTATCTTTCAGGTTTTATTGGTTTTTCTGCTCTTGGAGACTGCATTTGCAACGACTAAGGAATTTAGATTGCAGAAGCAAGGGTTTAAAGAGGACAAAGAAAATATAATAACACATTCTTGCATTCACGATCAGATTATTGAACAAAGAAAAAGACCTGGCCGTAAGGTGTACTCAGTTTCTGCTCAAGTCTATAATGAACCAGATGCTTCCAAGCCCCTTGAACGAAGAGGAAGGGCTTTGCTTGGTGTGGCTGAATCAAAAAAGCAGCATCATGATGCTAAGCAACCCATTAGGATTTATCTAAATTATGATGCCGTTGGTCATTCATCGGATAGAGACTGTCGAAGTGTAGGGGACATAGTGAAGGCAAGTAGTTAAATAAATGCGTGTGCAATGAGTTCTTATTTTTGGATTTGTATGTAATTTTTTTTTCGTTTTGCTTCAATGTTCCCTTATGCCAGCTAGGGGAACCGAGTGGTGCTTCTTTTTCTGGTACTCCATCATGTAACCCACACGGGGATCCTCCTATTTATGGAGATTGTTGGTACAATTGTACACTGGATGATATAGCTGGGGAGGACAAAAAGTATCGTCTGCGCAAGGTTATATGCCTCCTTATTTTTTTGTTTTGTTGTATATAATATATGTGGAGTTAGTTTACAGGTATTGTACTAATCCTCTCCAACATAAGACTCATAACGTGTTTTTTCCCGTTTTGGGGGTGGGGGGAGGGGGGAGGGAGGGAGGAGATGGGGACTTGTAATGCTTAATGATGGATTTTGAATCTTTAAAGAATCAAACGAGCTTACATTTTAAGTATTTACAGGCTCTTGGGCAGACAGCAGATTGGTTCAGAAGAGCCTTATCCGTCGAGCCTGTGAGGGGGAATTTGCGGTTGAGTGGATATTCTGCATGTGGTCAAGATGGAGGCGTGCAACTTCCCAGGGAATATGTGGAAGGTCTTTCTTGCATAAGATTTATCAATTATCACTCTTCATGTGGATTAATTATATGCATAATCTAGTGACGTAATCTAAATGCTACGATTAGTAACTTCATTTCCATTGTTTGATAGAGGGTGTTGCTGATGCGGATTTAGTTCTTCTGGTAACAACAAGACCTACCACAGGCAACACTCTAGCATGGGCTGTTGCATGTGAACGTGATCAATGGGGTCGTGCTATTGCTGGTATTCTTTTTCTTCTGAATTTTTTAAATGATTTATATTAGATTTCCCCCTCTTTGGAGGTGGTAGTTTGATTACAAATGTGATCCTTTTGCATCCACGCAGGGCATGTGAATGTTGCGCCTCGCCACTTGACTGCTGAAGCAGAAACTTTGCTTTCTGCCACTCTGATTCATGAGGTTAGTTGATCAAGCTACAACTTTTTAAGACAAATACTTCTATGCACCAATTGCACCGTGCAAGTCAAGTGCATTTTTAATTTGTCTTAGTTGTTTTACTAAAATGTATTAGGTAGTCAATATTAACCGTTTTCATTGACAATATTAGTTGTGCACCAGTTGCACCGTGCAACTGGTGCACCCAAGTGTTGCTCTTTTTTTAGAATGTAATGAAATCCCTTGTGCTTTAAAGTTTTGAATTTCTTATCTCACTAGGTGATGCATGTCCTTGGATTTGATCCTCACGCCTTTGCTCATTTTCGGGATGAGAGGAAACGAAGACGTGCTCGGGTAAGTTGTGTAGTGATTGGTGTTCAGTATTACCCGTGATCAGTTACTGGATGTTCTTACCTGGCATATACTTTACATATTATCTTTTCCAGTGATGTTATTTATTATCCATGATGATAGTAATCTCTGAGAATTGGAATATCCTTTGGCATAACAACCAGACTTCAGTGTGTAATTTATCCTATCGCAAAAGAAGTAGGAAAAATACTCCTCGCTAATTTGACCCTGCTTTCTCTTTGTTAAAATTATAATGACTTTGGTTAACCACCCATATCTGGATTCCCCAGCTATATCATCTGTGTAACTTTCATGCAAGTATTAAAAGTTAAGGGTAATCTCGTTTTCTGAATCTGGAACAGTTTCATTAGATTTTGGTTAAACTCCCATATCCTTTGCATATGAAGTTTTTGTTTATATAATGACTGGAATTAACATGCACTAGTGTTCGTGTGATTGATACCCAAATATCGAATTTTGATGAATAGCGAGGTAGCTGACTAGTGTGTCTCATAACTCATCTTTCAAGGAAGATCATTGTATGTTCTTCTTGATTGAAATGGTATGTAGCCAGATTTAATAAGGCATGACATGTCACATGTGGAAAAAAAACTGCTTTCCGTCCTTATTTTTTACTTGAAATGGATCCCTTATAAAAGTTTTACTTAGTTATATGTTGGATTATGAACATATCTCAGAACACATAATTGATTCATTAATTCTTTTGTAGGTTACGGAACAAGCCATGGATGAAAAACTTGGACGAATGGTAACAAGGGTGGTGCTTCCTCGAGTTATCATGCATTCACGTTATCACTATGGGGTAAATTATATCTCACTCTCTCTCTATGTAATTTATTTTCGCCTCTTAAAAATTTGTCAATGTTGGGTAGTATTTCCTTGAACGGTGATACTATACTAATACTATTGTGAGCAGAAACTTTCAAATTATTTACGTCTTTTTTAGGCTTTCTCTGAGAATTTGACTGGTTTGGAGCTTGAAGATGGTGGTGGACGTGGAACATCAGGTTAGTTGTTTTTTTAGCATCACCTGCATTTGAATAAGGGCTAGTTGCAAATAAATCACGAGATTTTCACTTCTTTTTCAATTACAATATATGTTTTAAAAATTTGCAATTCAATACAAGACCTTTTGAATTGTTGCAATTCTATCACATGGCTATTTTCCGAACAAGTCCTGCTGACGTGACAGTGTATGAAATTGCAAAAAGATTAATAGGCTGTGATCAAATTGAAACAATAACAAAAGGTCGTGTATTTATTTGTAATTTTTTTCCAAAAAATTATGGCTGCTGCATCAACATAAGTGGCCGGAAAATAGCCACAGGATATAATTGCAAATTGTATAAACATATGTTGCAATCAAAAAACGTGAAGAAGTCTTGATTTCTTATGCAATTAATAATCAGGCCAATGAACTTATAGGTATATATTATAAATCTACTGCAGGGTCTCACTGGGAGAAAAGACTTCTTATGAATGAGATTATGACAGGCTCAGTTGATACGAGATCAGTAGTTTCTAAAATGACACTCGCTTTACTTGAGGATAGTGGATGGTACCGTGCTAATTACAGTATGGCAGACCGTCTCGACTGGGGCCACAACCAGGGAACTGAGTTTGTTACTTCCCCTTGCAATCAATGGAAAGGTGCCTATCATTGCAACTCGACGCAGTTTTCTGGATGTACGTATAATAGGGAGGCCGAAGGTTACTGTCCTATTGTAAGTTACAGCGGGGATCTTCCTCAATGGGCTCGTTATTTTCCACAGGCTAACAAAGGTGTGTTCTTGCTATTTTTGTTTATCTAAAGCATAATTACGTTTTTAGGCATAGAAATATTTGCCAATATCTTGGTAGGCAGTGACTGGTAAATTGGGCCCTTCAATCATTCTCCTTTTTCACTTATTTGTTTGATGTTTTTCTCATGATAGACATCTTTTTGGTTGGGGAACATATGTCATGCAACACCTGTTTGGATTTTCTCAGTTAGGTTATTTCAGGCGCAGTTGGCTCGATCAGTACCGTTGATACTTTATTTCTTAAGAAAGGCAACCGGTAGCCAGTTTTTTGCTAGTTTTCAAGTTTCTGCATTCCCATCATGTCATTATGTGAGCTAATTTAAGTAGTTGATCTGTGACAGTGAATTGAAAATGTAGTTAATAACTTGCTCATATGCACGAGAGTAATAGGTGTAAAGGCTGGTTTTATAACAAGTACTTTTCATATTGATTTCTTCTTGGACTGTTTTTTCAGATTTCATGGGTGATTCATGATATTCATAATCATATTCTAGAAAGCCAATGCATTCCCTAGTCCATAAATTATGAGTTTTAAAGTCCAAATAGCACCTCAGATAGTGAGTATAATGATTATTCAGCATCAAGCTGACCTTTTCCTCTTGCCTTTTCAGGTGGTCAGTCTTCCTTAGCAGATTATTGCACTTATTTTGTAGCTTATTCAGATGGTTCTTGTACGGATACAAATAGTGCTAGGGCACCTGACAGGATGTTAGGTGAAGTGCGAGGAATTAATTCGAGGTAACATTTGGTTTGATGTTCAAGGAAATATAAAACTGGAAACAACAGATTTCATTTTTCATTTCTCAACGTATATAGGTGCATGGCCTCATCATTAGTACGAAGTGGGTTTGTAAGAGGTTCTACCACCCAAGGGAATGGTTGTTATCAGCACAGGTGTATAAACAACTCGCTGGAGGTATGAATATGATTTTTTACATGAATCTGTTTCTTGATGTAGTAGTAACTAATGCATATTATTACCTGATCTATGGCTAAATTGGGATATAAATTATGTTCGTCTTGTTTATTCTTAGTGAAAAAATTAAGTTAAAATGGGGGTTATTGGCTAGTGAAATAATGGTGGTTGGTGCAAGCATGTTTCATTTTGACTTTGAAATTTCTGCATGGCGATAATGTTAAGTTCATTATTTTTGGATATCTGATATGCTTCCCCACTTTTACATGTTGGTGTATGGATATCTGTTAGTGAGAGCTGAGTTTGTTTTATTTAAGTTGTATTATTAATTTTTTAAACATATTAAGGTTTATGGTCAATGAGTTCTTTTCTGCTTTAAGTTGAGTGGTGACAATAGAGTGAGCACATCTACCTTTATCATACCCTGTGGCTTTGCCAATATTCAAAGCTGCTTTACGTATTATTTTATACCATCAATATGCTTTAAAAGGTCTGATGTAATCAGTGGACTCTTTCTGTATCTTCTCTGGGTCTAAAGCTTCAAATTGTAATGAGATAATGCATATTCTCAAATCATTTTTTGAGTACATTCTGCATGTTGCGTAGGTTGCTGTCGATGGCACTTGGAAAGCGTGCCCTAAAGCTGGCGGACCCATTAAATTTCCTGGCTTCAATGGTAATGACACTTTTTTACACATCTGCACGCTTATTGCATATGTACATGATGTAATTAATTAGTTTTTATTTACCTTAAATCATTGGCATTTACATCTGGCAACTATAGGTGAATTGAACTGCCCTGCTTACCGTGAACTCTGCAACGAAGACCCAGTTCCTGTATCTGGTCAGTGTCTTAATTCTTGTCACTTTAATGGTGATTGCATTAATGGAAGATGCCATTGTTTTCTCGGATTTGAGGGACATGATTGTAGCCAGCGTGAGTACATTTAATCTTTTCTATAACAGCCATAAATGTGACCTTTTAATCTGTTTAAATGATGCTTTATTTTCACATTAATTTACAGTTTCTTGCCCTAACAACTGCGGTGGTCATGGAGAGTGCCTTACGGATGGTACTTGTGCCTGTGAAAATGGATACACGGGCACAGACTGCTCAACAGGTAATACTATTCTTAAGATTAATTTTCGATGTTGGTTCCATTTAAATTAGTATGAAGGATTAGAGAACACTGATTGTGGCAGAAACCCTGTTTACCATTCGAGTAAATGCTTATTAAGTTCTTTTCAAGAGAATTAGTTTCTTTTAAAATCAAAGGATAGAGAATCACCAGGCCATGCTTTAGAGAATTATTTATTCTAATTGTTCACTTTTGTGGCACTGAGTGAAATATGTTATTAACATATTAAATATTACTAGCTTTTCGGCATGTGTATGACCTAAGGATGTAAACAAACCAAATGGGGCCTAATATTACAAAGCAGTATTCGATTCGATAAAATATTCGAATATTTGTATTCATATTCGTTTGAAGTTCGAATTTTAAATCTGATTCGCATTTGATTCGAAGTGGTAGTTTAATTATTTAATACTATTCAAGTATTCAATTCCCAACTTTAATTCTACTCTTTATTTAAATGATTTATTTTTAAAAAAAAGTTCCGATTTTAAAAAAATGATATATATAATTCATTCATATCCAGAAATGAAAGTATCTCAAATAATATATATTAGTATTAATTATTGAACGATTAATAATACATATTACTAATTATATATTAAATTATAAATAAACATTAAAGAATCGAATATAGTGGTGCTCTTATTCAAATTTGAATACTTTCCGAATCAAAAAATAAATTTGTATTCGAATTCCAATTTTTTCGAATACGAATACCGAGTCGAATCAAAATTATTTCATTTGTTTTGCATCCCTAAGTATGGTTACTGAAAAATAAGTTTGGCATGAGTTATAACATAATTTCGTTCGGTTTGATCATGCAGCTGTTTGCGATGAACAGTGCAGTCTTCACGGTGGGGTTTGTGAAAACGGTGTGTGTGAGTTTCGCTGCTCTGATTATGCTGGCTACACATGTCAGAACAGCTCCACGCTCCTTCCTATTCTCTCGGTGTGTAAAGATGTGTTGGAGAAAGATGTATCAGGGCAACATTGTGCACCTAGTGAATTAAGTATCTTGCAACAGCTGGAAGAAGTTGTTGTGATGCCCAACTACCATAGATTGTTTCCTGGAGGTCCTCGAAAGTTTCTAAATTACATCAGAGGCAGAGACTGTGATGGAGCTGCTAAGAGATTAGCTTGCTGGGTCAGTCTCTTTTCCCACTTCATTTTCTTTATACACTGGCCATGTGACCTAAAATGGTAGTTCCTCACTTGTCTTCTTCATAACTCATGCTAGTTTTAGAATTGGTTAATGGGTCAAGTCCTAAGGGCTATGATAGATAATCTAATAGATAGCAAAATGTAACAAGTTTTGGTTTGTCATTCTTCTGGTGATTGATGACAATAATCAAGGGTGAGATGGCAATTGAAAAGCACATGGAATATGAGCCTCAACTCTTAGGTTTGAAACATACGTTAGTGGTTTGCTAGTTTTTCCGTTCCAATAAATTTGTAAGATCAAGTGAGGAAGAAAAAGTAGTGCTTTGAAAGTTAAAATATGAAACTGAGACTTACTTGTCTCATCTGAGACGTGTTATCTTTTTTGAGATTAAACCATCCAAAATTGAGACTTTCTCATCTGAATTGAACTTACTGCTCAGAATAATAGTGTTGTGTGACAAATCCAACTTCTAACACATGGAACACTTTAATAATTAATATATAATTTAGTTCACTGCAGTATACGACTGCCATTTATCACAAGCCAGTTAGATTTCTGTACCTTTTTCAAAAATTTGAGCGTGGGTGAATGGTTTAAAGTTCAGCTTATTTCAATCTGACTGTAGTGTCCATTTTGCGACATCTTTTCCACGGTGATAGATTTATCAAAATGCACAGTGATGGATTAATCGTATGTTAATATCGCTGACTCATTAGTTTATTTAACTATATGAACCAGATATCCATCCAAAAATGTGACAAAGATGGTGACAATAGGATACGTGTCTGCCGCTCTGCATGCCAATCGTATAACGTTGCGTGTGGGGCATCGCTTGATTGCTCGGACCAAACCTTGTTTAGCAATGACGAAGAAGGCGAAGGCCTGTGCACAGGCTGGGGCGAATTAAGCTCGTGGTTGTAACACATAAGTCTCGAGGAATTGTGTAAATTGTAGGAAGCCTTTAGTCTTCATTTTTTTTCTTCTATGGCTTGCCATTTTTTGGGGGTAGGCTTTGTAGGAAAGTGGCAAAAACTGCAGGTGCATTAGGGAGTGATTGTTGAGATCTGGCTTTCAAAGAAGAAAGTCGAGATCTATTGAATTATGTATGAATAGGGGAGAAAGGAAAAAAGAAAAGAAAAATGAGGATGATAAAGAAGTAATGTAAATTTGGCCTAAGGCCTTGAAGAAATGTAACATGTAAGTTCCCTTTAATGGGTTTTTCTCCTTGTGTGTGTGGCTTCTTCCCCATGCTTAATATGAGTAATCAAGGTAGAGAACCTACTTCCTTAAAGTGTTATAAATTCAACAGGTACTCTATGTTTTTTGTAGTATAAATAGTATTATGCTACCTTCATTTAAAAATTTGCATAAAGCTATGATGCACGGATTTTTCTAAAAAAATCACCGTGTAATTTCGGATACGCCTAGGGTGTGAGTGCGGGTGTGATTCGCATTGAATTCACACCAGATACGCCATGTGGCGAATTCATGAATAATTATTAAAAAAAAATAGGATACGTGAATTCGATACGCTGAATATGCGTATCCGGTGCGAGAAGGGTGCGTGAGCAATTATTTTTTTAGATTTTTTGACAAAAATTTAAGACAAATGACCATGTTATTAAGCACTAGATGTGTTATTTTAATTTAATATTATTATTTAATACTACCTCCGTCCCAGAAAAATGTGCACACCTACTTTATTATCGAATTTTTGTGAGCGAATTGTTTATTATTATTTTAAATGATAAAGTAATTTTTAAAGATGGGTATTATACATCTACTTCTCATCTATTGCATGCATATTTAAAAATTATTTTATCATTTCAAATGCTAATAAAAAACTAGCTCGCAAAAACACGTGAAAACAGTAAACGTGGATGTTTCTTTGGGACGGAGGGAGTATAATTTAAATTGACAATATATCACTTATTTTTTAATTGAAATTTTTAGCATAATTTATGTATTGAGTTGATGCTATTTGAATTGGTGTTTTCTTTACTTAATTTCATTAAATTATTGAAAATGTTTAAGTTTTATGTGATTTACATGCATTTGATATATTAATTTTAAAAATTATATATATTTTATAGGTGTTACTACCTCCGTCCCAGAAGACTTAGCATACTTTTCTTTTTGGTCTGTCCCATAAGACTTTGCACACAAAAAATGGACATTTATTACCCTTACAATACCCACTTATTACCCTCCATACACACTTACTAACCCCATAAAACAACTTTTCTTAATCTTTGCGCCGAAAAATTAGTGTAGAGTCTTCCGGAACGGAGGGAGTACATATAATACAATATAAATAAAAAGACGTATTTTTGTCATATCGCACCCTAATACAACATAAGTATAGAGTAATAAGGTGGTTTTATTTAATCTACATGGGGTTAGAATTTGAATCTAGATTCATTTTCCTTTTTCATTTTCATCTGTTTCTTTATTTCCGTTCGCTTAAAATTTATAATGACATTCATGTGGGCTAGGTCTATATATAAATTTTAGGGAAAAATTCAATTTTGGTCACTAAAGTTTACCGTTTTACAATTTTGGTCACCCAAGCTTACTCACTTTTAAAATTGGTCACTCAAGTTCATTTTTCATCTCACATTAGGTCCTGCCGTCAGTCAACCCATCTTTGACTAACATAATCAACTAGAAAAAGCGTGAATTCTTTCCTAACACCCCAAATCGAAATTTCAGCCTCTTTCCCCCTTTTACAAAAACCCTAATTTCTAATTTCTAATTGCAACCTACAAAGAAGGTTTCAAAGCTTGTAGGAAGGTTGTTGGGGTTGATGGTTGCTTTTTGAAGGGTCGTCATGGTGGTCAACTATTAACTGCAGTTGGGATTGATCCCAACAACAACATGTTCCCAATTGCCTATGCAGTGATTGAGAGTGAAACCAGAAATGCTTGAGAGTGGTTTTTAACATTACTTGATAATGATATTGGGTTTGATGATCAGTATGCTTGGACTTTCATGAGTGACAAATAAAACGGGTTGATCCCATCCTTTGAGAATCTGCTCCCGGATGCAAATAATGATTTTGTGTGCAACATCTTCACAAAGAACATGAAGAAAGATGGTTTCAGAGGGCTCATGATTAAGAACCCATTGTGGGCAAAGAACTAGAGCAACAAGGTATGAAGTATTCCTTTGCTAAAATGCAAGAGATGGGGAATCGCTAGGGAAGAGAGAGGTTGAAATTAGAAATTAGGGTTTTTTGTGAAAGGGGAAAAAATTTGGAATTTCGATTTGGGGGTATTAGGAATGATTCGACTTTTTTTCTAGTTGATTTCGTCGATCCAAAGACAAGGTTGGTGTGGTAGACCTAGTGTGAGAGGAAAAATGAATTTGAGTGACCAATTTTGAAAGTGGGTAAACTTGGGTGACCAAAACTGTAAAACGGTAAACTTTAGTGACCAAAATTGAATTTTTCCCTAAATTTTATTACTGTTATGAACAAAAAATATTACTATTATAAATAAAAACTATTACTGTTATCACGAGCTGATGCAAATTTTTTGTCCAACCATGACACAAATTTGAATATCTTTATGTCCACCCATATGCGTATCATATGAATGTTAAGATAATTTTAATAGTGTGCATGTGAAAAATTTGTTTCCTCAAACTTTGTTAATGACGATACATATTAATTAATAATATTTATATATTGAATTATAAAAGTAGTTTACACATAATATAATATAAAAAAAATTTAAAAATTTATTGAGTTTGTTAACTTATAAATTGCGAGTGAAAAGATACACATGGTGAGAGTCGAGAGCAACAAAAAAAGATAAGAAGAGGTTATAAATTTTGAGCAAAATGAAAAGAATATAAAAATAATAATTGGTGTAATATTCTAAAATAGATAAGAAAAGGATCTCTGAAAAGTGAAAAAATAAAATAAGAAATCAATAAATAAAATACATCTAAACAAATTAAAAATTGCTATTCCCAAAAGTAAAATATCAACTAACAAATTGAAATAAAAAAGTGAAAGTCTTGTGTGAAATATTGCACACTAGTATTATGTATAATACAATATAAATAAGACAAAAATTGCCTAAATTTTGGTCAAGGGTCGTATGCAATGGTCGGGTCGGGCTGGCGGGACGGTGGAGGTGGTTGGTTAGGCAAGTAAGATATGTATTTATAGAAGAATATCTTTGTCAAATATGTGTTGTAGCCTAGTGGTTCAGGTTTGTTGCTAATGAATTTGGTCGCAGGTTTGATTCCTACTGTACACATAATTTTTTTTTTTGGTCAAATTTTTGTGTGTTACTACATCTATGTATAAGTGTTACTACATTGTTATATTGAATTTTATTTATTTGTTGTCAAATTTTTGTGTGTTACTACATCTATGTATAAGTGTTACTACATTGTTATATTTAATTTATTTTTTTTGGTCAATTTTTTGTGTGTTAAAACATCTATGTATAAGTGTTACTATATTGTTATATTGAAAAAACTTCACATCTTACGTAACACTTAATAAAACATATCGTAACATATAAATATTAATAAGGTAACATGGGTCACAAGGTAACACATTATTGTTCATATGGTAACACATGAGTATTCACATAGTATTACGACGATATATGAACAATGTTACATATTACTAAAAAACATGTGTTACTACATGAACAAAAAGTGTTACCATATGAAGAAAAACGTGTTACCACATGAACAAAACCAGTACAAACGCGAAATCACAGTCCAAAATTACAGATTTAAAGAACAATTTGATGTGTTACTACATGAACAAAAAGAGTGTTACCATATAAGAAAAATAGTGTTACTACATGAACAAAAACCAGTACAAACGCGAAAATAATCTTCAGTCAAAAATTACAGATTTGCAGAACAGCGTGAAAAAGAGTGCAGAAGGATTTGAATTTCATCACACACTTTGTGTTGAGGGGTAATCCAAACACCACACACATATTCTCTCTTCTTCTCATAGAATCCACATCGAAATCCAAATTGAATGACCTGGTTTCATCCACTGATCAGAACGAATCGAAGAAAAATTAAATTGGACAAGAAATTAGGGCACGAGCGTCGGAAGGAAGAAGAAGAAATCTGGTTTGTTGCGGCGACGGAAAAAGAATTTGGAAGTGCCTTAAGAAAGAAGAAGAAATCTAGTCTGTTGCGGCGATGCGAGGAAGAAGGCCCATAAGACCCGCCAATTAGTTCGCCCTAATCCGATCTGGTCCTGACCCGCGAAAATTTAAAAAAAAAACAATTAAACTACAATTACACATAACACTAGTATGAAATATTGCATACAAGTTTTTGTCAATAAAAAAAACCCAACCAATAGGTAATAACGTTGGAATCAAAACATAACCTCAAAATCTATCATAATTCATAATTAGATATTATTTTGAAAGTTGTTCACTAATTAATCCTAACTTTAGAAGGTGAAACAAACAAATGTGTGTATGTGAAAAATTATGAAGAAACATAGTTGACCAAAGACAATGTGTTCAATATTTTATTGAATTCATTTTATATATTAATATAAGGATATATATATATATATATATATATATAATACTAAAAAAAATTGAGTCAAGACATTTATCCTGCCTTGCTCACACATTAATCCACCTGACTGTTATACCTAAAAATTATTATTATTTAAAAAATAAATATTTTTTAAATAGTGATAATTTATACATAACATTTATTATTTTTTTGTCCATTGTAATGATAATTTTTATACATAACATTTGATGATAATTATACTAATCTTGCATTAGTCTAAGAGTCAGTTTGGCTGAGCTTATAAGCCTTTTAAATTATAAGCTTAGGAACTTACAAGCTTTTTAAATTGTTTGGTAAAATAAGATGTTAACATCTTATAAGATCTTAAAATAAGTTTTTTGTTATAAAACTAATGGAAAATATCTATAGAGAATGCAAAGTAAAGAGTAGACAATGCAGGGAGAATAATTTTATTCAACTTCTTTGTAGTGTTCAATGAAGGTGTCATGGCCCCTATTTATATGACACTCATGCATGAAAGTACATAATGACAATTTACTAGAACAATTAAAAAGAAAATAAAAGTCCTTGTAACTCCCATTGAAATACTCTTGTAACCTCCAAGGACATTCACACATTATTTCATAAAACTCCCCCTTGGATGTTCGTTATTATGCCTCGTTAAAAAACCTTACTAGGAAAAACCCAGTGGGGAAAAAACCTAGTGAAGGGGAAAATAGTACATTTATTATTTAATGTATTAATTCCCCCCCTGATTCAAACATCATTTAAGATCTTTTAACCAATGCATTCCAATATGCTTTATCAATTTTTCAAGGTTGCAGTCTGTAATGCCTTGGTAGATAATTCGGCTAAATTTTCACTTGATCGAATTTGTTGCACTTCAATTTCACCAGTCTTTTGCAACTCATGAGTAAAGAAGAATTTCGGTGAACTATGTTTGGTTCTATCTCCTTTAATATATCCTCCTTCAGTTGAGATATACAAGCTACATTATCTTCACATAGTACAGTGGGAAGATTTTTATTATTATGTGATAATCCACAATTTTTTCGGATATAATTGATCATTGATCTTAGCCAAACACATTCTCCACTCGCCTCATGAATTGCTATAATTTCAGCATGATTTGATTAAGTGGCAGCAAGTGACTGCTTAGTGGATCGCCATGAAATTGTTGTACCACCACATGTAAATATATATCCAGTTTGAGACCTTGCTTTATGTGGAACAAATAAATATCTAGCATCAGCATAACCAAGCAATTCAAGTCGAGATTTATATGAGTAAAACAGACCAAGATCAATGGTTCCTTGAAGATAGCGTAAGATGTGCTTTATACCATTCCAATGTCGTCGTGTAGGATATGAACTAAATCTTGCTAATAAATTTACTGCAAATGATATATCTGGTCTCGTATAGTTAGCAAGATACATTAGTGCACCAATTGCACTGAGATATGATACTTTAGGACCAAGTATCTCTTCATTTTCTTCTCTCGGTCTAAAAGGATCCTTATTAGGATCAAATGATCGGACAACCATTGGGGTAATCAAAGGATGTGCATTTTCCATGTAAAATCGCTTTAATAACTTTTGGGTATAAGAAGTTTGATGAACAAATATTCCACCTTCTAGATATTCAATTTGTAAACCAGGGCAGAATTTAGTCTTTCCAAAATCTTTAATCTCAATTCTTTCTTCAAGTATGTAACTGTCTCTTTGATCTCTTCAGAAGTTCCAATTAAATTGAGGTCATCAATATATATAGTGCAATGACCACAAAATTTGATCCATTCTTCTTTATAAAAAAACGCATGGACATATTGGGTCATTAGTATAATCTTCTTTAACTAGACATTCAGTAAGTCGATTATACCATATACATCCAGACTGTTTGAGCTCATACAAAGACCTTTGCAATTTGATAGAATAAACTTCTCTTGGAGGTGATTTACATGCTTCAGGGAATGCTAAATCCTCCAGGGATTTTCATATAGATATTACTGTCAAGATTACCGTATAAATATGCAATAACTACATCCATTAGATGCATGTCGAGTTTTTCATGCACGGTAAAACTTACAAGATATCTAAATGTGATTGTATCCATTACAAGAGAATAAGTTTCATCAAAATCAAATCCAGGTCTTTGTGAAAAACCTTGGGCTACCAATCGTGCTTTATATCTCACAATTTCATTTTTCTCATTTCTTTTCCGCATGAATACCCATTTATATCTTATTGGCTTTATTTTTTCCGGTGTTTGGACTATAGGTCCAAATACTTCTCGTTTAGCTAGTGAATCCAATTCAGATTGGATTGCATCTTTTCATTTTGGCCAATCATTTCTATGCCGACATTCATCAACCGATCTAGGTTCATGATCCTCATTTCTTCCATAATATCAAGTGCTACATTATAAGCAAAAATGCTATCAATGGTTGTTTCTCTTCGATTCCAATTTTTTTCTGTAGTGACAAAATTTATTGAAGTTTCTACATCCTCATACACTTCGGAGATTAGCTATTCGGGAGCAATGTCCTTAGATGGAACCTCTTCATGAGGTTGAATTTTCTCACTACATGCAAGTCTTTCATTTTCATTTAATCCTCTTTTCTTTCGAGGATTTTTGTCTTTGGAACCAAGAGGTCTTCCACGCTTCAGGCGTGCTTTAGATTCATTAGCACTTGTTATTTGTCCTTCGGGACATCAATCTTAATCGGAACATTTTCTGCAGGAATATGTGACTTAGTAACTCTTATGGAGTCACTAAATGCATCCGGTAATTGATTTGCAATTTGTTGCAAATGTATAATTCTTTGAACTTCTAGTTCACATTCTTTTGTTCGAGGATCAAGAAAATCCAATGTTATTTTCCAATTAATTTCCTTTTTAGGTTGATCCTTATCTCCCCCTAATGTAGGGAAATGAGATTCATCAAAATGACAATCTACAAATCATGTAGTAAATAAATCACCTGTTAATGGTTCAATATATTTAATAATAGAAGGGGAATCATACCGGACATATATTCTCAATCTTCGTTGGGGGCCCAATTTAGTACGGTGAGGCGGTGCAATTGGAACATAAACCGCACACTCAAAAATTCTTAAATGGGAGATATTGGCTCATAACCAAATGCTAATTGTAGGGGAGAATGATTATTATAACTTGATGGTCGAATTCTCACAAATGTTGCTGCATGTAAAATAGCATGTCCCCAAGCATTCAAAGGAAGCTTTGATTTCGTTAGCAATGGTCTAGAAATTAATTGCAATCTTTTAATGAAAGATCCAGCTAGACCATTTTGTGTGTAAACATGAGCTTACGGGATGTTCAACAGTTATTTCAGTTGATATGCAATAATCATAAAAGGCGTGTGATGAATATTCACCAGCATTATCTAGACGATTTTTCTTAATTGAATAGTTTGGAAATTGTGCTCGTAACTTAATTATTTGAGCAAGCAATCTTGCAAACACGAGGTTATGAGAAAATAATAAACATACATGTGACCATCTTGTGGATGCATCAATTAGCACCATAAAATATCGAAATGGTGCACTTGGTGGATCTACATGCCCACATATCACCATGAATTTGTTCTAGAAATGCAGGAGATTCAATCCTCACTTTAGTTAGTGAAGGTTTAACAATTAATTTTCTTTGTGAGCAAGCAACACATGAGAATTCATTGGAATTTAGTACTTTTATATTTTTCAATGGATGACCATGTGAATTTTCAATAATTCGCCTCATCATTATGGAACCAGAAGATTGTGTGTGTAGTAACACTATCAATTAGACAAATATCACCATCATTATATAATCCCAAGTGTTTGACATCCATTGCCTCAAAGATTGTATGATACTTGAACTTGCCCAAATATCTTCAATTAAGCTCAAGGTAAACACTCGTGCTGATAACGTGTTATAAAACTAGTGGAAATACTATAGAGAATGCAAAGTAAAGAGAAGACAATGTAGGGAGAAGAATTTTATTCAACTTCTTAGTAGTGTTCAATGAAGGTGTCATGACCCCTATTTATAGGGGACTCATGCATGAAAACACATAATGACAATTTACTAGGACAATTAAAAAGAAAATAAAAGTCCTTGTAACTCCCATTGAAATACTCTTGTAACCTCCAAGGACATTCACACATTATTTCATAAAACTCCCCCTTGGATGTTCGTTATTATGCCTCGTTAAAAAACCTTACTAGGAAAAACCCAGTGGGGAAAAAACCTAGTGAAGGGGAAAATAGTACATTTATTATTTAATGTATTAATTCCCCCCCTGATTCAAACATCATTTAAGATCTTTTAACCGACGCATTCCAATATGCTTTATCAATTTTTCAAGGTTGCAGTCTGTAATGCCTTGGTAGATAATTCGGCTAAATTTTCACTTGATCGAATTTGTTGCACTTCAATTTCACCAGTCTTTTGCAACTCATGAGTAAAGAAGAATTTCGGTGAACTATGTTTGGTTCTATCTCCTTTAATATATCCTCCTTCAGTTGAGATATACAAGCTACATTATCTTCACATAGTACAGTGGGAAGATTTTTATTATTATGTGATAATCCACAATTTTTTCGGATATAATTGATCATTGATCTTAGCCAAACACATTCTCGACTCGCCTCATGAATTGCTATAATTTCAGCATGATTTGATTAAGTGGCAGCAAGTGACTGCTTAGTGGATCGCCATGAAATTGTTGTACCACCACATGTAAATATATATCCAGTTTGAGACCTTGCTTTATGTGGAACAAATAAATATCTAGCATCAGCATAACCAAGCAATTCAAGTCGAGATTTATATGAGTAAAACAGACCAAGATCAATGGTTCCTTGAAGATAGCGTAAGATGTGCTTTATACCATTCCAATGTCGTCGTGTAGGATATGAACTAAATCTTGCTAATAAATTTACTGCAAATGATATATCTGGTCTCGTACAGTTAGCAAGATACATTAGTGCACCAATTGCACTGAGATATGATACTTTAGGACCAAGTATCTCTTCATTTTCTTCTCTCGGTCTAAAAGGATCCTTATTAGGATCAAATGATCGGACAACCATTGGGGTAATCAAAGGATGTGCATTTTCCATGTAAAATCGCTTTAATAACTTTTGGGTATAAGAAGTTTGATGAACAAATATTCCACCTTCTAGATATTCAATTTGTAAACCAGGGCAGAATTTAGTCTTTCCAAAATCTTTAATCTCAATTCTTTCTTCAAGTATGTAACTGTCTCTTTGATCTCTTCAGAAGTTCCAATTAAATTGAGGTCATCAATATATATAGTGCAATGACCACAAAATTTGATCCATTCTTCTTTATAAAAAAACGCATGGACATATTGGGTCATTAGTATAATCTTCTTTAACTAGACATTCAGTAAGTCGATTATACCATATACATCCAGACTGTTTGAGCTCATACAAAGACCTTTGCAATTTGATAGAATAAACTTCTCTTGGAGGTGATTTACATGCTTCAGGAATGCTAAATCCTCCAGGGATTTTCATATAGATATTACTGTCAAGATTACCGTATAAATATGCAATAACTACATCCATTAGATGCATGTCGAGTTTTTCATGCACGGTAAAACTTACAAGATATCTAAATGTGATTGTATCCATTACAAGAGAATAAGTTTCATCAAAATCAAATCCAGGTCTTTGTGAAAAACCTTGGGCTACCAATCGTGCTTTATATCTCACAATTTCATTTTTCTCATTTCTTTTCCGCATGAATACCCATTTATATCTTATTGGCTTTATTTTTTCCGGTGTTTGGACTATAGGTCCAAATACTTCTCGTTTAGCTAGTGAATCCAATTCAGATTGGATTGCATCTTTTCATTTTGGCCAATCATTTCTATGCCGACATTCATCAACCGATCTAGGTTCATGATCCTCATTTCTTCCATAATATCAAGTGCTACATTATAAGCAAAAATGCTATCAATGGTTGTTTCTCTTCGATTCCAATTTTTTTCTGTAGTGACAAAATTTATTGAAGTTTCTACATCCTCATACACTTCGGAGATTAGCTATTCGGGAGCAATGTCCTTAGATGGAACCTCTTCATGAGGTTGAATTTTCTCACTACATGCAAGTCTTTCATTTTCATTTAATCCTCTTTTCTTTCGAGGATTTTTGTCTTTGGAACCAAGAGGTCTTCCACGCTTCAGGCGTGCTTTAGATTCATTAGCACTTGTTATTTGTCCTTCGGGACATCAATCTTAATCGGAACATTTTCTGCAGGAATATGTGACTTAGTAACTCTTATGGAGTCACTAAATGCATCCGGGTAATTGATTTGCAATTTGTTGCAAATGTATAATTCTTTGAACTTCTAGTTCACATTCTTTTGTTCGAGGATCAAGAAAATCCAATGTTATTTTCCAATTAATTTCCTTTTTAGGTTGATCCTTATCTCCCCCTAATGTAGGGAAATGAGATTCATCAAAATGACAATCTACAAATCATGTAGTAAATAAATCACCTGTTAATGGTTCAATATATTTAATAATAGAAGGGGAATCATACCGGACATATATTCTCAATCTTCGTTGGGGGCCCAATTTAGTACGGTGAGGCGGTGCAATTGGAACATAAACCGCACACTCAAAAATTCTTAAATGGGAGATATTGGCTCATAACCAAATGCTAATTGTAGGGGAGAATGATTATTATAACTTGATGGTCGAATTCTCACAAATGTTGCTGCATGTAAAATAGCATGTCCCCAAGCATTCAAAGGAAGCTTTGATTTCGTTAGCAATGGTCTAGAAATTAATTGCAATCTTTTAATGAAAGATCCAGCTAGACCATTTTGTGTGTAAACATGAGCTTACGGGATGTTCAACAGTTATTTCAGTTGATATGCAATAATCATAAAAGGCGTGTGATGAATATTCACCAGCATTATCTAGACAATTTTTCTTAATTGAATAGTTTGGAAATTGTGCTCGTAACTTAATTATTTGAGCAAGCAATCTTGCAAACACGAGGTTATGAGAAAATAATAAACATACATGTGACCATCTTGTGGATGCATCAATTAGCACCATAAAATATCGAAATGGTCCACTTGGTGGATCTACATGCCCACATATCACCATGAATTTGTTCTAGAAATGCAGGAGATTCAATCCTCACTTTAGTTAGTGAAGGTTTAACAATTAATTTTCTTTGTGAGCAAGCAACACATGAGAATTCATTGGAATTTAGTACTTTTATATTTTTCAATGGATGACCATGTGAATTTTCAATAATTCGCCTCATCATTATGGAACCAGAAGATTGTGTGTGTAGTAACACTATCAATTAGACAAATATCACCATCATTATATAATCCCAAGTGTTTGACATCCATTGCCTCAAAGATTGTATGATACTTGAACTTGCCCAAATATCTTCAATTAAGCTCAAGGTAAACACTCGTGCTGATAACGTGTTATAAAACTAGTGGAAATACTATAGAGAATGCAAAGTAAAGAGAAGACAATGTAGGGAGAAGAATTTTATTCAACTTCTTAGTAGTGTTCAATGAAGGTGTCATGACCCCTATTTATAGGGGACTCATGCATGAAAACACATAATGACAATTTACTAGGACAATTAAAAAGAAAATAAAAGTCCTTGTAACTCCCATTGAAATACTCTTGTAAACCTCCAAGGACATTCACACATTATTTCATAACATTTTTCACATTTTATAAGCTTCAAAAGAATAAGTTGGGATATCCCAACTTATTTTACCAAAATTTTATAAGCTATATCACATTTCACCAACAACAACCTGGCTTATAATATCAATATATAAAAATAATTATTTTATATTACATTATAATTTAATTAATTTTTTTTTTTACTGTCAAAGAACTTATAAGCTTTTATTGTCAAACACTTTAACAACTTATAAGCTACTTAAAAAGTTTACATCTTGTAAGTTTTTAAAACAAATTTTAAGAAGTTACAATTTATAAGATGTTTAGAATAAAAATAAGCTTTGCCAAACGGGCCTAAGCATCTACACACATTACATTATATTATTTTAGGGTGAAGGCATCGCCAAATGCCTACCTCTTTTGGTCCTTCAAACGAACCTTCACATGATAAAGTCTCAAGATAATAATCATGAATTTCCTGTCTCATAAAATGAACGAAAATTAAAACCTAAAAGGAACATATCTAAATTGTTTGAAGTTGAAATAATAATAGTCATGAATCTCCTGTCTCATAAAATGAATGAAAATTAAAACTTAAAAGGAATATATCTGAACTGTCTCATAATTCAAATAACTGAAAAAATAATTGAAATAAATTAATGAAAACAAACTTAAAAGGAATATATCTGAACTGTTTGAACTTGAAAAAATAATTGAAATGAATGAAAACAGACTATTTATGGGATTTACTTTACAAAAATGCTTATCAACATTATCACAAAGCAATATTTGCAGCTGTACTCAGATCACATAAAACTTGAACTGAATGACTAAAGACACAAAAAAACAAATCAATGGGAACAAATTTCCCTATTATTTTTCCTAGTGCACCCAAAAATACTTATCAAACTATACCATGAAAGCAAATTGAGAAGAATGATGTAGTCCAACACAAGGCATTATTAAGCTAAGCAGCAATCTGCCTTCTCACTCCACCAGTTTTCTGCAGTAGAATGTCTCTGAGATCGTCGTAGCGATTGCGATGATATTCAATCAAGGTGCATAATTGTCTTATCGCCTCTCGTTTCTCCTCTATCAAGCTTTCGAATTCAACGTCTCTCTCCTTCTCCCTATCTGTTACTCTTTTCTCCAGCTCACCCATCTTCTCGTCCTTCCCTCTCATCGTATTCATCAAACTCTCTCTCTCGTCCCCGTCTTTCTGCAGCCTTGTTTCCAGTTCAACAATTCTTCCTTTCAATTGTAATACATTTTCGCTCTCCTCGTTCAGTTGCTTCGCTAAGCCAGCCATCTCCTTCCTCTGCTGATCTTTCTCCGCATTGCTTTCTTTGATGCAGTTGCTAATCATCTTCATCTCATTCACAATCTCGTACATACGAGACTCCAAGTGCCCATAATCTTCCTCAAACTTCACGTGAAATGCATCCGTTGCACTCAACATCTCAGATATATCTCTTACTACTTTCAATTGACATTCTTTGTAAGCAGCATTCGTTTCTACAAGCGTCCCAATCTTTACCTCCAGCAATTTACGTTCTTCCATCAATTTCTCTTCCTTCCTCAGGTAGTCTTCGTCTTTCTCGCTTAATAACTGCTCCGTGATGCGAAGCTTCTGGCTCGTTAACCGCTGCTTAACCTCGATGTTCCTCATGTTCTCCATCATACTATTGATCTCATCTTCTCTCATCTCCACCTCACTCTTCAGCTCTTCTATATTTTCTTCCAGTTGAGACACTTCCTTCATTTTCGAAGCTATAATCTCCTCGATCTTCTTCTCCGATAATTTCAGATTTTCTTCGCAGTTTTGTAACTGAACTTCCAGCTGTTCCTTCTCCTCATACAGTTTCTTGAATGCCTCTTCTTGGTCTTCCAGCTTCCTCTCATGTTCCGTAATCTTGCTCACCAATTCTGTGTTATTGCTCTCAGCTAGAGATACATTTTCAGACGACTCTTGCTTGTTCCTCTCAATTTCTACTTCCAATTGGCTTTTCTCAGATTGAATCACTTCAAGCTGCTGCTGTAATGAGTCAACCCGTTGTTTCAAAGCACTAACTTCAACGGATGCTTCGTCCTGCACATTCTCTATTTTTTTCTGAACCACAACGAGCTCGTCTCCTCTCTCAACGAGCATCTTCTCCAAGTCAGAAATCTTGCTCTCTAAGCTACCGTTTTCCTCCCTCAGCTGATTTTCCTCTTTGATTTTGCCACTTATTTGATCTTCCAGTTCACCCTTTTGTTGACGAAGCATCTCCAGTTCTACAAGAAAATCCTTCAGCTGTAATTCCAGCCCTTCCTTCTCTTCCTTTACTCTTTCCCCGTCAGCAGTTCTGCTCGATAACTCCTTATTTAGCTCTTCAATCTTTATCAGGAGTTGTGATATTTCTTTAGCCTTTTCCTCGAGAATGATATCTGCCTCACTTTTCTGGGTACCCAAAGAATCCAATTGCTCTTGCAGCCTGTTAATATCTGCGATTAATGCCATGGTCCGGGCAAGTGCCTCGCTCTCTCCATCCTCAGATTTTTCTTGTAAAGCCAAGAGTTGGTTCTCTTTTTCAATCGATATTCTCTCCATTTCTGCACATTTACCTTGCAGCTTTTCTTTTTCTTCTTGCAACTGAATGAGGTCCTCGGTTTTGCTCCTCAACTGCTCTTCAACATGCATGAGAAGATTCTCTTTCTCTTCCAATATTTTATGTTGCTCTACAATCCTCGTCTCCAACTCTTCCTTCAAAGCCCCTGTTCGAATTAAGGATTCTGAAATTTCCTGGCTTTTCCCTTTCAGCTGTTCTTCCAATTCCAGTTTTTGACTGTTTGACGAATTGAGATCCAACTCCAGATCCTTTATTTTTAATACAAGAGTCTCCTTTTCTGAGGTTTTACTGACCAACTCTTCTTTCAGAGTCTCGATCAGAACTAGGAACTCAGAGATTTCTTTAACTCTTTTCTCCATTTGTATCTCTAATTCTGTTTTCTGACTGAGCAAAGACTCCACTTCCATCTGCTTTTCGTGGACTTGATCTGTCAAGTGCTTGATTTGAGTGGAGGATTCTCTGTCTCTACGTGATATTTGTTCTTCCAGTTCACCTTTATGGATCCTTAACGACTCAGACTCAAGTTGAATACTGTTGATCTGCTCTTTTAGATAATTTATTTGGGCTAACGAATCCTTCTCTTTATCCTCAAGTTTTTTAAGAAGAGCAGAAACTTCATCTTTCTTCTGTTCCTCGATTTCTCTTCTCTGAGTGTGTGATGAATCAAGTTCCAGTTCCAAATCCCTTACACGAGATGATGCTTGTACTTTGTGAGACTCGTGAATCTCCAGGTGACTTGAAAGCTCCCTTTCTCTCTCTCCCAACTTTTCACTTAACCATTCTGTAATAAGATCTTGAATTTTGTTTCCAGATTCTTTTTTGTGGTGTTCATGAATCTCCAGGTGACTTGAAAGTTCTCTCTCTCTCTCTCCCAGCTTTTCATTTAACTGGCTCGATTCTGTGATAAGATCTTGGATTCTGTTTTCAGCCTGTTTCAACTCATTTTCAAGCTGCGATATTTTCGAGGAAAGTCTGGCATTCTCATCTCCAGCTGCCTTTTGAATCTCAGTTAGACTAGACATTTCTTTTGCTGCTGATTCCAATTTCCCCTTCACTTCTTCTTTGTGAGCCCCATGAATCTCCAAGTGACTTGAGAGCTCCCTTTCTCTCTCTCCCAACTTTTCACTTAACTGGCTCGATTCTGTAGTGAGATCTTGAATTCTGGTATCAGCCTGTTTTACCTCATTCTCAAGCTGCACTATCTTTAACGAAAGTCCGGCATTCTCATCTCCAGCTGCCTTTTGCATCTCAGTTAGATCAGATATTTCTTTTGCTGCTGATTCCAATTTACTCTTCACTTCTTCTTTGAATGCCTCATGAATCTCCAAGTGATTTGAAAGCTCCCCTTCTTTCTCAGCCAATTTTGCACTTGAGTGGCTTGATTCGGTCCCAAGATCTTGAATCTTGTTTTCAGCCAGTTTTATGTCATCTTCAAGCTGTGAAATCTTCAACGAAAGCCTAGTTTTCTCCTCTTCCGCAGTCTTTTGCATCTCATTTAGATTAGATATTTCTTTTGCTGCTGATTCCAATTTCCCATTCACTTCTTCTTTGTAAGCCTCGTGAATCTCCAAATGATTTGAAAGCTCGCCTTCTTTCTCATTTAATTTTGCACTCAAGTGGCTTGATTCAGTACTAAGATCTTGAATCTTGCTTTCAGCCTGTTTTATGTCATCTTCAAGCTGCAAAAACTTCGAGGAAAAACTCGTTTTTTCCTCTTCAGCAGTCTTTTGCATCGCACTTAGCTTAGCGATTTCGCTTTCTGCTAATTCTAGTTTCTCCCTGGAACTCAAGAGTTCTCCCTTGACTGCTTCCAGTTCCAGCACTACGGTGTCTTTCTCATTCTGCAACACGCCATTAATGGTTCTCATCTCCTCTTCAATTTTGATAAGAGCAGCCTCTTTCTCGATGCTCAAGCTTTCTTTCTCTGTGTTCGAATCTTCCAGTTTCTGATTCAATTCAGATTGGAGCTTAACTGAACTCTCTACTTCCATTTTCAGATGAGCATTTTCAGTCAAAAGCCCAGATTTCTCATCCTTCCATTTTTCAGCTTCGGAATTGAGATCTCCTATAATTTTCTGCGCTTCCTCCGTTTTGCTCAAAGCAATTTGACATTCCCGATGCAACGTTTCCTTCTCATCAACAGTGAGGGCCAGCCTTTTCCTCAACTCATCAACCTCAGAAAGTGCCATTTCAAGTTCTAGCTTGATACCTGCTTTATCATTCTCAACTTTTCCATTTTTCGACCCCTTTTTTTTCTTCTGAGAATCATCCGAGTCTGAAGAATCTGAACTTGAAGAAGAACTGTCCTTCCCGTGTTTCCTGTCTGCCTCTTTTCTCAATCCTTCAGTCAGATGATCGTAACGGGCATACAGAGACTGGTATTGATCATGGAAGTTCTCAACCATATTAACCAGTTGCTCTTTCCCATAACCATAATCTTCTTTCAGAACCTCTAAAATCTTCCGCACGTTGCCCTCCATTTCTGGACCAATTTAATATGTTAAGAGTGAAGCCGAGAAAATATATAGAGCAAAAAATGATGTAAGAAAATGGTAGTAACAAGTCTTTTGCAGTATACTTCAACAGTTTGATCTGAATCACACTTGTACCTGCTTTACTTCCTTTAAACTCCTCATCGTTTTCACGATCGACGTGACTTCCAACAAAGGATCTCAATGACTTTCGCCACCGATGCTTAGGCATCTTCTCTATGTTTTTCAGCAGTTTTGTCTGCGTAGTAAATAACAACAGATTAAGCAATCTTCATGAAAATTTACTCTAAAACCACGAATAAAGATACTTAAAGGGAAAGTTATTACATACAACAGCAAAGCACCAGATGCTAACATGCAAAGATATGTGGAATAAATTTCCTGCCACATTGTTCTAGTTGATTTGTTTTTCATATTTTATTTTGCTTCTACACTTTTTAAATGCATGATGAAGACGGTAGAGATTTTCACTAGGATTTCTTCTGTGGACTCAGATGTGATTACGTTTCACCTCATTTAAGAACCTAATATTCTAGTTCAAATTCATAGGCCTCGTTTATTTTCATTTTCAATATTTTAGATCCTAAAACTATAGATATTGTACACATAGTTATCACATATATAAGTCTGGTGTGAAACCATCTCACAAATAGGTTCCACATTAAAAGAAGGAAAAATTATATTCTCAAGTAAAGTAAAAATGAATATTATTAAATACAGTATCAAATATAAAATGATGAAGAAAATGTAAGTCATTTTTTACTTCCAAAATGAGTATTAGTTTTGTGCTGTTATTTTTTTTTTTCATTATGAACCTATACATAACCAATTCAATCATATTCTTAATATTAGATCAGTATATTAGTGAAAATGAAAGTGAAGATGAAGAAAACACACATGCCCACCTAACAAATTTCTAATAAAATAACATAAATGCTCCCATAGTAGCCCATTTAGTTCCTCTCTGTCAAAAACAAAATAACTAAGATAGGCACTACCTAACCTTTGTTCTACATCATTTATGTGATCACAATTGCAACAACCATCACCTCCAGGCAAAGTTATCGTGTCCTTTTCTCTCTCTTAAATGCTTATGCTTAATTATCGAGCGAATTGGAAAGAGAGTTGGATAATGAACCACGTTTAATCTAAGAGTAGATTTCCTGTGAAACTTGTTCATAGTATAAAATTTATACTATTAAATTTAAAAATTGATACAATAACACTTATCAACTAATATCATTACATTTAAAAACTAAGATCATAGCATTAAATGTTATGGGTATTAGTTTTAAGTGTAATGATATCAATTTTATACTATGAACAGATTTCACAAAATTTTTTGTGTTAATTTATTTTCAAACTTCAGATTTTGGTTAAATATATTCCACTAACTTATTTGCTATATATGAAATAAAATACACTGCACCAAAGAGGATGTTTCCTGTTTTAAGATATTTTCTCAACACAAAAAACATCCAACCTAATGAACTACTACTCCCTCCGTTTTGTTTTAGATTGCTCAGTCACTGTTTGATTCGTGTTTTTGCTAGGGAGTTTTTATTAGTATATGAAATGATAAAGTGACTTTTAAAGAGGTATATGATAAATGAGGAGTAGGACCATCATACCCCACCTTAAAAATCTCTTTATCATTTTAAATATTAATAAATGATTCGCTCGTTAAAACACGAATCAAACAGTGACGGAACAATCTAAAACAGAAGGGAGGGAGTATTATTTTTCATCTCACTTATTCTCCATTTAGAGAATGATGTGATGATAATTAAATCTAATGTATGCTGAATTATAAATTAAGAGAAACTAGAGTAACCGATCACTAAATGAATGATTTAATTAATTCCAGTCTTTCAAATACAAACAACGTGACAAGGAGATAACATGCATCCTTCATTATTAAATGCTATATATGCTGCTTGGACAGACCATGTGACAAGACAACTATGCTACATGGGACCCACCATCTCCAGTTCACCACAAAACAAACCCAAAAATTTCAACTTATTAGTTATTATATGGTTCCTGATTATAACGTCCTGTTTATTACTACTTCCATTTATAGTTCAACAGATGAAATAAATAATAATAATATTAAAGAAAATTCCCAATTATCATTTAAAAAATAGCTGTCCATCAATCACTAATTAGTGAAAGGAAAAATCTTGTATGCATCCAGGTGCACTGTGCAATCATAGTGAATTGTAAAACCGTTTAATTTGTTATAATAAAAAATACAATTTATTTATACTAAAATATGCAAATACTTTTTCATAATATAACAAGTTGCAGGACTATAAAATGCAATATGAATGTAAGGTGTATACACGTGAGACTCACCCATAGTAAAATCATTTCTTGACGCAAGAAATTGCCAAATTTCGAACTCAAAAAGGGCATTTAGAATATCGCTCTAAAATATATTGTCTTATAGTCAAATAGGCGGTGGTTTAATTAAGGGCCAACTAATTGTGGCCACCATTTGAATGTGTTCCGAACAGTAAGTAAAAACTTTATTTATTAGAGAGAAAAACCTTATTCATTTTTCATTTTGTCCATAAGAAAATACTAATATCCAGTCAATTACACATTTATTTTCAGAAAATCAGGCAAAAATACTAAAATTATACCTATTATTATCTTTTTATAATCACACAAATCTATATTAGCAACAATATCCTGCAAAATATCGGTACCAGAACTGCAAATCTGCAACTAAAATTAATCTATCAATTCATTTCTTCTTTGAGTTATCAATCTATTCATCTGATTATTTCCGCAGAAACTTGATACTCAACTAATCATATGAGAAACAACAGATTCAATCATGAATCTAAAATATTATCAGAAACTCAACTGAGTCGAGTTCGAGTTAGTGAACAAACTCAACTCAAAGAAACTCGCCAATCAATCCGATTCCATAATTCAGTAGCATAAGAAAAGTCCAGAAACGAAAAACAAGCAAGTAAAAGAGCGAAGACAGAGAAATCTCATCGAAGAAATTCCGTAATAACATGAGCTAATTAAGCAGGCAAAAAACGTTAAATCTCACACAAACAATCAATGAATTACCTCTGATTCAGAGCGCGTGCATCGCAAGCGGCCGTCGAGAACGATCACGAACAGGGGAAGGGATTCTAGAGAGAGAGAGTAGTGAGAGAGAAAGTGTGTGAAAATTATTTAAATTCGAAAACGAGAATCCAATGGGCGTGATGCACAATAATAGTTGGCAAATTTAGGAGAAGATTTTAGAGAGAGAGAAAATTATTTAAAAGTGATTTTGTCTTTGTCACAGCGACGGCCACTGCAATTGGCGCTTCAATTTCATTTTCTGGGAGATGGAAATTTTGGAGGGTTCTGTTATCTCTTATTTCAATTGGTCCTTTGATTTTGATGAATTATCGGAAATGCCACTGCGCTATAATTTCAAAAATATTCAATGTTAAAAAATGTGTGGGAAAGCAAGGAGATGAAGATCTGTCGAAATAATTGGTGATTGCATAATTATTTGTCAGATTGTAGCCACCATACTTTTTATGCTTATATATGGTTAGCCAGATCTCCACTCATTTCATATACAAAAGCAAAGTAAATAGATTCTTTAAAAAAAAAAAAAAAAAAATTAAAAAAAAAAAAAATTAATATAAATTTAAGAAAAGTAATTAATTTCTTTATCGAGCAAAAATTTATATAGATTCAAATCAATCAATTAAGAAAATTAATTAATTAAATTTTGGGTTTAGATGGCCAAATCGAAACAATTAGGGATGAAAATTTCGAGGATGATTTATGGTAAAGTAAAATTCGAATTCCGATTGATTTTTATGTATCTGAAATTTGTATCGCGTTGGGAAATTTACTTTTTGATGAAATATAAATTTTGATATTAATTTTTCTTTTGACGATAATTATTTTGGAGCAGGGTAGGTCTGCTACTAGCGCACAATTAGGGATGAAAAATTTACCGAAAATACCGGTATATCGATTTTAGTCATGAAGCTCGAATTATATCGATGACCTCAGGAATTAACCGGAATTTTAGAATTATCTTTGGAATTTTTGATGCGGTGTGGTATCGTGCGAATTTCCGATCTATGGTAATGATATAAATTTTCAAAAAATCAAACCGGGATTTGGTATCTATAAAATATTACGCTTTTCGAATATATCTCAAAGTATATCGAAATATTTTTAGATATCCTAAGATATCTGATACATTGGATATATCTTAGTACCATATTTAGAAAAATATATAATATATTTTATTTTTTTAATTTAATTAATACATTGGATATATATACCGTACATTGGAAATTTATCCTTTTATTTTGAATTGTCTCTGTGGGTTTCCTGATTCTTGTGATGGACTAAATTTGGAAATTGAAATTAAATGATAATTTTTTTGAGTGTTCCCATAGTTAAAAAACCAATCTTTAAGGGAGATATATGTTGTTAAGAGATTATTATTTATAAAATATAGGTTTTTTAAATAAATAATAAAGGTATGAACGGTATACCATTAATTCGGTATGAAACGGTATACCGTTAATTTGATATGTACCGAAAATTTTGGTACAGTACGGTATACCGAAATTTCGGTATGATATATGGTATGTGATTTTAGCATACCAAAATTACTAGATATATTAAACTTCCATCATCATTTATATCGTAATTTTGGTCTGAAAAGATGCAGTATGAATTTTCACATACCGTAAATTACCAAAGAGAAGATAGTATCAAATCAGTATGACCGTGACCAGATGCAGTATATGTCATGTCCCCTAAAACCATCAACAATGTGATTTGCTACAATTAAAGCGGATCATGTGTCATTTTGTACGAGATAAGATTGAAGAACGAAAATTAGGTTGCGTTTGTTTAGGGATTTAAGTGTGCGGAGCAAGTCAAAGTTTTAAAATCAAGAGATTTAGAATCTTTGATGAATATTAAATCTATGTGTTTGTTTTGAGATTTGAGTAGGGTGAGATTTAATTTTATGTCAAATCAATGTTTAATAATAATTGATATTATATTATTATATTATATTGAGAAGAGTAATAAAGTGTGATGTATTGGGAATAGTAATAATAGATTTTATAGGTATTTGTAGGTGTGGATGAAATGTGGGATTTGAAAACCAGACTCTAAATCCCAAACTCGTATGCAGCGGAAAAGCCTATGAGAGATTAATTTAATTTCATCTCATGTGAAAAAAAATAAACGCAACCTTAGGTTTTCAAAATTTAATGGATTTTAAAGTTTTGATAAATAATAAAATATATGTGTTCGTTTTTTAATTTTGATAGGTTTCCCCCTATTTTAGTAATTCTTTCTGCCTTATTTCTTAATTTCAACAAAAGAAATTCAAAATTTTAGTAAAAATAAATTAACGACTCTTCCTCCCCTTTTCCTCCCTTCACTGGAGTGACCATTAATAAAGAAACACCACCTACTTAGTTTATTCCCTCCTCCCAACTTTAAAAAACACAGGTGAATTCAAGGATGAATTTCAAAGGAAGCTTCTCGAAAAAAAAGATGGTTACATGGATGAATTTCAGAGGAAACTTTCTGATGAAGGAGATGAATAATTAATGGTGGTGATGGCAGCAGTTACGGTGCTAATGGTGGTGACACAACGACGACGACGCTAATGGTGGTGACAGCGGGGTGAATCACCTCGTTGATCATTCCTCTTTATAAAAGTGAACATTAAAGTTTAATTTTAAATTTCAAACTATAATGGGATTTGATTTTCAAAGTTCTAAGTCCATCCAAGTGGGTCTGAAATAAACATACCCATAGGTAGTGTTTTCAAAAACCGGTTGAACCGCCCTGTAGAACCGATCGAACCGTTAACCGTTCATGTCGCCGGTTCAATTACTCCTTAAAAACGGTTAATCTGATTTTATTATTTTTATTATTTATTAAATCACTTTTCTTGATTTTTTCATTATTTTTTTCTAAATCTCTCCGCATAATTTTTTTGTTTTTATCTCAGTATTATTTTCTCTCTCATAAATTCATTCACAAGTCATCAACTTCATTTAATCTATTTACCGACGTCACATACTGTGTGGAATTAATCCACAACGCCATCATCTCTGGTGAGGGGTATTTTTTATTTTTAAAAAATAGGTTCAAATATTTATATTTGACTCATTTGTAATGTATGAATCAGATTTAACCCAAGTTCATAGAATAAACTAGCTCTATACAAGTTTTTGTCGATAAGAGAAATATGAAAATAAGATCACAACTTTATAACTATTTTTAGAAAAAAATGGTCAGTAAACCCCTAAAATTTGAAGATCAAATTGGCACCTACATTATTTATTTGTACATCTGAATTCTTATTATCTTATATTGAGATCAAATAAGCCCTTCTTCTTAATAGTAGACAATGGAATACTTCAATGTAAAATTTTATAAAAAAATATAAACTTATTTGATCTTAAATAAAAAAGTAAGGGCCTACTTGATCCTTTATATGTGACAATATATAATCTTAGGAGACGTTTGGTTCACGGGAGTGAATTGATTAGATGTGATAGGATTTAGTCGGATTGACTAAAATTGTATTGATTGGATTGAATTTGTTCGAATCAAGATATGCGTTTGGATTATAGGATTTGATTGAGTGATTAAATGAGATACCTATTAAAATGTCATAAGTATCCTTAAATTGAATTGAAACAATCACACTTTATTCTTATTACTCTATTCATAAAAAAATGGGGTGGGGGGAGTGGGGGGGGACCTTTACCAAAAGTATACTCACTTTCAGCGGCCTTTCTCAGATACTCAGTCATTTTAGAGAAGATCTTGTGTGAAATATTGCACACTAGTGTTATGTGCAATACATCACAATTAAGACAAATTGGCTTAAAATTCGCGGGTCAGGTGCGGGCGGGTCGATCGGTCGTAGGCGGGTTGGGCAGGGGGAGCATGAGGTGTGGGTTGTTGGGCGGATGCATTATAAAAGGATATATTTATTGAATATGTGTTGTAGCCCAGTGGTTTAGGTCTGCTGTTAATGTGTTTGGTTGCAGGTTCGATCCTTATTAAGCACATAATTTTTTAAAATGTTTTTTTTTCTAGTTTTTGTGTGTTACTACATCTATGTATTAGTGTTACTATATTGTTATATTGAAAAAACTTCATATCTTATGTAACACATATTAAAACATATCATAACACATAAATATTCATAAGGTAACACAGTATTGTTCATGTGGTAACACATGGGTGTTCACATAGTATTACGACGATATGTGAACAGTGTTACATTTTACTAAAAAAACATGTGTTACAACATGAACAAAAAGTGTTACCCTATGAAGAAAAACGTGTTACCACATGAACAAAACTAGTACAAGCATGAAAAAAATTCCACGCTAAGAGGTTTGAGGAATGGAATAAAAAAAAAATGTCCTTGATTTAAAAGAACAACTTGATGTGTTATTACATGAACAAAAAGAGTGTTACCATATGAGCAAATGAGTGTTACTACATGAACAAAAACCAAGATACAAACAAACGGAAAAAAAAATCCAAGACCAAAAGAAATGCCAAGGAAAAATTAGATGATTCTGCTTTTAAATTCAAAAGAACATGTAACATGTAATCATCATATGAAAAGAGTGATCCCAAGACAAAAGCAGATCGAAAAATTGCCGAGAAAATCAAGAGGAAAACAAACGGAAGGACTCAGAATTTTTGGGATGAAAAACCGATGAAAAAAAAGGGAGAAGAATATGAAAGAATTTAAATAAAGAAGAAAGAAGCTCAAACCTCCAAAAAGAAAAGAACAAAATAAAGAAGAAAAAAACTTAAAACCACACCCATCGTAAAAAATCATTCATAAGATGAAAAAAATCACAAGGAAGAAGAACGCGAAGAAGAACCCTAAAATCACGAGGAAGAAGAAAACGGGCAGCGCTGGATCTGAAATGACCTTGGACTTGACCCGTGAAAAATAAATATATCTTCTATTTAGACTAATTGCACATAAATCACACTATACAATATTACATACAAGTTTTTGTGGTCATTTTATTTCCTCTCGTTCTTTAAATTTCTCTCTCTCATTTTTGATAAGACTCCCTGAAACCTAAAACTCTCAATCCCCCAAACACCTTTTATTTTGTTTCAGATTTTCATCAAAACAGGTAGCTTTTCGGTGATTCTTTTCGTTATTTTTGCTTGGACTCGTACCTCTAGATTTCTGCATATTCCTCGGTTACGTAGATTTAATTTTGTATCAACGCGGTTGATTATTGAGCAGATCGTTTAGAACTTACCAATTATCTTCTATCTACTGTGTCCATCCATCATACTCTGATTTTGACTTATTTTCTAGTTGTTTGTACCATATTGGAAAAATATATAATGATTTTATTTTTTAATATTCAATTATAATTTAAATAAGAATTTACTGGTTTCCAAACTTATTTACCTATTAAAAAACCAATCTTTAAGGGAGATATAAAAAGATATATGCCTCAAGGTTTTTAAATAAATAATAAAGGTATAACCCCATTTTCCATAAAAATAAAAAGTAACTATGGTATACCAAACATTTTTCAACTATCCATCTAAATTACATCTCATTTATGTCAATTCTTTTTGACCCATCATGTGTCATTTTATACGAGATAAAAATTATTTATTTTAATAATAAAGTAAATCAAAAAGAACTTTACAATAAATCTATGTGTTTCCAATAAAAAATTATTTTATCACTTTAAATACTAATTAATAGTTCTCTAATTAAAACTCGTGCTAAAAGGAAATGAGGAAAATAAATTTAGAAAGGAAGTAGTATAATAATTTAATATTTAAAATTTCAGACCAATACTAAAATATATATTATTGAGATGATGTTATAATTTATTTATTTTTTAACAGAGGAGGTGATATTATAATTACACTTGAATTCATTAATTTCAATTTTTTCTAGAAACATTCTAAAATTTGGAGTACACTTAGGGGGGTGTATTTAATTGGAATTTTATTGGATTTTTATGGACTTTAAAAAGTCTATGGATTTAGAAAATTCATAGACTTCATGCAAAGTTTGTATGTTTTTTTTATTTAATTTTTACATGATTTTTTCATTATTTTTTTTCATAAATTCATAAATTCATTGATTGTTGAATACATTTTTTTTTTTATTGATTTTAAAAAATAGGAATTTTATAGACTCATTTGTAATGTATGGTCTTTGAAAAAAAATATTGATGAAAATAAGATCACAACTTTATATATTTTAAAAAAAACAGTAAACCCCTAAAATTTGAAGATCAAATATATAAAAAAGTTATCTAAATTGTTTAGAAAAATACAAAAAATACATTATTTCAAAAAAAAAAACATTATTATTCATTAATTAGTACCTTGAGGCTAAACCAAATTACAATATAAAAAATTAGTACCTTAAACCCTAAACTTTAATACCAAAAAATATCAAACACCACGAAGTGAAGCTAAAAATTGAGAAACCATCTTGAAGAAGGGCATTCATAATATCGCGTTTGGAAGAGACCTTCCTTGAAGAACAATGGAGAGACGAGTGTATCAGGAAAATTTAATGTGATCAATATTCATGGCATAAATATTGCAGTATGGGAACGAACGAAATAATAAATATACAAACAATAGTGCCAACAATAAGCAATATATAAAAGCAGAAAAAGAAGGGACCAAATTGTTTCAGCAACTGAAGATATAGAAATCTTGGAGAATGATGAAGGTTTTTTCTAAAAAACATGTGTTTATTTTGTCTTCGTTCTGATTTAAAAGAACAACTTGATGAGAATATGTAGAAAAAAAATCTCAAAATTCTGATTTGTTAGAAGATATTTTGGAGAAAACAAAGCGGAAATCTATTTATATTTTTGAAAGAAAATAAGAAAAAACTTAAAAATTCATAGAAAATTAAAATCCAAGAAGAACGCGAAGCGGTTGAATACCTAAGGTGGTGTTTGTTTTCACCGAGGAGGTCCAATATTACATACAAGTTTTTGGGATGTTCTTTGGAGATGAAACCTGAAACTCTCAATCCCCCAAACACCTTTTATTTTGTTTCAGATTTTCATCAAAACCTTTTCGGTGATTCTTTTCGTTATTTTCACATCCCATCCTCCATCCGCGGTTGATTATTGAGCAGATCGTTTAGAACATCTTCTATCATCCATCCATCATATTATACATCCATACCATAAAAATTAAATCACATCACATTCCAAACTTTTCTTATACCAACTCATTCTCTATCCATCTAAATTACATCTCATTTTAATTCTTTTTTTACAATCTCCAATAAAAAATTATTTTATCACTTTAAATTAATTATAGTTCTCATAATTTTCGTGCTTGAGGAAAATAAATTTAGAAAAGGAAGTAGTATAATAATTTAATATTTAAAATTTCGCATCAATACTAAAATTTCATACAATCATTATCACACTAACTAATTTTAATAATAAAATAATACATCATCATATGTTTTTTTAAAAAATAAATTTTGATTGAATATTTTTTTTTTTTATTGATTTAAAGAATTTCTTCATCTATCCCTATTACATCCAACCCAAAAACAAAAAAAAACAAAATTGTTTCAAAAATACAAAAAAATACAGATTATTCATTATTCTTGAGGCTAAACCAAATTACGATTTCAAACCCATCCATCTTTTTTTTCCCAATCCTGATCAGGAAAATTTAATGTGATCAATATTCATCCATTGCAGTATGGGGAACGAACGAAATAATAAATATACAAACAAAAACAAACATAAAAAGCAGAAAAAGAAGGGACCAAATTGTTTCAGCAACTGAAGATAAAGATTTTTTAAGCGTTTTTTTTTTAAAATTATATTGAATCGGTTGCCAACATTTTTAAAACCTAAGGTTTGAAAGGTGGGATGGGGGATGGGATTGAAATCTTTTCCCGGATTTTTTGAATCCTCCATCCAAAAAAAAAATCCTACAAACTCCAAAACCAATACATTCCTCTTAAACTTTTTAAAAAAAAAAATATATTAATTGTATTTTATTAAAAAAATGAAAAGCAAAGCCCCAAAAAATTGATAAATGGTGTGGGCTGAAAAAAACTAAAAAGGGTCGGTTAAAAAAATCCTAATCTTCTCTCCCCCTTCGTTTCTTCAATCGGCGCCGTCGCCGTTGCCCGCCAAGCCATCCACCACCTCTCACGCCACCCGCTCTCTTTCTCCCCCAGATATCAGATTATCAGGTAACTCTCCTTCTCTCTTTTTTTGACCCAGAATCGAAATTTGTTAATTTCAACTTATTTTTGCCAAAAAAAAAAATGATGATTATCGATATATTTTTTGACCGGATAAGTAAGTGAAGGTGGCAGATGCCGGTGACTGTAGGGATTGAATATATATTTTTAATATAAAATGATGAGAGGATTATGGAATTTTCATAATATTTTGTATCTACTAATATGCTGGGTGTTAATAACCGGACCCAACAAAAAAATCACTTGCACAATATAGCCCAGAAATATAGAACATAAAGATTTGGCCTTAAGCAAAACAAAATTCAGCTCAAGCAATTCCAGAGAAAAGAGATTATATATATATATACATGTATGTATATATGTGTATGTAATTGGCAGTTTTTCATTTTGGGGATGCAAGTGTACCCCTTTGTTCTATGGTGGATCCGCCCATGGTTGTTTGTAATCAATCGAATTGTCCGCAGCTGAATTTTATGGATGGTGATAGAATTTGATTCTACGCGGGGTGTTTTTGTTTGGTTTTTGTTGTTGGGGTTTTAGTCCGTTCTGTTTTTATGTTTATTATATATTTTTTTTCTGTAGAAGCCCTAGGTTTTAATGCAATTTGAGTGTATGTATGCTTTTTTTTCCTTTTGTCTGAGTTGTGTGAGAGAATTTATAGATGGCATGATTGAGGATAATTTATTGGGATTCTGTGTTTTTACTTGCTTTCATAAAGAAATGTATTCGTTTTGTTGTTATTTGTTCCTAGGTTTGTCTAGACTACTTCAGCTTATTTTTGTTCATATGTGGTGTAGTAGTGCATATTTTCATCTTCAGCACTGACCCATTTTTGAAGAATTGAATATTCAATTACAGTTCAAGATAAATGAGTCGCGTTTTCTAGTTTGAGATAGATTGAGGTCTTATTCTTTTCTGACATTTGACATGCTCCCTGAACTTTGAATGCCAAATTTATTAGTTTCCTTCATGTTTAAAGATTCCTGGGGTTGTAGGTTGTTATTGCAAATGCAACATGAGTTGATTTTCTCTGTGATTCATATAATTTCTACAATAACTAAATGGAGTTATAATTATGCCTTATTCTGAAAGTCCTTCATCATTCAAATATATTTCTTAAATTTTGAAAAAGGAGATGAGTTTGCCATTATATTGGTTGAGAATGAAGTAGACTACATAGTGTGGAACCTTCTGTCATTGCATCTTATATAACTAAATTAGAAAGTCATACATGGATCTAAATGTCTCCATCCTTTTGATATTTTACATTTCTTCAAAACAAGAGATTCAATATATTATTTGCTATGTTAATTTGTCTGTAGATAGACGAATCAACTGTTCCATGTTAATTTTACTGAATAAGCTGATCATCCAATTTTATATTTTTTTGCTCTTTACGTCTATTATTTTTTCCATGCTGTTGAACCATATTGCTTTGATCTTCTACAAGCTATTAGTGCATTTCAACTAAGATATGCACAATGATGCTCTCACATCTTTATCTACCTATCTGGTAATGGAATTTAAGCATCTTTTATCCATATGCTATCAAGAAGAGAGCATTTTTGCTTGGAGCACAAGTCATAGAAATCAGTACTAAAATATGGATGGTTGAATTCGTATAGCTTTGGATGACAAGTTGTTAATGAAAAAAAATTGCTAGATCTTTCATAATAATAGTTTTTTGTGCTATACTTCTTTTATGCTTGTTATCATTTATCTATATTATACATTCAGGCACCATGATTAGGTTATTCAAAGTAAAGGAAAAGCAAAGAGAACTTGCTGAAAGTGCTAATGGGATGCCACCAGTGAAGAAGCAAAGTGCTGGTGAACTACGTCTTCAAAAAGGTTTCTATTGCTTTTCTCTATGATGAATGTTCAGAGTCAGACCTCTTTCTCATTTCTATATTTTGAGCATGTGGTTTTTTTTTTTTTTTTTAATCTCTCTCTTCTCTGTCTTTCTTTCTTTCTTTTGGAGTTATTTTGTCAGTTTATAAAGTTATATGCATAACTAAAGAAAGATGTGCTGAAGACAAAACACACTGATCTTTTGACTGATATTTTAATTACAGTTTTGTCATGTTGGTTTATATAATATAGTTGGAAATGTCTTCTGAACTTGTGCACCAAAGAGAAAATACTATACAGGGATTGAAGTAATTGTGTATAGATTACTAATATAATTGAACATTGGAGTGAACTGTGAGTTGGAATTCGCATTGTGTGGACTTCTTTTAAGATATTCAAATTTAATATTCCAGGCCTTTAACTTGTATAGATGGAGGGTAATAAATTCTATTTTGTTATGTGCTATTCAGTTTAATATCTTATCTTTTCATCTTCCTGTACATAGAGAACTTAATCAGCCAACATTGTCTACACCTTATTTTAAATATAAGCTTACTGACATATTACGTACACAATTGGACTGGTTTGTTGGCATACTTCTGGGATGCCTTAATGCAAGTTATGCATAAGTTTTTCACTTGTGATTTGCAACTTAGATACGAAGATGTAACGTGGTTCCTCTTAACAAGGTTTGAAGGTTTCTTACAACTCTTCTTTAAAGTGCTACCTGCGAGAATAACCATCTTGATTATTAATAATTATCATTTGATTATTTTTTTCTAGATGAGACGGACCAACCTTAGACACTTCTATAGTTCTAGAGTCAGGTGTCGAATTGTCTTCCAGATTTTGTTTATGAAAATAACTGTAACATGTTGTGACAGGGGAAGAACTTTCGGATTGTGATTTGTTTGCCGTCTTTCAGTATTTATCTACAATAACTTGATTGACAAATAAAGTTGTAAACTTGTAAGGACTGCAATTATTTATGGAAATGCCATCTTCCAATAAAAAGAAGGGTTTAACAGTCTTACTATTTTGCTTTGACTATCCATTTGGCTTTCAAATTTTGTTTAGTCCTTCACTGGATGTGGAGTAGTCTTTAACGTGCAATACTTGACAATTAATACTCATTGCTCTGACATTTCTATAGAACACATGAGGATAATTCATATCTGATACTTAAGAATTAAAAAAAATAAAAATACAATACTATTTCCCCCTTGACAGAAGAATGGATGGATCGAGGGCTGCTAGAGGGGTGAACTGAATGTACCTGGTATATATGATGGGCTTTATCACTGCAAAAAGATGTTAGTGAAATGAAGAAGAAAAGTTGCTAAGATCTAGAATCACTTTTTGGCCTCATTGCTGCTTGTGATAAATTATGTAGAAGTCCTGAATATAAAAGATTTCAAATTATGTAGAAGTCCTGAATATAAAATAATTCAAATTATGTAGAAGTAACACGTTTATGATTGATATGTATGATGTGGTTGATGTCTTATTTGCAGTTAATAACCTTACACTCTAATTGAATCATTTTTTATTTCTTTGTTTTGTCAATTCATGTTTCTTTTGTTGTGTGCTTCCTTTCGTCACCATAACACTCATTAGTCATTAATCACTACCAGTGTTTTTGCTCCCAGGCCACTCCAAAGAGCCTTCTAATTCTTAAGACTCATTTCCTGATACAATTTAAACTAATTTCAATTAGATGTTAAGACCTAATTCCATTTCCTGTATTCAATTTGAATAAACAAACAAACCGAGACTTTACTCCCAAATAATTGGGATAGGCTAAGCCCCAATAAAATTCGATAACTGCTTTGGTTTTACTACAGAGAGGATATTGTTGAAGTCTGTATCTATGATGTATTTCCTTTTAAAGCCATTTTTAATACTTTTATGCACTTAACATTCACTTCTGTCTTTACACTTTTAATGATGTAGATATTAGTGAACTGAACCTCCCGAAAACATGTAGCATTTCATTCCCAAATGGCAAGGACGAGCTCATGAACTTTGAAGTTACCATTCATCCTGATGAGGGATATTATCTGTAAGTTCTTATATTTGAGTAAGGATTTTATTAATCCGGGAGCATTATACAATATTCTTCTTTTTTTGTTTATAATTCTTCGTTACATTCATTTAACACAAGTACCCTGTATTTAGGGGGGGAACATTCTGTTTCTCTTTCCAAATTTCTCCCATCTATCCTCATGAAGCACCAAAAGTTAAATGCAAGACAAAGGTAAAGTTAATTTCTCCCATGTGCATTTGCACAATTCATGTTATGTTTGCGATTGAAACTTATTGCCATTCATTCAAGTATATTTCAGGTCTACCATCCCAATATCGATTTAGATGGAAATGTCTGCCTGAATATTCTTCGAGAAGACTGGAAACCTGTGCTAAACATTAACACCATAATTTACGGGCTGTATCACCTTTTCACGGTATTGAAATATCATTGTTGGATTTTTTATTTTTTTTAAATAGGTAGCTTTTATATATACTTACAAGATCTATATATAGGAACCAAATCATGAGGACCCTCTGAATCATGAAGCTGCTGCTGTGTTGAGAGAGAACCCAAAAATGTTCGAATCTAATGTTAGGAGAGCGATGTCTGGTGGCTACGTGGGACAAGCTTACTTCGCTCGCTGCATATAAGTAGTATGCCAAGATTGCTTCATCAGATACCAATTGACTTGAAATTGGAATTATATCAGAAGACTGTACATTTGGACGCCCATCTAAATCTGTAGTCTTTCCTCTACAAATTTGAAGCTTGTTAAATTTTCTGTGGGATTCCTGCCACTATGAAGCAGAAAGCTATATGTATGCTACTGTAACTTCATTGTATCTTTGCTAGTAATTTTGCAACAATATTAAGAATTAAAATCCTTGTTTGGAAGAATGTGATGGATAAGGAGTTCCCTTAAGTTAAACTTGTCTTAATATATGCATTATGTTCATAAAATAGTAACTGCAAATGCATACATAATTTTAGATATTTTTATAATTTAATCACCTTTTTTTAAAAAAAAATTTCGTCGACAAATTATATTCCCTCCAATTCTTTTTAAATGCCGTTTTAGGCTTTTTGGAATATTTGTATGATAAATGTTCATTTGACATTTTCACCCCCCATTATCTTTATGCAACTTGTTTCTAGATTTTAGACTTTTTTTCTTTGTAGATATTCGGTTGAGGAGGAACTCAATTGAATACTCCCTCTGTATCGTATCAGTTTTCACACTTTCCTTTTTTATCTGTCCCATATCAGTTTTCACATCCCAAAATGGACACTTTTTACATAACTCCCACCCATAAAAAAATACACTTATTTACCCATATACCATTACTTTTTGCATAAAGTGCATTTTTTTTGGTTTGCGATCCCAAATCAGTGTGAAGGGGGTAGTTGAGATAGAGAAGAGTCAGCCGAGCCCAAATATGTTGAATATCTAAAATATCATTTTAATGATTTGACAATTTTTATCTAAGCACAGTTGACAAAGATTTAGATTTCGATACTTCACTTTATTTATGTAAGTATGAAATTAGGTGAGTAGTGAATGAACAAAGTGGAGAATCAGCCTCAAAGCTGAACAACGAAACTCATGTCAACAAAATAATTATGTTGACAATCTTACCTACCAAGCTGATGTGGACTAGTAAGGAGTCGATAATAGAGTATAAATTTGACAAAAGACAGACTTCAGTAGTGCATCAATGCAAACATACATCTGCAAAAGTGACTTACACATGTATGATATTTTACCCACCCCTAATAAATAGCAAGTACGATTTACAAATCAATATATTGAAATGATTTGAATTTATTATCCAATGATAACATTCAAATTCTCTCCATAGATATAGACTAAACTTTCATAACAAGGTTACCGAAATTCTACTAAGAGATCAAACAAGCAAAAACTTTCAAGCAATTTCTAACAAGAACGCAAGTTATCAGTTTAGCAAGAATCCTCAAGCATATTTAAAATCTCTTGATTATATTTTGATTGTGCTAAGTTTATATACTAACCTCACAAATAAAATTCAAAACCTAAGAGAAAATTTTGATCCTTATCATTGTGTTACTCTTTGTAAACGAATTCTCAATCTTAGTTGGAAACAACTAAAACCTTATTCTCATGGTAACAAGAGTTAGTGTTTGAAGAGTTAGCTAGTAAGTTTACTCAATTGAAAAACTGATTTGTAAAAGATGATTAGAACTCAGTAAAGTTCTAGTACTTAAATTCTTCAGAATGAGATAAGACTAAGTGTCCCATGACACTTTAAATCAAGAATCCGAGATAAGAAATTACCCTAGCTAATTGAGAAGAATATACACAAAAGTATTGAGACTTTAAACCACTATAATCAGTTACTGCTTTACATATTTAATTGTCATTACATATTACTTGTCAAAGTATTCAACTCATCTAGTCAGCTGATATTAAGTTAGTTAACTTTTGCACTTAAAATGCACTCATATGCTAAGGAGTTTACATTAAGTTGAAGGTTTTGACAAAGCTTAAAATGAACATACACTAAAATCTTCACACTCTCCGCACAAGCTGGGCTTGATAATAGTCCAACTTCAAAAAAATAGGATAAAAAAAGTTGAAGAAAAGTGAGAATTAAGTCTGAGTCGACTCAAGCTGGAACATAAGTGTGAAAAAATTAAGTGGATTTTTGTCCAACTTGACATCTGGTCGAGCTATATAGTGGATGGACTCAAATGGAAGAGTAGTTAGAGATATTCTAAAAAATGAGTCTACCTTCGCGACTTTGAATCATCAACACTTTTACGCGGCTCGACTCCAGCTATACCAGCTTAACTCGAGATATTTGCAAAATTTAGCAAACTCAAGATTAACCTAGGGACGCATATCAGCTATTTTTCAAGAGTATAAAAGGCTATGAAACTGTATTTCTACCAACAAGCAGCAGAGAGAGATCAACAACCCCAAGTGATACCTTTTAGCTTTTCAAGTAATACCTTAGTTTATTTTTCAATTTTTACTCCATAGAAAGCTTAGATTCTTATATTTTAACATAGATTAAGCTTTATTTACATTGTAAGAAGGATTCAAGAGAGATTTTTCATCTATTTCATGGTTTGTAGCTACCACTTCATATAAGAGGTGAAATCCTACTTTTATTTTAAGATCTATTCCATGGGTTATATTTAATTTTGCTATTTATCCATGAGTTGTGCTTTGGGCATCATTGGATAAGGTTCCTTGTGTTTGGGTATTTGGAATTATGAGGGTGATTAATTAATTGCTTTGATTATGGGTGTTTGCTTCTATTCATAGTTGATTTATTAGATTGGAGGGTTTTATTTGTTTAATTTGGTTGGGTAATTTTATTAGCTTGTAGGCCGATCAAAAAATATTATATTAGCTTGTAGGTTTATGCATGATTATCATTACGAGAGTCGGTAGACATCTTAAGATGTATGGGTATTAGTCTTAACAATCAAATTTGAGTTAATTATGTCCTATCAAAATGAGAGTTGGGTAGATGCATTAGAATCCCCTCAAATTTACATTTTTCACTTGAGTTAACACTTGGGTGGGAAGTGAGGAGACTATAGGAGTTTGAACCTTATTATACGATATGAAAAACACGGGAAATAATTAGTTAGTTGTTAGAGGACCTTAAACGTGTGATTACCCTGTTTGGAAAAGACAAATTCACACAATCTAAGGATCTTAAAAGACGTAGTAACCCTACGTTTATCAAGTATCAGTGACATGATATTGTTGTGATTGCTCTTATAAATGATCAAAAGTAGAAGTAAACTCCATAATTGGACTTCCATTGATTACCCCATAAGGAAGAACACCCAAACACATCTTCTCACAATTTGAATCCAAATTACTTGCTATCTTAATTGTTCTTATTGATCTTGTTGCATCCTTTAGTTAATTGCTTTTGCTTAGTTGCTAATTAAACTTAATCAATTTTAAAAGGTGATTTGCAATTACGCGTCAATACATATCAAGACTATATTATAACCTCTAGTCCCGAGGATTCGATAATTTAATCGGGCACGAAACGAACTTCCTTCACTTGGAAAGTAAGTGTTGCAAAACATGTGTCAAATTTTTGGATGGACCTAAAGAGATCCATTGATCGTAAATCCATGGTTATGGTTGTTTCAACCCCCTGTTGATCTGCCTTCATCATTTGATGATTTCTCGTCCTCTGACATGAGATTATAAGTTAGAAGATCTATTTCAAAGACATGAGATTCCAAAGCTAGTGAAAGTTAGCTTGCAAAATAAAATGACATCCCTGAACAAAGAATCCAATGTAATGGATGAACTTACAGGCTACTATCAACCTATAACTGAAAAGTTTGGATTAAGTTTTGATCCAAACACATCTTAATTTATACATTGTGCAAATTAGATACATGCAAATCATCCAACCCTACCCAATTTAATTTAAACAGTTTTCTTTCATTCTTCCAAAATGGTTTATGCCGCTGCTATTTTCTTCTCCTCCTTATTGTGTAGTGTTTCTTTCTTATTGTTTTTCTTCCTAGTGCCGCTTCACATCGATTTGTCTCTTGTTATTATGTTGCTTTCATTTCTCTCATAGTTTATTTGATTTTTAAGCTCTTAAATAAGAGGAAGTCTTTAATTTTAAAGACTCGCAACAAACGATGGACCCAGGATCAAAAGACAGGGCGAGCTGGAACAAATACAATTCAAAATATAAAAGTCAATTATTTTTTGTTGTTTACATGCATTATGTCCTACAATTTGGATCTATTTCTGTTGGAAATTTGGTTTTGAGAGTCTTCTAGCAATCAAGTTTGACCAAATTATTGAGGAATTAAAACGTTGATTTTTGTAAATTAAACGTGATGAGATCGTTCTACTCGCGGAGTAGATGATCGCGGTATATTTAATATCTCAAAACCGAATTTCTGTGAGTGAGAAATTAATTAAAGAAGATGAGACATTAATGTTCTAGTGAGAGAGTAATTAGTGGGTGAGTGTTGATCAAGTGTAGTCTTCTCACTCATCCCACATTGGAAACTAGAAGGGAAGTTTCCTAGTATAAATATAAGCTTATGGTCATGTTCTCCAAAATGATGGATGGGGACCTTAACCATGAACCACACACGCGCGCGCGCCCCGCCCCGCCCCGCCCCGGGGTTCTTGGTTCTTGGCAAGGCTTTGGGGCCCATCTATCTTTTTAGATACCAAAAATCTTAATTTTGGACTTAATTAATTGGGTATCCCATCCGAATTTTAGCCAAAAATCTTAATTTTGGACTTAATTAATTGGGTGTCCCAACCGAATTTTAGTCAGCCCAGGAGTCCTGACTTATCCGTGCGCGTAGCTAAGCTTATCCATTATTCAAAATTTGAATTCGAATCATAGGTTCAACGAACCTGGTCGGTCTCGTGCGGTCAAAACAGCCCCGCTGAATTCGTGCGGTCATAACCGACCACGAAATTTGTGGGCTTCTCACGTTTTCCTCAACTCCCCTTCAGAATTCCGTCTATATATTCTAACCCTCAGAATTCCTCTCAGTTAACTTTTCGAACCCTACAAAAAAATAACTCTGCAATTCTGCGTACATATCTTCTTCACATCTCTCTGCTCATACTCCGATATAGTTCGACGATAGTATTATTTCAGTGGTGCTACTGATATAATACTGTGAACCGTTTTAACTTTTGGGGCAATTACACACGATCTTGTGAGCACTATCCAGGGCGTATTTTGTCTTGCGGGGAAAATGATTTATCCTTGACTCGGTTCAATTTTATTTTCTGTGTTGTTTATTTTGTGGGTTACGTGATACTGTGCAGTACGAGATTAAGTTTTATAACAATCGCAAGACAAAATAATTTTTTAATCGAACTACTGCAATGTCGAACGAACAACAAGATATCGTTGATGAGTTCATTAACACCGACGTCACTGATGTTGTTAACAACCCAACCACTAGTTTAGCTGCGGCTACTCCTACTCCGATAGTTTCAGGTGTGCCTGTTACTCCCGTTACTGGACTAGGTGCGCCTACTCCTGTTAACGCGAACACTCAGTATCGATCTGATGTTCAAATGACTAATGGTCTGTTTGCCTTCACTGGACTCGGAATGCCTCAGACTGGTAACCAGTATGCTGGAATGTCAGCAAGTGCTTCTGGGAGCCAGTTGTTGGGGTTATACTGAAAAGTATGCTTTTACTTTGTATAACCAAACTGAGTTTTTTCTCATTTATTTACTGAAATAAATTATTAATCACTGTTGCATTTAAATATGAATGAATGTTATATATATTTATTGTAAACCCGTTCAATAAAGTCAGTACGTATTACATTGTAGTTAATTTGGTGATACCAGATCACAGAAGATCGAATTAACAGTTCCTCGTAATTAAGTACAAATTCAAAACCTAGATGGAAATGAACAAACCATCATGAAAGGTTGATGTATAAGTCTCGGATTGACTTGTCTTGACCAAGAGATTATACTAGTGCATTTGGATGCGCTGAATAGGACCTGCAAGAGGATAAATTCTTCGGTACTGAATATACAAGAATTAGACCTCAATGGTGTGTTGTTTCTTAATCTCCATCCCTTAAATAGGATGGTGTGAAATTAATAACTATTGCTTTGACTTATGATAGGAAGAGAATCATTGGGATTCGATACCTTATATCTTGGGCAATATTATTAATTACTTGACGATTGCTGACATTTAATATGGAGAATCGTGTGCAAGTACGTCTTGTTTGATTTGTCCCCTTGGTGGGCTCAAAACCTTTATCATACCAAATCTTGCAAGTGGAAATTTATTTCCGGTATGGATAATAATGTTGAGTTGTCTTTACTCCAAGGATAAAGATCTTAATTAATATAAAGCTTGTTCAGTGGCTTAATTAATTAATGGACTAAAATAATCTTAAACACGGGAAATAATGACCGGGAGCCATATTATAGTGAAGTCGTAATATGGATTAAGATGGATAGTTCAATATTAATTTTATAGTGGAATAAATTAATATTAATGGACTTTGAATAATATTTGGCCCAATATTATAGTTTCATAGTCCATTGGAGATCCAATCTTAATTCTGCTAAAGGCCCCTCAAATAGCCCAAAATAAAGTCCAATTAATGAAAGAGAGAAGAAAATATTCTTGCCTAATATTTTCATGAAATTTTCGAAATATGTAGGGAAAAGGAAGAAAAGATTGTCTTGATTTTCTTGTAGATATTTTATGGAAAGAGATAAGTATTGTAGGAATACATAATTATCCCATAAATTCGAGAAGTCAAATCTTGACTCCTTTTGCCTTGTTATTTTCGAAAAATAGGGATAAAAAGGGGGAAGAGATTTTTATGGAAAATTTAATTAAGGAGAAAAGAATATAGGAGATATATTCAAGATTTCTTGGAGACCAAGAAAAGATTTTCTTCCCTTATTTTCTAGACCTAAAAATCGGCCCCCTCCTCCCTATAAATAGGGGATGATTTTTTCATTCCCAACTGCAATTCCATGTGTTGAAAATATTAGAAATCCACAAAGGTGGTGGCAAAATATTTTTGGTTTTCCTCTTGTTAAAATCGTTCGTGAGAATCCTCCCACCGGATTGCGTTCGTGGACTTGGGACATATTTGGGAAGGCTCTTTGGGTTGATCCGTTGTCTCATCCGTCGTCTCTACAAGAGGTTAGTAACCTCGTAACTCCTAGATTCCGCATGCTTAGGATTTACGTGGATTACGTGTACGCATGTTGTTTATTCGTTTATTAATTATGATGTTGAATTGATTTAGGATTAATTCATGTTAGTAATTAATTGATTAGTTTAAATATGTATTTAAAATCATCTCGAAGGGATCCAGACACCCCTAATTTCCCAACAACTGGTATCAGAGCTCTGGTTTTGAGCTCTGATTTTTAAATTGTTATTGAAATTATGTTGGACATTAAATTGAGAATTGGATTGTAGAATTGCTAGAGTTGTTTTGCAGGTATCCAATTGTCATGGTATTTAATGTGTTTAATTTTCATGCGTATGAATGAATGGTTTTTAATTCGACTCGTTCGGATTTGTTTTTCTCGTGAGAAAATCCACGAGTAGATTAGGCTATTTGATTTGTTCAAGTGTAATAGACTAGTCTAGATTTAAGGTGTATTTATTTTTTGTTAAATAAATTGTAACATGATCGAAGACGAAGACGGAGACGAGGAATTAAAATGGATCCGGAACCGTACGTGGGCGCCATGCGTCACACAAAACATGCCAAGGGAGGCACGACGTTAACGAGGAAGGCTAGAAGGACGGGCCTCAGCCCAGCGCGGGATCGGCCGCAGGCGGATCGACCTAGAAGCGGGAGCCGGGCGAGCACGGCGAGAGGCGATCGAGAAGAGCGCGAAACGCCATGGCACGCGCGGGCGCCACCGATGCCTACCGAGTCCCATGGGAGGCGGCGCTGCGTGCCTGGCAAGACGGACGCGATCGCTCGGCCAAGTGGGCGGCCGAATAATGGGCGCATCATCATTGAAGCCGCTTGGCGTGGCGTTCAAAGGACGAAATTTTTTTCGAGATGAACGAAAGGGAGAAATTCAAGACGGTGTTTCTTCAAGATCAAGCTAAGGAAAATCAAACCATGACAGTTGGATAATATGTTCCCAATGTGTTTATTTTCTGCTTTGCTTGATTTATTGTTGTTTTGTATCTTATGCTTTATTTAATTTGTTTAAATGTGTTTGCATGAGAATTGCTCAACGAAAAATCTCAAACCCAAAAATTACTAAGTATGTTTTAATAATTAATTTGGTTTTGAATCGAATTAATTTTGACCTCCATGATTTATTTATTTGTGAAATCTTTTGGAGAAATTCCCCTATGGGACGGTCAAAAGATAGTTTTCACATGAATAAATTCCCAAAAGGATGATTGTGAATTATTATTAGTGGCGATGATGACCCTCCCACGAGGCTCGTTCAAAACGAAATAGTAATTCTGTATTTAATCATGGTTATTACTTAGGTATAAAATTGATATGCATATACTTCACCTAAGTAACTGTCAATTTTATATTGGTCAAGTGGGAGCCGACTATTAATTTTTGAAATTAAAGGTTTGTAACTGTAATTGTTTGTAACCTGCTTGAATGTGATTTAAATGATGACCCTCCCACGAGGCTCATTTAAATCTGTTTTGAGATGTTGGCTGATGCATGTTCATATTTTTTTTTGAGATTTCAATATGAATCATGTGATCGAATTATGTGATTTTCTTTGTGTTGATCCGGATATTGACACAAGATATATGTTTATTTTCAGTTTCATCATGTCGCAACCTTTTAATCCATTGTTCAATATACTGAAAGACAATCTGCTAACTAGAGAAAAATTTATTGATTGGTATCGAAAACTCACTATTGTCCTCACTGCACAAAGCCATAACTGGGTTCTAACTACTCCCAAACCAGAGAAGCCATCAGACGAGGCTACGAAAACGGTTAAGAAAGAATATGCTGACTGGGAGCGTTCTAATGAAATGACAAAGTGTACCATCTTGGCTTCAATGTCAGATGTGTTGCAACACCAACACCAAAACGTTGAGACCGCTGCGGACATCATGATCAATCTTAAAGCGATGTTTCAACATCAGAACCATGTAGCTCGTCAAATAACCATGAGGGATATGCTCTCTATGAAAATGGTGGAGGGAACACCCGTGAGGGATCATGTTCTCCAGATGATGGCTCACCTTAACAAACTTGAGGTGCTTGGAGCTGAATATGACATCGAGACCCAAATCGATTTCATACTCCATTCCCTGCCCAAAAGCTTTGAGCAGTTCAGGTTGAATTATCAGATGAACAATCAGAAGTTCACCTTGCCTGACATGCTGCAAGCTCTTATTTCGGCCGAAGGGATTTTAGGAGGGAGCAACCAAGCTTTAGCGGCTATTGGTCCATCTTCTTCTTCTAGGCCAAAGGGAGGTAAGAAGAAGAAGAAAAACAAGAACGAAAGCCAAGCTAACTCAAGTGTTGCCAAGGGCAAAGGTAAGGTGAATAAGGAGGGTGAACTAAAGAGTCCAGCTAAGGGAAAGTGCTACAACTGCGGTGAAAAAGGACATTGGAGGTCGGCCTGTTCCAAACCCAAAAGGAATGGAAATAAAGGTAATTCTCACTCACTAGTTGTTGAAACTTGTTTGGCGGAGTACGCTGCCCATTCATGGGTAGTCGATACGGGATCCACTGATCATGTTTGTTTCACGTTAAAGGGGTTCAAGCGAACCCGACAACTTAGTGGAAGTGAGATCCTCATCACGCTAGGCGATGCTACAAGAGTGGCAGCTGAAGCAGTGGGAGACGTGCACCTGTCTTTTGAAGACCAGTTTTTAATTTTAAGAGATGTTCTTTATGTTCCTGTTTTTCAGAAAAACCTTATTTCAGTTTCTAAACTATTTGTTAATGGATATTCTGTTCGTTTTAATAAACATGTTACTGTTTTTCATAACGATGTGATTATCTGTCATGGAACTTTACGGAACAATCTCTATATTATTAACTGTGCACACCACTCACAAAATGCATCGTATAACTCATCTACTATTTCATGTAAAAGAAAACATTCAGCTAACGTGAACAAAACACTTCTTTGGCACCTAAGATTAGATCATATTAACCCAAAAGGGATTCAAAGGTTGGTCCAAGATGGTTCATTGGGGTCTCTCAAGGTTGAATCATTTCCAACTTGCGAATCGTGCTTGGAGGGCAAAACGACCAAGAGGGCATTTGAAGCCAAGGGGCTTAGAACTAATGAAGTGTTAGAAATCGTTCACACCGACGTGTGTGGTCCAATGCAAATCAAAGCTAGAGGTGGCTATGAGTATTTCGTTACGTTTATCGATGACTACTCACGCTACAGATACATTTTCCTAATGAAGCATAAATCTGAGACCTTCGATAAATTCAAAGAATTTAAGGCTCAAGCAGAGAATCATAAGGAAAAACTATCAAGTTTCTATGATCTGATCCTGGAGGCGAATACCTCAGTGATGAATTCTTGAACTATCTGTCGGAAGAGGGGATTGCATCCCAGTTGACTGCACTCGGTACCCCTCAACAAAACGGGGTTGCAGAATGAAGAAATAGAACGCTTTTAGAAATGGCAAGGTCAATGATGAATTATGCAGATTTACCAAAATCGTTCTGGGGTTACGCTTTGGAAACATCGGCTTATATTCTAAACTTAGTGCCATCCAAATCAGTTCCTAAAACCCCGAGAGAATTGTGGACAGGGCGCAAGCCTAGTTATGGACACATCAGGATCTGGGGGTGTCCGGCATACGTGTTGGACAAGGAAGCTGGTAAGTTGGATGCACGTTCGGAATTAAGACTGTTCATTGGGTACCCCGAAGGGACGAAAGGATGCATGTTCTATGGTCCCGAAGATCAAAAGGTCGTAATCAGTATGCACTTTAGATTTTTGGAAGAAGACTATATGAACGATAAAAAACCTAGAAGTGAAATTACCTTGGAAGAACTTAAGGGGCCAACTCCATTGCCAACTGTACAAAATGATATGCCAAACGTCACGCCTTCACAACCGGAACCTCGTCGTATTGGGAGGGTTGTCAGACAACCCGAGAGTATCTTAGGGATTGGAGAGTCTTCGGACTTGATCTCAGGCGAAGAATCAGATCCCTGGTCCTGCAGTGAGGCAATCCAAGACAAAGATGCAACTTATTGGCAAACAACAATGGAAGCTGAAATGAGTTCAATGGATCACAATAGAGTGTGGGAGCTAGTCGAACCACTCAATGGGGGTAAAACCCATTGGATGCAAGTGGGTATACAAGAGAAAGAGGGGACCGGACGGAAAGGTTGAAACCTTTAAGGCAAGACTAGTGGAGAAAGGGTACACTCAGAAAGAAGGGATCGACTATGAGGAAACCTTTTCGCCAGTAGCTATGCTCAAGTCCATCCGCATTCTCTTGTCGATTGCTGCGCATTTAGACTTTGAGATCTGGCAAATGGATGTCAAGATAGCTTTCCTAAATGGAAGTCTTGACGAAGAAATCTATATGCAACAACCCGAAGGCTTCATTGAAAAAGGTCAAGAGCATCTGGTTTGCAAGCTCAAGAAGTCCATTTATGGGCTGAAGCAAGCATCCGGTGCTTGGAATCAGTGTTTTAATCAAGTTATAAAATCCTACGGTTTTGAACAAAATAATTTTGAAAGTTGTGTTTACAAAAAGCGTGACAAAACTGCATTGGTATTTTTGGTACTATACGTTGACGACATACTGCTCATCGGAAATGATATAAAGGTGTTATCGGACGTAAGGGTATGACTGTCAAAACAGTTTGATATGAAGGATTTAGGTGAAGCCGGTCACGTCCTAGGGATCAAGATCACTCGAGATCGCAAGAAAAGGATAATCGGGCTTTCACAAGCCTCTTATATAGACACTGTTTTGAAACGCTTCAGCATGCAAGATTCTAAGAAAGACTTTGTGCCCTACAGACATGGAATCCATCTATCCAAGGAAATGTGTCCCAAAACACAGAATGAGAGAGATGACATGAAAGGCATCCCTTATGCTTCGGCTGTAGGAAGCCTCATGTATGCAATGCTGTGCACGAGACCAGATACCTGCTTCGCCGTAGGCATGGTAGCTAGATATCAAAGCAACCCGGGGAAAGCACATTGGACTGCGGTAAAGAACATTCTGAAGTATCTGAAGAGGACACGTGACAGAATGTTGGTTTATCAGTCAGACAGTCTAATCCCCATCGGTTACACGGACTCGGATTTCCAATCAGACATAGACTCCAGAAAGTCTACCTCGGGTAGTGTGTTTTCATGGGGGGAGGAGCCATAACATGGAGAAGCGTAAAGCAGAAATGCATCACCGATTCTACCATGGAAGCCGAATACGTAGCTGCTTGTGAAGCGGCGAAGGAGGCGGTTTGGCTCAAGAACTTCCTAAGTGACTTGAACATTATCCCGAATTTACCCAGCACAATCACGGTCTATTGTGATAATGCCGGAGCAGTTGAAAATTTAAGGGAACCAAGAGCACACAAGGCCAGCAAACACATTGAAAGAAAATGCCATCTTATACGAGAAATTGTTAAGAGAGGACATTGAAAGAAAATACCATCTTATACTAGAAATTGTTAAGAGAGGAGACATTGAGGTGACAAAGATTGCATCAGAAGACAACCTAGCAGATCCATTCACAAAGGGTCTGCCTCAGAGTACATTCGAGAGACATGTGGAAGGAATGAGTGTCAAGAACGTTGCCAATCTGCTTTGAGTATAAGTGAGAGAAATTATTAGGTTTGTGTAGGGTGACATTAGATGTCACATAGAACACGAGACATGTTGTAGTATACTTAAAAGCAGACTTTGAGTATAAGAAAGAAATTGTTGAGGTTATACTGAAAAGTATGTTTTTACTTTGTATAACCAAACTGAGTTTTTCTCATTTATTTACTGAAATAAATTATTAATCACTGTTGCATTTAAATATGAATGAATGTTATATATATTTATTGCAAACCCGTTCAATAAAGTCAGTACGTATTACGTTGTAGTTAATTTGGTGATAACAGATCATAGAAGATCGAATTAACAGCTCCTCGTAATTAAGTACAAATTCACAACCTAGATGAAAATGAACAAACCATCATGAAAGTTTGATGTATAAGACTCGGATTGGCTTGTCTTGACCAAGAGATTATACTAGTGCATTTGGATGCGTTGAATAGGTCCTACAGAAGGATAAATTCTTCGGTACTGAATATACAAGAATTAGACCTCAGTGGTGTGTTGTTTCTTAATCTCCATCTCTTAAATATGATCGTGTAAAATTAATAACTATTGCTTTGACTTATGATAGGAAGAGAATCACTGGGATTCGATACCTTATATCTTGGGCAATATTATTAATTACATGACGATTGCTGACATTTAATATGGAGAATCGTGTACAAGTACGTCTTATTTGATTTGTCCCCTTGGTGGGCTCAGAACCTTTATCATACCAAATCTTGCAAGTGGAAATTTATTTTCGGTATGGATAATAATGTTGAGCTGTCTTTACTCCAAGGATAAATATATTAATTAATATAAAGCTTGTTCAGTGGCTTAATTAATTAATGAACTAAAATAATCTTAAACACGAGAAATAATGACCGGGAGCCATATTACAACTCTGCAATTCTGCGTACATATCTTCTTCCCATCTCTCTGCTCATACTCCGATATAGTTCGACGATAGTATTATTTCAGTGGTGCTACTGATATAATACTGTGAACCGTTTTACCTTTTGGGGCAATTACACACGATCCTGTGAGCACTATCCAGGGCGTATTTTGTCTTGCAGGGAAAAGGATTTGTTGGTCCCGGTGCAAACGAATCTTACACGTGTATGGGGGGGGAATACACGTGTTCAGTGTTTTTAAAACTTTTTCTTACTGAGGTCAGCTTGGGTCAGATAATCCTGAAGATTAGGTCCTGAGAAGCACATATCGCTCTGAGTCAAAGTCTACTGAGACAGTGATCCTGAGTTGCTTTCAGATACCTCAGATAATCCCAACTGAATCCTGAGTGTCAGAGATCCTGAGTTGCTTGGATCAGATAACTAACTTACTGAATCCTCAGAAGAGAGTTCAGTTTGGTAACTATCTGTTCTAGCTACTCAGATGTGCGGAATGGTTGGCCCTTGTGTTTATACTCGTTTTAAACTTTGCTGAAAAACCTTCCTGAATGGAATAGTGATTAGGCTGTGATTCAGTTATGCAACTTCAGTGGATTGATTCCAACTGAATATCAGTGAAAAGTATGCTTTCAAATTCGAGTCAATGCAACAGTTAAGCACAGATAAAGAAAGCAATAAACAACACAGCAATTATAGTGGTTCAGAGACTCAAGCTCCTACGTCCACTCTCTCTGATCCTCAGAGAAATTCACTAATCACTTCTGAGCTTTCTGACTACCTCGCGTAGTTTACTTACTCAACTCGGCCCTGAGCTTTCTGACTACTCCACGTAGTTTACTTACTCAACCCGACCTTGAGCTTTCTGACTACCTCCGTAGTTTACTTACTCAAACACAAACAAGCTTTCAGACTACCCCTGTAGCTTACTAACTTCTCCTCTAGAGTTTTCTGACTACTCCGCGTAGTTTACTAACTCTTTACAACTCTTCTCACCAACAAACACACTCCAACTACCTTCTCAAGGGTTTGGGGTTTCTCGGTTGGTTTCCAACTAGGATGAGATATCTTTTACAATGAAGTACAATGCAAAGGGTTAGGATATCTCGACTAAGCTTCGGATATTTTTTATCAAGCTAAGCTTAGTTTAGTGAGCTCTCTTCAATATAAAAGCACTTGGGAAATTCTAAGTTTTTCGAGTGCTTCAACTTGCAGTAATAAGTTTGAGCTCTTGAGCTGCGTATAAATTTCCCGTAACCTTACAATGTAGAGGGTCACCAGTATTTATAGGCATACACCAAGGTTACTTTTGAAAACTATCCGTTGGAGAGATAACTTCGTGAGTTTCCTCTTATGGTGTGTGAGGAATGACTATATTTAGGGTTTGAAACTCCCTAACACGTTTTAGGCAATAGCCTTTCATGTAGCCGGTCTTCACTTTTTGCAGTCTGGAACTTTTGTACATCTGACATCTTTTTCAGCGACCTGTCACTGTCAGTGTCAGTATGGTACAGTGCTGTCTTCCTCTTTTTGACTTTTGTCTCCAGTTTAAAGGTAGACACTTTCAACGGCTCTTTTGGTTACAAACTCTGAGTTTGATATAACCTTAACAACACTTTGTCTTAGTTCATTTTGTCTGCATTGGAATGTCTTGGCAATATCTAACTTTCAAAAGGAATCGCGATCTTCTCAGTATTGCATCCTTCAGATAGATATTTTCAGTGCCTCGGAACATTCACAGTTTATATCGAAGCATTCAAGACATTCATCGAAGTCTTGATAATTCTTTGTGCCTTGATATTCTTGATCTTCAGTTCTCGATTTCGATCTTGCGTCTTGATTCTTTTCCGAGTCTTGACGTCTTCTCTCGAGTCTTGAGTCTTGACTCTTCCGAGTCTTCATCTTTGAGTCTTGCCATTTCGGTTTCATCTTGTCTTGATATCTCGATTTTCACATCGAGTCTTGATAGAAGTTTCATACTTAAACTTCAGTTTCTTCAGAAACATACTGAATTCTTCAGAGTCTTCTGAACCTATCCTGATCTATATCTGCTAACTATACATTTTGCAGATAACATCCTGAATACTCTAAAACTGAATCCTGACTCAATTATCAAGATCATTTTGAACATGTCATACTCAGGGGTTTTGGGATCTTAATCAAAATCATATATCTTTTATTAAATTCATCTCCAAACAATTTCCCCTTTTTTGATGATGCCAAAACCTATCTTGTTACAAACATATAACCTATACTCAGGTTTCAATTTATCCTATTACAAGATTGGTTGTCTCCCAATAATTTCCTAATCAGGGAATCTCTTAACGATTTCAGAGAGTCTCCCAACAATTTAAATCATTCAATAATTTCTTCAGTAATGAATCTCTTTAAATAGTTCATTACCAAATACTTAAACAATTTTCCTCATCTTCAAACAATTTCCCCCATATTCAGACAATCATTCAGCCATATCAAAATAAAAGACATGTAAATAAGATAATGAGATATTATCTTTTGAGCATAAGTGATAAAACTTCATTGATGATTGGTATACTATTACAAATTACAATGAGTCTTATCAACAAAATAAAAAAGACAAAAATTTAAAGATTACAGAAATTTTCGAGTCTTGATCTTGATCTTGATTTTGGCTCTTGATCTTTTCGCTTCTTCATTTTTTTCATTCTCAACTTCATCAGCGGGCACCTCCAGGTTGAACATTCCGAAATACCTCTTTTTCAGCTCATTTCTCTCCTTAATAATATCCGGACTGTTTCCTGTTAAACCCAACTAACCAGCATACTGAGCAATTTCTTGAGTAATGACCTTCTCATTTACCAAGCCATTACCAAGTCTTGGAGGAGGGTAGGAATATGGACCGGGGGCTACTATCTGTACCTCTCCTTCATCCATAAAGGTTAATCCAACTCAGAGATACTTTGGATAGAAGGTTAGGAGATATTCAATGAATGCTTCATTCTGATCTGAGCTTTCCCCTCTCCACTCCCTGAGCACATCATAATAGAACCAGAAGGTTCTCTTGACCTCTTCCCACATATCGTTGAGTTTGATAGGCATCCATTTATCAACGTGGGGCCACTTCAGTGCTTTTGATGTCCCTTTCCTCTTGCTCACAAACTTTTTGAATTCACTCCTTCGCTTCTGCTCTTCGTCTATCTTCTTTTACGATCACAGACGCTACTTTGAGACCGGCGGTGACTTTTCTTAGCTTGTTCTATCTGGAGTGTCTTCAGAGCATCTCTTGTGTTGAAGACTTTCTTCTGAGGTTGAGACTCAGATTCTTCTTCATCTTCATCCAGAAACAGCTTTCTCTGGATTGGCTTAGAAGCCTTTTGCTCTCAGGTTGAACAATGCCCAAGGCTTTCCTCTTCATAGGCAATTCAGCAGTAGCCTGACTTGTTCCAACCTTTGCTCTAGCACTCAGCTTCTCTCTTGCAATATCAAGCATGGTTTCCTCAGAAACACGAGTGTAGATAGGTTTCTCCACCTGAGCGAACTTCATCTTGTCAGTAGCTTCGACTTCATTTAAGGCTTTGGATAGGTTATACATTTCAGCATCTTTCTGCGCCTTTTTCTTCAAAGTACGTGCCAATAATTTCCTGAAGTCTTCACCTTCCTTTTCCCCCTTCTTGGCACCGTAATTTGGAAGAAGTCTGGAGAGTGCTGTGTCCATGTGATATTGTTCTTTGCTCACACAACGAACCTCTCCTGCTATCTGATCTTGTTCGTCTTCCAGCCTCCTGATGTGGTTCTTAGCCACAGAAAATTCTTCAGAAAGATGGGCAAATTGGCCAGAGAGTGCTTCTTTAAACATCTCTGTCATCTTGGTCATGAGCATTGAGCTCATTTCCTCAACAACAAATTTTATCATCACTTCATTCATCTCTGCCAATTTCACCTCTAGAAATGCAGTTGACTCCTGGTGCTTCTGTTTCATTTCAAAGATCGAAGCTCAAATTTTGACTCCTCCAACTTTTCATTCAAATTTTATCTTCCATGGAGGTCATCTGTGAGGTCGAGTGTTTTTGGATTAGCTTTTACCAAGAGTGACTAAGACTTTCCATCTTCTGAGCTTGGTTGGCCAATGTTTCTTCCATCTGAGCAATCTTGATCATCATTGGCTCAACCTTCTCAAGTTTCTCCATCAAGGGAGTGAGGTCGATCTCAGGAACCTTAGACCTTCATCTTTGTTTGATCATCTGAGCTTGACTTCATCCCGAGCTCCGGTCTCCAAGCGAGCCTCGGTCATTTATCGACAATTGAGAATTAAAGATAGAACTTTCGGTAACTTTGGCATAATTGTTAATAGTGCGAAAAGGTGAAAAGAGTGCTAGCTTCATCCGAGGTTGACCGATTTCGTTTGATCGACACGAAGTCTCCTTCTCCATCTCGAGGCCCGATCCTCAAGCATCTCCCCTGTTGGTCCCCATCTCCATCTTGAGATTTGTCTCCATTGCTAGGGGCACCAACTTCAATAGCTCTCCTCTCGGCTATCTTCCTACGAACCGACTCATCAAAATCGGAGTTTTTCATCCCGAGCTTTGTCCTCCGAACCACGAGAAGTCGATCGAAGAAATTTTGTCTCCTCATTCCACCCGATCTTCCCTCTGAATGCGGCAATATCAAGCATCTCGGGAAGAGTCCGATTGAGGATGAATCTGATCGACCTTAATCTTAAAGAAGACATCTTTGCAGATTAGTGTATGATTTGAGCTCGGGGTAGCGATCAAGAATGAACCGTTCCCCCTTGCTCCTCCACTTGCCTTCTTCAGACCTCGCCCTTCTTCCATCTCGAGCTCTCGGTTCTCGGGTTGAAGCATCGGTGAGGATCAAGTAGTAGATCACTTTCGGGGAGCTCATCAAGAATATTCGCCTCCCGAGTCTCAAAGAACATCCTGAAGGTTGTGCGGTCCGGGTCCTCGGTTGCATCGAGTGGGTTCCGAGGGCTGGTGGCATATCCTCAGATTGACTCGAGTTGGCTCTTCTGGTCGAGCGACAAGACTTCTTTGGTAGGAATCTCGAGGGCTGAGTTCCTTTGAAAATTTCACGAGAAATTTTATCTCGAAATGGCGATGTCTCAAGCACCTCGAGAGAAGACTGCCTCCGATGCCTGTTCACGTGCCTTAGAGATAACCTGAGCCAAAACTTGCAATGGCGAACTCTGAGCGGTTTGGCCCTCAGGTTGAATCTCTTCAGAATCACTGCCATCTTCATCGGTGAGATCCACCAATCTTCTGCGCTTTGGAGCGAGGGTTTTCTGCATCTTCAACTTCTCACCCTCCTCCTTCTTTGTCTCCAACAAAGCCTTCCCCCTGGATTGTTGGGTCTCTTTTTCAGCAGCAGCAACAGGTGATTCTGCTTTCTTTTCCTTCTTCCCTCTGATGGTCTGCTTCTTCACAGCAATGGGCTTGAAGAGCACCTTGGACTTAGGGAATGGGGTCGAATTGGCGAAGATATCCTCCTCCTCTCTGCACATCTCCAAAATATAAGCTATTTTGGTTGCATAGTGGATCTTGCCTTTTATTGAGATCGCCCCGTCAACCTTCTTCAAAACTTTGGTCTGCTCACTCACCGTCTGAATCAAAAATTTCAGCCAGTTGAAGTTAGTGGTGGGTGAGGCCTCGATCGCCGCCATCAATCTGAGCTTCGGGGTACTGATCTGCTCAAAACTCCCCGCAAGACTCATGATGCTCTTGCTCACAATATCCATCAAAACACGATATTGTGGCTTTAAGTGCCTCTTATGTAGTGTCGCCTCAAATTTCACAGGATTCTCAGCAATCCTATCTAAGTACTCCTGCTCTCTACCCAACATATACATCGCAAGATCCTCTCCTTTATCACAGAGCTCAAAAACATCATTTAAATTCTTTGGAATTATGTACAATTCCCTCTCAAAATCGATGTATTTGGACGACTGCTCTAAATGTGATACAGTAATCTTAGAATGTAAACCATCCTCTTCATCTATCTCCAGATTATAGATGAATTCGATTACCTCTTTCGCAAACTCTTGATCCGGTCGGCTTGCGACGAGATGAGTGAGTTTAGCCAATCGAATCATATGCAGAGCCTCCTCTTCTGGCTTTGAGTTGGTTGTGCTATCGAGTGAGACAACGAACTCGTACCACGGCTTGTTGGTTTCGGCTAATCTCTCGAACAAGGTTGAGGCCATTTTAGAGATTGAAGATTTGAAGATTTTAGGGTTTGGAGATTTCTGGGCAAAGGGAATTTTTAATTGCAGAGGATTTGGGAACGAAAGGTTTGATAAAATTTGGGCTGAATGGCTTATTGGGGAATATATAGCTTCGAGATCGTGGGGAATCGCGTTGGTTAGGTGAAAAGCAACGGTTGAGATTAATCTCCGATTAATCGGGTATACGAACAGACGATCTCCGAAAAGTAAGCCGCCAAAATATCCTCATTGGTCATTAATGTAACAGAGCATTAAATGACTGTTGACCTTCTTTGGAATTTCAAACGATCCCGCCCAAAAACATTCCTTAGGTGTTTTGTATTTATTGCAAATGATTACTGAGCTCCTCTTAAGCAATATATGAGTCGCATGAGTCATTACTTCTTCAGACTAATTTCTCTCTATCAGTCTTCTTGTAATCGACCTTGATAAAATGTCAAGATAATATCGAAAGAAATCTTGAATGGGTTCAAGATAATCGACAATCTTGACCTTGATAAAAACCGGTTTTCGAGACCCGATTCAATATTTCCATTATATCCTCGAGCTTCTCAAAGAGAATTCGAGAAAACTTCATGCATCTGAAAATCTTCAATTTTTTTTTTAGATTTACTCTATACACCTGGATCTAACATCCCTAATTCAATCGAAAGTTCACGAAATCTTGATTCAACCAAAGGTTTCAAGATATCAAGATCTCACCGCTTATCAAGATGAATTTTCTCCATCCTTATGTCCTTTTCTCTACATGATCTCTCGATGAAGTGATGTCCGATATCCACATGCTTGCATCGGTGTGCAATACGGATTTTGTGAAATAGCAATGGCACTATTATTGTCACAAAATATTGGTACTTCATTGGCTACAACTTTATAATCCCTTAATTGTTGTTCGAGCTAAAGAGAATGAAAACCGCCAGACTTTCCCGCACCATGTATTCAAACCTTCATTAATCTTGGTTACTCTTGAGGTTTGTTTCTTCGAAAACCAAGATATCACCATTTCCTAGAAATTGACAAGTTCTGTAGTGGACTTCTGTCAATCCCGCAACCTCCATAATCGAGATCCGAGTAACCCGGTTAATTCATGGTTATCATCACCGATACCATAATCCTCTATTCACTGTGCCTTTAAGATACTTCAGTATCTTCTTGGCAGCCTCCATGTGACTAGTCTTAGGATTAGCTTGGTATCTTGCACATATCCCAACAACAAATGTTATATCCGGCCTACTTGCTGTGAGATAGAGCAATGATCCAATGATTCCTCTATAATCAGTATGACTCACTGATTTGCCTTCAGAATCAGGATCCATCTTGTAGTTAGTATTCATAGGAATCCTAAGCGCATTGCAGTTTCATACACCATATTTGGCAATCGGATCTCGGTGTACTTTTGCACGGTTGATGAATATTCCTTCCTTTGATTGTTTCACTTGAAGACCTAGAAAGAAATTCATCTCTCCCATCATTGACATCTCAAACTTGCCTTTCATCAGTGTTGAAAACTTTTCACACAGCTGATGGTTTGGAGATCCAAAAATGATGTCATCAACATATATCTGAACTAGTAAGATATCTTCCCCATCTTCTATCCCGAGCGAGTTCTATCAGCAGTTCCTTTGACAAAACCATGGTCAAGAAGAAACCGAGAAAGAGTATCATACCATGCTCCGGTGCTTGCTTGAGACCATACAAAGCTTTTTCGAGCACTGTAAACTTGGTCATTTCGCTTTTGAAACCAGGAGGTTGTTCCACATAAACCTCTTCTTTAAGCACACCGTTCGAGAAATGCACTTTTCACATCCATTTGATAGGTGTGAACTTCATGTGGCAAAGATATGCAAGAAACAATCGATGGCTTCTAGTCTTTGCAGTGCAAAGGTTTCATCATAATCCAAGCCTTCTTCTTGGGAATAACCTTGTGCAACTAGCCTTGCCTTGTTTCTTACAATGTTGTTATTTTCATCTCTTTTATTCTTGAAAACCCACTTGGTTCCAATGACATTGTGCCTTTCAGTCTATCTACTAGCTCCCATACTTCATTCCTTGAAAATTGATTCAAATTTCATCTTGCATAGCAATAATCCAATGAGAATCTTGTAGAGCTTCACCAATCTCAAAGAGGTTCTTTTCTCCGATAGGAAACAATGTAATAGTGCACTCTCACCATGGAACCTTCTTTTTTTAACACCTTCGGTTAGATCACCCACAATCGACTTGTAGGATGACTATCTAACCATTTCCTTCTTGATGTTCCCCTTCAAGAGTATCCTCAACATTTGAAATGTTAGGTTCGGATTAATTCAAGTGAACTCGAGGAACAACAGAAAAGGAGAAAGGGAATCATCTTCCTCGGGAAATTCCATTGAACATTGTCGAGACATTTGTTCCCTTTTGGTTGATAGATTCAGAATTTGCCTCAATTTGTGACTACATCTTCATTGGCATCACATACCGAGCAGGCGGTGTCTGCTCAGATTGGTCACCTTTGAGTGTTGGTTTTCCTGAGTCTCACCATCCCGAAGTTCCATCCCCGAACTTCTTTATTCGAGTCCGAGTCACTCCAATCATAGATAGTGGTGACTTCTTCTTTTCGTGTTCGATGGATGATTTGTCATTCTTTTTAGGGCTTAATCTGGTGATCCTCTTGGTGGGTTCATCTGCATCATGTTCTGTTTCTTCCGAACACAAGTAGATTCATCAAAAACAACATGAGGTGTTTCCTCCACAATAAGAGTCCTACAGCTTGTAAACTCGAAGTTTTTTCGACTTCGAATATCCTAAGAATATTCCTTCATCGCCTTTTACTATCAAATGTTTTCAAATCGATCTTTACCATTATTGTGTATGAAACACTTGCAACCAAACACACGAAAAAAGAAAGAAACAAGAGGCTTCCTTTCATTCCAAAGCTCATAAGGTGTTTTGCCTTGACTCTTGGTCAACATGGATCTGATTCGAGAGTAGCATGCAAAGTTGTGTTCAACGACAAATTTCAAAATCTTTTAGGAATATCGACTTCACTATCATTGTCCTTGCAGAACTTCTTTTTTTAGAGTCCTGTTCTTCTTTCAAAGAACACCATTTTGTTGAGGGGTCCTTGCGGCTGATGTTTCATGTGAAATTCCATTTCTTCGTGACAATAATCGATATGATATGATTTATAAATTCGGTTCCTTTGTCATATCCGATTTTGACCACACTCGATTTTTCTCAATATTGAGCCTTTTTTAGTAATTCTCGGCAAATTTTATCCGAGTCTCTTTCTTCTTGGTAAGAATATGACCCTAAGTATATCTTGAGTAGTCATCAACTACTACCAATGAGTATTTCGCCATTAGTGCTTCTTGGTGTTATAGGACCAAAAAGATCCATATGCGATGGCGAAGTATTCTGTCAAGAGAAACATCTACTTTGCTTTTTAAATGATGCTCTTATTTGTTTTCCTTTCTGGCACGCATCACAAATATGTTCCTTACTGAACACTTCATTAGGCAACCCTCTCACAAGAGCTAATCTTGCAAGCTTGTTCAGGGTTTTGAAATTTAGGTGATTCATTCTTTTATGACATAACCAACTGGTATATGTGGAACTTTTAGCAACCAAACATGTATCTTTAGGAGTTGAACTCCAATCAGCAAGATACACATTCCCTTTTCTTGTACCAGTCAGTAAAACTTTATGTGATGTATCATCTTTCACAAAACATAAGTTCTTAGAGAACTCAACATTAAAACCTTTATCACAGAATTGGCTTATTGAAAGCAAATTATGCTTCAATCCAGATACATATGAAACACCATGGATATGAATCGAGTCGATTTCCAAAGTTCCATATCCTTGATCTCATCCCTTGGAGTTATCTCCAAAAGTGATCGTGGGCCTCTTTGTTCAACATAGTCCTTTGAGTATCTTCTTGAATCTGTCATATGTCTTGAACATCCACCGTCAAGATACCATACATCGAGGGCCTTTTTCATCTCTCTGCTCATCGTCTGCTATGTGATCTTTAATCGACTTTTGTGCCCTTGTTTTCCTCCCCGAAAAAACAGATCAATTTTTAGGTACCCAATTTGTGTAGGGTCCTACAAGGTTAGATGTACCTTTCGGAATCCAAATCTGCCTGACAACTCTAATCACTTTAGAGTGGCTAATTTATCTTCCATAAACATCAACATACACATCTACTACTCTGGTTTCCTTAACAGTTTTCTGTGTATGTGTGCTAGCTTTAACATGAACATGGGCTTTTGAATTCTTCTTTGGTTCAGGCCTTTTGTTCAGATGCTTAGGCTTTTTGTGCGGCCGGTCTAAATCTTTGATGATGGGGTTCGGATAACCTTTACCCTTAGGCAAGTGGGGTTCGGGTTATCTCAGATCTTTGAAAATCTGGTCTTTCAAAGATCTCGAGGACTTGGTCTCTTGATTGAGAATGTCTCTGTTGAGTGTTTCTTATCATCGAGGATTCCTCGATGGTTCAAATGTGGAGCCTTTCAGGTTTGCATTCTTAGCCCGAGGTTTTGAAGTACTTGCTCGAAACTTTCAATGTTTGCTTTCAGTTTTCTAGCCTTCACATGAGGTTTGGGCTTTCTAACCTGATCATTCAGTTTTACTGAGACCATAGGTCCTTTACATTTGTCTAACACCTTGGGCATTTCTTCAGTTTGAAGTGTAGGTGCCACTGGTTTTACAAAGATTGTCTTCTTGCTACTTGATGCAAAGATTCGGATGACCTTGTGAGGTTCCCCTGGAATGTATCTCAATCCAGTTTTTTTATAGTGACAGATCTCTGGTAACTCTGAATTTCATCTATTACATTAGATGCATTATTCAATTGAGTTAACTTCTTCTGTGCACTATCCTCACAGTTCTGTAGAGTTTCATGCTTCTCAGAGAGGTCATTGAACTTAATCCTGATTAGCTGAATCTCTTCAGTGGATTTCTCTAGCTTTTCAGTTAGGGTCATTATCAACTTCTCTTTCTCTGAGAGTTGTACTTTCAGAACATCCAGTTCATCAGTAGCTCCCATTAATTGAGAAGTGATTTCAGTATTGCTAGAGTCTTTCCATTTTAGATTTTCAGCTTTCAGTTCCTTATTCTGCTCTTGAGTTCTATTTAGCAGTTCTTGTAAAACAGCATAGTCCTTCATCAGATTCTCAAAAGAATCCATCAGGTCAAAATGACTGTTTTCAGTGGAACTTGAAAACTCTTGTGCTAGTGTAGGAGCAACAACAGAGAAAGAAGAGTTTACCTCCTCAATGACCATCAGACAAATGTCATCACTTTCATTGTCTGAGAATATCTCATCTGAAGAGCTAGATCCCTCCTCAGAATGTTCTTCTTCTGCAACCATGGCCTTTTTGCTAGAGAACATCTTGTCTCTTTTAGCTTGCCTTTCTTTTCTCTCCTTAGCACTCAAATCTGGACAATCATACTGGAAGTGACCTTTCTTTTGGCAATTATAGCATCTGTTGGCATCATCATCCTGATCACTTTCTTCTTTGGACTTGGAGTCCTTCTTTCTGGATGAAGATCCCTCGAACTTTCGTGTCCTTCTTCTCGGTTGATCGTCCCTGTGTTTCTTCCGGTACTGTGGTTCTGTAATAGTTTTTTGTATTTTCCAAATCTATTATTAAGTCTATCAAACCTCCTTGCCATCGTCTTTAGTTTTTCCTCAAGCTCATCCCGATTTTTGGCATGGGGGTTCTCGGACTCTCTAGTTTTTCTGTGTTTTATCTTTGGCTTTTTTAAAGCCACATTCTTACTAGATGATGAATCATCTTTGCTGTCAGCCTTTTTGGATTTCTTATCAATTACAAATTCATAGGCCTTTAGCTTAGAGAAAACTTGTTGATAGGGCATTGAATTAATATTCTTGGTGTTTTCAATCACCACTGCATGGATGTCCCATTTCTTAGAAAGACCTCTAAGAATTTTCAACGCAATTTCTCTCTGTGGATATTTCTTTCCAAGTGCATTTAGATCATTCATGATGCTAGTGAATCTGACTTCCAATTTGTCTATTGATTCACCATCATCCATATCAAAACTATCAAACTTTCCAATTGCCACTGAAAGTTTGTTTTCTTTTATATGATCGTGCCTTGGCACATTCTGCCTAGTGTATCCCAAATCTCTTTTAAAAGACATACGGTGAGAGATCATTCCCATCACACCATCATCAATTGTACTGTATAGTGTGTCTTTTGCAATGTAGTCTAGATTAACTAACTTTCTCCCCTCAGGAGTCAGTTGGTCATCAGACTTAGGAAATTCTGCTCTAGGATCAATTCTCCCATCTTCTGTTCCTCTGGGATTCACCACAATAAATTGGAATGGCCCTTGTGAGACCACTCTCCACATACGCTCATGTTTGGAATACAGGTGAGCCTGCATTCTCAGTCTCCACAAATCATAATTCTCCACTGAGAACATGGGAAGTTTTTTAGAAGACATTTTTATCTGAGCTTTTGAAAAATAAAATCAGCAAATAAGATCAGTTCAGATAGACCACAAGTATTTTTAGCAAATAAAACTTTGGTCAACAAAGCAGGTGGTCAAGTTGAACCACTGCTCTGATACCACTTGTTGGTCCCGGTGCAAGCGAGTCTTACACGTGTATGGGGGGGGAATACACGTGTTAGGTGTTTTTAAAACTTTTTTTCTTCGAGGTCACTTTGGGTCGATAATCATGAAGATTAGGTCCTGAGAAGCACAGATCACTCTGAGTCAAAGTCTACTGAGACAGTGATCCTGAGCTGCTTTCAGATACCTTAGATAATCCCAACTGAATCCTGAGTGTCAGAGATCCTGAGTTGCTTGGATCAGATAACTAACTTACTGAATCCTCAGAAGAGAGTTCAGTTTGGTAACTATCTGTTCTAGCTACTCAGATGTGCGGAATGGTTGGCCCTTGTGTTTATACTCGTTTTAAACTTTGCTAAAAAACCTTCCTGAATGGAATAGTGATTAGGCTGTGATTCAGTTATGCAACTTCAGTGGATTGATTCCAACTGAATATCAGAGAAAAGTATGCTTTCAAATTCGAGTCAATGCAACAGTTAAGCACAGATAAAGAAAGCAATAAACAACACAGCAATTATAGTGGTTCAGAGACTCAAGCTCCTACGTCCACTCTCTCTGATCCTCAGAGAAATTCACTAATCACTTCTGAGCTTTCTGACTACCTCGCGTAGTTTACTTACTCAACTCGCCCCGAGCTTTCGACTACTCCACGTGAGTTTACTTACTCAACCCGACTTTGAGCTTTTCGACTACCTCGTAGTTTACTTACTCAAACACAAACAAGCTTTCGGACTACCCCTCAGAGCTTACTAACTTCTCCTATAGAGTTTTTCGACTACTCGTAGTTTACTAACTCTTTACAACTCTTCTCACCAACAAACACACTCCAACTACCTTCTCAAGGGTTTGGGGTTTCTCGGTTGGTTTCCAACTAGGATGAGATATCCTTTACAATGAAGTATAATGCAAAGGGTTAGGATATCTCGACTAAGCTTCAGATATTTCTTATCAAGCTAGGCTTAGTTTAGTGAGCTCTCTTCAATATAAAAGCACTTGGGAAATTCTAAGTTTTTCGAGTGCTTCAACTTTGCGATAATAAGTTTGAGCTCTTGAGTTGCGTATAAATTTCCGTAACCTTACAATGTAGAGGGTCACCAGTATTTATAGGCATACACCAAGGTTACTTTTGAAAACTATCCGTTGGAGAGATAACCCGTGAGTTTCCTCCTTATGGTGTGAGGAACGACTATATTTAGGGTTTGAAACTCCCTAACACGTTTTAGGCAATAGCCTTTCATGTAGCCGGTCTTCACTTTTTGCAGTCTGGAACTTTTGTACATCTGACATCTTTTTTCAAATGACACATCCTTTGTCGATTGTCAAGACAAATGCGATCTTTGTCTTCCTCTTTTTGACTTTTGTCTCCAGTTTAAAGGTAGACACTTTCAACGGCTCTTTTGGTTACAAACTCTGAGTTTGATATAACCTTAACAACACTTTGTCTTAGTTCCTTTTGTCTGCATTGGAATGTCTTGGCAATATCTAACTTTCAAAAGGAATCGCGATCTTCTCAGTATTGCATCCTTCAGATAGATATTTTCAGTGCCTCTGAACATTCAGGTTTATCTTTCGAGCATTGGTACATTCTTGAGTCTTGATAATTATCGTGCCTTGATATTCTTGATCTTTCAGTTCTCAGATTTCAGTCTCGCGTCTTCAGAGTCTTCAGCGTCTTCTGAGTCTTCAGAGTCTTCTGAGTCTTTATAGTTATCGACCGATATATCTTGAGTCTTCATCTTTGAGTCTTGATTACTTTCGATTTCATCTTGAGTCTTGATATCTCGATTTTCTAATCGAGTCTTGATAACTTTAGTTTCATACTGAAACTTCAGTTTCTTCAGAAACATGCTGAATTCTTCAGAGTCTTCAGAACCTATCCTGATCTATATCTGCTAACTATACATTTTGCAGATAACATCCTGAATACTCTAAAACTGAATCCTGACTCAATTATCAAGATCATTCTGAACATGTCATACTCAGGGGTTTTGGGATCTTAATCAAAATCATATATCTTTTATTAAATTAATCTCCCAACAGGATTTATCCTTGACTCGGTTCAATTTTGTTTTCTGTGTTGTTTATTTTGTTGGTTGCGTGATACAGTGCAGTACGAGATTATTATTTATACCAATTTCCATTTAAATCGTAGAGGTCAAGACTTTTAGTTTCAATTGAAATTTTAATCAATTTAAAAGGTTAATTTTTTTTTTTTTTTACAAATAAATAAGTGAAAATTGATGTAGCCCGTGGCAAGGTGTCAATCTTGTGCAGAATAAGTCTGAGAATCGATAAAATATTCTAAAAATTATGAGATGTAATTAAAAATCGGTTTACTTAAATTAAAATTGTCATATTTAGTATGAGGTTAATATCACAATTTACTCGATAAATTATAGCTTGTTTTGAAGGACTCAGTTGGAACCCTGTGGATATTTAGCTTGTAACATATTAAAATTGTATAAAAATCTTTATGAAGATATCACTCAACCTACTTGGATATAGGCCACTAAATAACTTTTCACTTTGTTGAATATATAAAATGGTTCCAAAAGGTCAGGTGGATTGCCGCACGTCCCTGCCATAACCAATCTCCGCCCTTGCTCACAACAAATTTTGGATGATTTTATTTAGATAACTTAAAATACCTAAAATCTAATTTATGACATAAAATTGAAGTTTTTCTTGCTTAAATATTGTGGGAACTGGGGTAAGTATTTGGTAGCATAGGAATTTGAGATATGATGTTTTGTTGTTTTACCGGATAGTACATCAATGACGTTGCCTTTTCATTCTACGACGTTATTTTAGTAAGGAAATATATGTTAGGTGATATTTTTTCTGATATGTTAGGTGATATTTTTTCTTTGAGCTGAATTTCTGTGCACTAGGTGTAAAGTGCATTTTTTAAAAAATATATAACTTCTTGCACTGAAACATACAATTTGTTTACCCTAGAACACGCATATTATATTAGTGAAAACAAGTTGCATGCTTAAAAAATACGCTTGAGTTACAAGGCGCACCTGATGCATACAAGACCTTTCTTTTTCTTTATAATTGTCCGAGTAATATTTCTTTCTTATTTTAAAATGATTTATATATATGAATTTACCGATAAAACTTATTTACCATGTATATAGAAATAACAAAAATTATCGACCGAAATTTGGTCATAGTAGGAAATTGATATTATTACACTTATAAACCAATATCATTACTTTAATGAGAAACTTATATATGATATGTTTCATGATTTAGGATCCTTGAAATATAACCCACGGGTCTAAATAACAAGCAAATAAACATAGAGTGAAATATTTGTGGATCTTGTGCGGGTCGAATTGGGTCAAACAAATTTTCAATAAAATTTGCGCAAAGACAAAACAACAAAACTCGCTCTGAGGTATGTTTTACTATAAGAGCAATATGTATTACTGTAAGTGTATGTATGTGTTATTGTAAGGACAAAAGAGTATATTTATATTTTCAGTATGCATATTTGTCTATAAGATATTGAAAATTATGTTATTATACACACACAAATATGTTACTGTAAATAGAAAGGTGTGTCACTATGTGATTAAAACGATACTCCCTCTATTTTCATCAACTTCCCGCTCTGCTTTTTATCTGTTTTTCCTTCTGATCTGTGACCATTGACCAATTGTCTATCATAAGACCACCATATTTAACCATTGAATTAGTAAAAATATCTTTTTTTTTCAATCAATACATAGTAACACATAATTTTCCTTATAACAACATATATTTGTTGTAGGTCCCGAACGGGTTTTGTGAGGGTGAAAGTCTAGAGGGGAGGGGTGAATAGACTTCCAAAACTTTTTGTGCGGATCAGGTGTGAACTGCAGATTACCCGATCAGAGTGCTAGTGTATCAGTTTAGACTGATGTTCAATCTTACTGAGTGCCTAAGGGCAGATCAACTTGATATCTGTCAGTTTAACTGAATGGTGCGGAAGCTTGTTTTAACCCGTGTGAAAAACCAGTTTTATCAATTCAGATTCTTAAGTCAGTTTTCAACCAGTTGACTAAGGTGTCAATCTGATCAGATCAGTTGCTTGGTGCAGACTGAGCTTAACTTAGAATATGAATGCTGTTTTAAACTCAGTTGTGTGAATAGTGTAAAGCAATAAGAAAGCAAGTAAATGCACACAAGACTTTTTATAGTGGTTCAGATGAAACCCGTCTTACGTCCACTCTTCCCTTAACACAGGGGAACCTTAACCGAACTTAACCTGCGGGACTTATACCCCTCACTGGATGGCCAGAAGGTTTACCGAGTTCTCACTCTACAAACTTAACCTGCGGAACTTATATCCTTCAAAGGATGGCCGAGATGTTTATCGAGTTCAAACTCTACAAACTTAACCTGCGGGACTTATATCCTTCAAAGGATGGCCGAGATGTTTATTGAGTTCACACTCTATAGATGTTTATCGAGTTCACACTCAACCGAACTAGAAATCAGAAAACTAGAATCCCTAGTCTGAAATCTTCCGGGAACAAACTTAACCTAACTTGCGTTTGGGTAAAGAATGTTTGAGGGTTCCAACTGGAAATCTATCCTGGTGTTTTAGGTAGCCAAAATGCTAGTGGATAGGATTTCTCGCTAAGAACAGATGGGATGAACACTCTAAGAATAATCTTCAAATATAGTGTTCTTTGAGCGGAGATTTTGCTGTAGCTTTTGCTTCTTTTGCAGTGTCTCCGTGTTTGTTCTTTGCTAGTTGTCTCTCTTTTTCATCAATTGACAAATAATTCCATTTTATAGACCTCAAAATCAAAGAGTCGTTGGAGAGCAATTTGAATTTTGGGCTATATTAGGTAGGTTGTAGGATATGATTGTGACGTGCTCCGATTATCGGCATGGCCGTAGGCATCATTAGCGCCGTTTTTGTCCGCAGCGTCGTATCCCGCATTGTCAGCTCTTTTTGTGCACGTGTCGCTTTCTCATTGGCTTCGCAAGGCGGCACTTCAGAAATTTGTCCGTTTGACGATTGATATTCCTTTTGTAGAAGATTCGTCTTGTCTGGTGTATCTTTTAGATTGTTACAGTGTGAATCGACTTGATCGATGGCGATCGATCTACCTTGTTGAGTTTTCAGATGCACATTGTCTTAGCTCAATATGCAGACTCTGCTGATATAAGTCTTCAGGTCTTTTGATATTCAGGTGTCTCTGAGCCTCGTATTCGGTCATCACGAGTATTGAGGTTTATTCTTGAGTCTTGAGTCTTTCCGAGTTTCTTATCCGAGTCTTTAGGTTTATCCGAGTCTTGAGTTCATCTTGTCTTCACCGATCTTTCTTCTTGTCTTCACCGATCTTCGACTTCTTGTCTTACGATTTGTGATCTTACGATCCGACCTTATCCGGGTCATCGATACTTGACCGACCTATACATATTGAGTTCCCCCTCAATATGTGACCTATCTTTACATCGACTATCTATACATTTAAATTTGGTCATCTTAATCGATTCTAAGTCATCAATACCCAATGTGTCCGACCGGGTCCTATTACAACCTATTTTGGAACTTCCATCAAAACTAAATTACAGATTTCCCAACAATTTCCCCCTTTTTGATGGAACCAAAACACTTAATCACACTTAATCAGAAAAATAGATACCATGAATGGAAATGTAGATAATGTAAACAGTACATACCTCAGAAGACAATGAGATGTTGTCTTAGAATCAGTGAGATAGAAAGTTTCGTTCAGATAAGTGTGTGCATTGTAGAATACATGAAAAACGTACCTATCATCTGATTCCAAGTTGTCTTCTTCAGGTGTACTTGAACATTTGTAGTTCTTTGGGGGTGCCAAACATCCTGTACATCCTTTGCATTAGTTTGTCCAGCTCTTCTCTTCTATGGATCCCTCCTTTTTCAGCAAGTCCATAGTAGATATTCTTGAATTTAACAGGATCTAGCTTGTTGTCTGGAGGCAAAGGTAGAAGGAGTATTTCAAAGGGTGGAGCTTCTGGTATTAGTGACATGATCTTGCCTTCTTTCATCACTGTCTGGTAGAAGTCTGGATACTTTCTTTCTAACCAGTTCCGAAATTCATCATCATTTTCAGTCTGATCTTGATAAATTAGAATCTTCTCCAGGATGTAGACGTCACATAACCATTCTCCTCTGATCTGATCCCATTCTGGAAGTAGATCTTGCCGTGCACAGAGGATGCCTTTAACAGGTGCCGGAAGGGCATTATTCTCCCAAGCAATCTCCTCTGCTGCAGCTTCGTTCTTCCTCTTCCTTCGGATGTAAGCGATGTTCAGTCCCTTAGCCTCTGCTAACTTCTGCTTCTTGATTGCGGCCTCTCTTATTCTCTGTCTTGTCTGCTTTTGAACTTGTTCAGGAGTCATCTGGCTTTTGGTGGAGAATAGCTGGCATTGTCTCTGATCTTCCGCAGTTGCTTTCATCATCTTGCCTTTGCCTTTCTTTCTCCTCAGAGTCTGCTTAGGTTCATCTTGTTCGTCTTCTTCAGCTAATTTCTTAGCGAGTTCAAGGCTCTTGGCCTGATCATCAGTTTCCATTCTTTTCTGAACGAACGAAGAAAAGTCTTCAATCTTGTCGACTCTGGCAGTAACCTCTGAAAGAGCACTTTTATGCTCAATGATCTCTTTGCTATGTTGCTCCACAGTTTCTTTCATTTCCCTTAGCGAGATCGGTAGATGGAGTGGGCCGGCAAGTCGAATCTGATGGTTTTTGGTAGAGATGAAAAAAGTTACCAAGGTTATGCGAGTCGTTTTTTCTTTCTTCTCTTTATTCTCTTTTCCTCCCCCTTTTTGGTTTCATCAAAGAGGTTGGACATCTTCTTGGTTGAGAGCGGTTAATTCTTTGTGAGATCTCTCTACGAGTTCCTCGACAACAAGAGGAGTGATCTCGAGCAGTGGTAGAAGGTGCGAGGAGTGTAGAAGCGTCCGAGAGCAATTTCGATTTCTGTCTTGCTGCTCAGTAGAAGCTAGAAAATGTTTCCAACCCATATCCAAGTGGTTGTTGGTTTTGTCAAGGATGCGGACACTTTCCAAAAGTACGTGGTTATGCGATTGAGCATCTCATCGAACCGAGAGTTTGTCGATGGAGTTTGAGCTTTCGGCAAGAGGATATACTAGTTTCATTACTTCACAAGGATGTCATTGTGCATCCTAACCGTGTGACTTCGTTCCTTGTCAACTAGTTTTGCTTTTGCTCATCTTCAAATCGCTTCATCATATCTGGCTTTGAGTATTGCGAATTTGTCTTCAAATGCAGCTTTGATCTCATCCTGAATCTTCTGAGTATGATGATCTAGGGTATCAGAGATCATCGTAGCAGTCTGTTGAGATGTTGAAGCCTTGCCAAGTCGGGTCTCATCTGCAGCACCCATTCTTGGTTCATCGGCAGCTCCCTCATGATCTTTGTAGGAGGTTGAACGGTTTCCTCCTCGTTATCGAATAATCTAGAACCTTTCGTGAATTAACCATCTGATATCATTGTCAGATGCCAATTCAACAACACTTTCAATCCCAGCACTGTTTAGACATTTTAACTCCAAGTCTACAAAGAAATCTGATCCCAGAGTTGTCATTAGAATCAGAAATTCTTCAATGCTCTTCAGTCTGATATCCCTCCAGAACACTATCTCTTCTATCTGTTGCTGGATGCCAGGATGTTGATCCAATTCAGGGCATAGATCCAACAGATACTCCTTGATCTGTTGCTTCATTATCCTTATGATGGGGCTTTCTGAAGCAAGCACGGTTCTGGTATTGAAGGGATTATGAGAGACGGACACTCGCTTGTCGGATCTCTCAGGTTCTTGAGACTTGATTGGGGATTGGGATGTTTGTAGTTCAGGTTCGTTTTCAGCGTGTTGAGGGTGTTCAGTTTCCTGAACGGGTTCATTGATTGGTTGTGTGGGAGATGTTGGTGATTTGATAGGCGAGGGTGAGGGTGAGAAGATTTTGTGGGGAGAGGATGGTGGTGATAACTTTTGAGGAGAGGGTGATGGTGATTTGGAAGTGGGCGTTGGCGATCTTTCTCTTTGTAAGATCTTGCTGAGAGGCAGAGAATCAGATGGTGATTCTTCCTCAGTTGCTCCACTTACATCCTCTCGATGATTTCTCTCCCTTCTGCTGCGATCATCCGCTTCTTCCCTTTACTTCTCGATAGTTGCTTAGAGCGGATCGCTATCTCTTCTTCTGATCTTACTTGCATCAGATCCTTCGTTCTGCCGACTTGGCTGGGCAGAACTTGGAGCGATTTTCCAGAGGAGATGAGACTCTCTTCTGACGTTTTCAAGAGCATCTGGTTTCTTGGCCAGATCCTTCCTCTTCATCCTCTTCTCTCGAACGGCCTTTTCTCGCGACCCGACGATGCGATTTGCCTTATCTTTTCCTTCTTTTCTCCCTTGGGTTTGGGCACATAGGAGTTGGATCCTCATCGATTGTCGGTAGGGACTCATCTTTGCCCAATATGGCCTTGTGCTTTGCTTGGTATATCTTTGCTCCATTCTCGATCCATTTATAATTCTGTGGCAGATTTTGTGTATGAATGATCACTTGGAAGATAAGCACACTTCATTGCTCTGGGTCAGTTCGAACTTCCCGGAGTCTTTTCTCAATCTTGCTTTGACCATACCCAACCAATCGATATCCGAAGCCTTCTTGATTAGTGCAACCATGACACTTATTTTGTACTGAAGGATCGTGATCAAGATCAGAGGTTGAGCACATGATCACCTTCCGAACAATTTCAAGAAGAAGGCGATATTTTCTCTTCGAGATAGGAGGCTTTGACGTTAAATCGTGTTCTCCTTATTCTTTGGTCTCAACAACTCGGCTTCAAGAAATTCCTTTTCTCCTACATCACCGTGTAGGTCTCGGATTGATGCTTCCTCGAGTTAGGCCAAATATCCTCCGAGATCGTCATTCGACACTTTCGTGACTTCTAGTCCTCCAACGGAAGAAATCAGTCAAGATCAATGTCTTCATCCCTCTCAGAGATTGTAGAGAAACCAGGAGCTTCATGTGCGTGGACGATGTTCTGATGTGTAGAGCAATAACGTTCAAGTCCACACGCTCTCAAGCACTCCAGAATTTCCAGTGATTCAGGGTCTGAGGTGATGGTGAAGACTACATACTTTTCATCAATGATGTCTTTCTTCATCGATGAAAAATTGCAGAACTTTTTCCCTTGGCCCGATCGTGGAATAAGATATGCCATTTCTGTACGATATGCAAATTGATGTTTAGTTTGAGTAAGATATTTCAATAAATTCAGTCAAACTATTAATTTTAGCACCAATTTAGCAAATAAGCGTTTAGATCTAATAAAGATTACAGAAATATATCATCATGAATTGTAAACCTAGGTACCAGATGCAAAATGAGATCATGCAATTAATTAAACAAGAAATTACCATAAATTGATTCGAAAGATTTAGAAATCGGAAGAGTAGAATCAATTGATCTCGAAAGTAATTCTCTGAATATTTTGAAAATTTTGATCTTTTAAGAACTTTGAGAAGACGAAGTAGTGGAAAGCCGTTTTCTGAGAGGGATTTGGATTTTATAGAATACGAGGGAAAACCTTTTTGCACAACTTTCCAAAGTACTCAAGTATCCGTGTTTTGAAATCAGTGGCTGAGATTAGTCGGGCAAAAAGTATTTTGATCGTACGGTTGAGAAAAGTAGTCTTCTCGTTTTCCAAACTCAAAAAATCACAATAAAACATTTTGAAAACATTTTCCCAAGTCCGCATTAAAAGCTTTGCAGAGCATGCGTCATGAACAGAGTAAAATAAATCAATTACTTAAATAACGCATGTAAGGTATTCAGAAAGAGATAAATAAGAGAGCGTATCTGACTGCTTGATATTGTAATCAATCAGTTACCACGGTGATCTGATCTTGTACTTTGTTGACTTATCTGATGGTTGCCTCATGCATTTCCCAACAATATGTCACTTATCTGATCAGATTCTTGCTTGAAACACTTCGCTACTTATTTGATCCACTTATCTGATACACTTCATCCTTCAGTCTTCTTCTAATCAGCCCGTATTTACTGAAGTCAACTCCCGCCAAAATTTTTACTTCGGGGAGTCCAAAAGTCGCCTCGATTCCCAAATTGGTGCGATTTGACATTCCGTAATAATGGCATAGATACGTTGTGATTTAATCACACCGTTAACTTATCCAACCATTAGCCGCGTGTTCCTGACGCATTGTCGATGCAAATTTCTCTTAAGATCTTTTGAGAAGATAAAATTTGCATTTATACCCCTAATTTCCTTCTATAAATTAGCCTGGGGTGTTAGGCAAACAACACAATATAAACCATTTCATCTTCTTTAGCATATCCTTCATGCTTTTCCGATGAGTTCCTTATTTCCGGTGAAACTTCCGGTGGGAACCTTTAGCCTTTTTCCAATGAATTCAGCTTCTCAAATCAACCATGTGTGTTCCTTCACACTGCTTTCATCGTCATATAAGATTTCACATACGATCAATGCTAAGCTTCTTTACCACCAGGGAGGCGGATCTGCTAAGGCAAATGAGAAGGCACTTCTCCTAACCATATGCACCTTGTGCGCCTATCGAGATGACATAATAAGCATCAACAGACTTAGTCTGAAACAAAACATGGGTTTGATATACAAAATAGTGTATCAAACTCAATATTTGCATGATACACTCATGGCCATATGGTCTTTGTGACCAAACCCGTGGCACTATGTCCCATTTAACAGCTGGAAAGCCCATTGATTTTAGGACTAAGTGCTCCTAGCTTAAAGATCGTTCAAGGCTCGCTCTCTCTCCTCACTCCGAAGCTCTAAGAGTGGCTTTCAGGATTCTAGAAAGGGTCGGAGAGTCTAAGAGCATCAGCTCTTTAAAATCTCTCTCTCTCCTTCCCTGCCTAGGGTTGTCTTAGGGCTTATGGTTTATGTATTGACCTCCGAGTCTTCTTGTACTTGTAATACCACTTGAAGATAGCTTGTAGCACTTGTAGCTTGTGATATCACTTGTAACTTGTAAATCTGACCTCCGGGTCCTTATCAATGAAAAACTCTGTTATTCCATTGCTGTGTTGTTTCTTTTGACTTATGTGATCTGTAGCTTTACTCTTGACTTGCTTGTTGACTGCAGCTTTAATCGACTTATAAAGTAATCTTCCAATCTGATCAGTTCCCCCTTAATCTGATATGTCTTGAATCGATCCGCTCCTTGTCCGAACTTCAGATCGGCTACTTATCCGACTTTTCGACCGCGCTCCTTATCCGAACTTCGGATCGGCTTCGTCTCGATCGACCGATCGGTTGAGATTCCTAACTCAAACCGATTCCACTTAACTTGGTTAGTCTTTTAACCAATCATTTCGAGATCAGTCCTTTAACCATATCTCGTGCATTTTCTCCAAGATCCGAAGCCTCTAGCTCGTTGCATAACTCTCGAATCGATCTCAATGAAGCGGCTTAGTTAAGATATCGACTTTTACGCTTGTCAAGATGGATCTTTTCCATCCCGATATTCTTCTTTTCAACGTGATCTCGATAAAATGGTGTCTAACATCCACATGCTTGCATCTTGTATGTAGAACAGATTTTGAGTGATTGCAATAAAGACTATTATCGCCAGAATATAGGTACATTCTTAGCTACGATGTTGTAATCCCCTCACCATCGACTTAGCCAGAGCGGTTGGGAACAAAACTTCCCCGCAAACCCATATATATTCGCCTTCAAGAGTAGATGTCGCGAATCGATGTCCGCTTCTTCAAAAACCAAGAGATCGGTTTATTTTAAATCGGCATGAACACGAGGTTGACTTCTGTCGATTTCGCAACCTCCGTGAATCAATCGAATACCCACTAAGCTCTAGATTGTCATCGATGGGTAAAATAAACCAAGGTTTACTGATCCCTTCAGATACTTGAGAATCCGCTTTTAGTCGCTTCTAGGTGGCTTTGCATTGGATTTGCTTGAAATCACGGCGCATACACCCCTCTTGCAAAAAGTAATGTCCGGGTCCGGCAATCGGTATAGTAGTGATCCAATCGAGCTCTATATTTCTCTCGATTAACTTTTCGACCATCTTCATCTGGATCCATCTTGAACCCGGTCATCATTGGAATTTCGCTTCCTTGCAATGTTGAACTCCAAACTTTGCCAAGAGATTCCTTGTGTGCCGCTTTGGCGGATGAATATCCCTTCAGACTCTGCTTGACTTGTAAACCCGTAAAAGTAATTCATCCGACCCATCATGGACATCTCGAACTTCCTTGCATCAATTTCTGAACTTCTCACATAGCTTCTTGTTGGGAGATCCAAAGATGATGTCGCCCACGTAAAATCGAACCATCGAATATCTTCTCCATCTTCTATTCTCGAATAAGGTTCATCCACTATTCCTTTAGTGAACCCGCTGTCCATCAAGAACCGAGAGAGTGTATCATACCAAGCTCGAGGAGCTTGTTTGCATCAAAAAGAGCTTTCCTTAAACGGTACACTTGGTTGCTTTTTTCAAAGCACGGAGGTTGTTCGACATAAACTTCCTCTGCTAGTACCCGTTTAAGAATGCACTCTTTACATCCATCTCGATACACAATGAACCCCTCGTAGGCAAAGATATGCGTAAACTTGACCGAATGGCTTTAAAAAGCGGATCGGTGCAAAGGTCTCATCATAATCAATTCCTTCCGATTGTGAATACCCCTTAGCAACAAGTCTTGCCTTATTCTGGTTATGACATTTTTCTCATCTCTCTTGTTATTGAATACCTACTTCATGCCAATTCGTCCCGATGAGTTGGGTGGTCCAATTTCCAAACTTGATTCCTCTCAAACTGTTCGACTCCTCCTCGCATGGCTAGAATCCGGCTTTGCATCTTGTAGAGCTTCCTCATTGTAGTTGGTTTCTTCAAAGACAGATAACAACAAAGACATGGCACTTTCACCAATCGATGTCTAGTTTTGACTCTATCGGATGGGTCTCCGATAATCGATCGGTTGGATGATTGGTAATCCAGTCCTACATTACGATGTCGTCTGCTTTGGAGAACATCATCCATATCGATAGTAGTTCATTACTAGTGATTGGGAGTGGTGCGTAATTATGATCCACTTGATAAGAACATGTCTCGGTGATGTTGGACTCATCATGTCTCGATGTACATTAAGTAGGAACAGGGAGTTCCCCCGAACCGGATGGTTCGATTGATCTTTATGTCATTTATAACGAACTTCTTCACTAACAGTTGTGCGTACCTTTGGGTCTGATTGACCTGTTGAATCAGCAAGATCAAGTTCTGGGATGTACACTGTTACATGTTCAGGTTCTTTCTCCTTGATGCTTAGCTGATCTATTTTCTGCGTGTCAGGTAGTGGTTGATCCGGTACGACTTGTTCTGAGGCAGCTTTCTCTTGTTCAGAAGATGTCTCATCAAAGACCACATGGGGTGTTTCTTCCACAACTAAGGTTCATTTGTTGTAAACTCTGAAAGCCTTGATGGATGAGGAATATCCTAAGAATATGCCCTCATCTGACTTGGCCTCAAAAGTCTTTAACTGACTTTTCCCATTGTTGTGTATGAAACACTTGCACCCAAAAACATGGAAGTATGAGACACGAGGTTTTCTGCCCTTCCATAGTTCATAAGGTGTTTTGAAGTGAGTCTTAGTCGAGAGAACATCCTTACGAGTATGGCATCAAATGTTGATTATACGCCCGAGAAATGGCTTGGTGTGGCATGTTCACTAACATAACATAGTGCGAGCGAACTTCCTTGAGAGTTCTGTTTCTCCGTTCGCTACTCCATTTTGTTGTGGTGTTCTTGCGGTGACGTTTCATGTCAGATACCAAACTCGGTGCAAAAAATCAAGAATAAAGGAGTTCGGGAACTCGTACCTTTATCGATCTAATTTTTACTATCTTCGACACCCCTTCTCGTTTTGTAGCTTCTTGAGCAGCTCGGGTGTCTTTGTCGTTGTCTCGTTCTTCTTGTATAAGAATACAACCCAAGTAAACTTGGAATAATCATCCACGATTACTAGAATATATTTGCATCCACTGAGACTGACTGGTGTAACTGGTCCGAATAGATCCATATGGAGCGATGCAAAGATTTCTCTCTTTGGATGCCCGTATTCCTTGAATGAGGCTTTAACTTGTTTTCCTTTCTGACATGCGGCACATGTCTGATCTTTGGAGAATATCTCATTCGGAAGTCCCTCAACCAAAGACATCCTAGCTATCTTGTTAAGAGTTTTGAAGTTCAGATGGCTCATTCTTTTGTGCCAGAGCCAACTGCTACTTTTGGAGCTCTTAACAATTAAGCGTATTCTTTGGGCAACTGTTCCAATCTGCTATGTAGATTGTGCCTTTCCTTGAACCAGTTAGCAAGGTTTGTTGAGTGGCTCAATTCCTAATCGTACACTTGTCGCTCGAGAACTCAACACTGAATCCGTTGTCGCAGAATTGTGATACTGATAGTAGATTGTGCTTTAATCCTTCGACATACGAGACTCCAGTTACTTGTACATCATCATTCTCTAAGGTTTCGAATCCTTTGGTAAAACCAAAGTTATCATCACCGAAGAGTACACGTGGGCCTTCTTGTTCTTTGTAAGAGCTAAGGAGATGTTTGCTTCAAGTCATGTGCCTTGAGCATCCACTATCGATGTACCAAATAGTTGCTTGTACACCTCCTTTGTTGGCGACCCCCACGAACACCGCAATCAAATCGGGGCTTTAGGTACCCCTTTGGAATTGGGTCCTGGGGGGTTAGTGGTGGATTTAGGGATCCACACAAACAGAGCACTTCTATGAAAATCAGATAGATTAGAAGGTCTGATTTGTCTCCCATACATATCAACATAATCATACGTCTCTTTATATGCTTTCTGATTAGTATGATTATTCGTGTGAGCCTTGGATGACTTAGAAGACTTGGGATTTTTCTTTATATTTTGTCTTCTTTTTAATCCGATTGTGGCTCGGTCGTGATAGCCCTAGATCTCTGGTTATAAGGGTAGGTACGACTGCTACCATCAAAAGATTCATATCTTTTTGGCATAGGTGGTCTTTGCAGTTTACCTATAGCTTACTTATTAGGCAGCTGACCTTGATTGGGTCTCAGATTAGATTTCCTTCTTACAGGTTGTCTCTTCTGATACCTAATCTGCTGATCAGGTTGAGGTTTCTTCAGAAGAACTGGGTACTTCTGTTGATTCCTCGGTTGATGCTTTATCAGTTGGGGTCCATTTATGTTCCCTTTCTAATTAGGCACCTGCCTTACTTGCTCAGCAGGTCTTTTTCCCTTATCAGATACAAGTTTAGCTTTTAGTGTACCTTTGTCAGAGACTCGTTTGATTACACCCTTCTGAAGTGAATCAAATGGGGCTTTTGAGGATGTAGAAGGGTTCTCATACCCAATTCCCTTCTTGTTAGTCGGCGTTCGAAAATAGGTGTTCATATCTTGAACGGTTTTTGATGACTTCGTGAAAACCTCTATTTTCTTGCACAAACTATCCTCAGTAGATTTTAGACTCTCATGTAGTCGGAATAGCTCATCAAATTTAGCTTGAACGATTTTGAAATCATCAGCTTGCTGTTTGTTGATTGCTAGCTAATCTTTGATCTGCTTCTCCTGATAAGAAGATTTATCTTTCAGAACCTTAAGTTCCTCGATTACCTCGAAAGCGGTTTCAACGGATTTCAGATTCAAGAGTTTTTTCTTGTGGCGTTCTCTTTTTAAAAAGCCGATTATTTATGATCCTTAGCTTGTCATTTTCAAACTTCCACTATTGTATAAGTGTCTCTTGCATCGGAGAGATCATCAAGCAATTGCTTTCGAGTAGATTTTGCAAGTCAATCTCTCCAAAGCGGTGTCTGCTAATGATAGCAGTGTGGAAATTGAAAAAGCGAAGGTTTGGAGGTTACCTCAGATTGGTCCTCCTTGGCCATTAGGCGGAACTTCATCGTCATGAAAGAATATCGAGATCTTCATGCTCGTGGAAGTCAACAACCGCCTTATCGAGTGAAGTCTTTCTAAGATGAGTAGCGAGTCCTCGAAAGCGGAATAGGAATCATCAATTCGGATGTGTCGTGACGGGGCTTTCTTGTCTCGAGGCGTTGTTCTCTTACATTCCGTTTCTCTTCTCTTTCTCTGGGGAGTCGGTCGAGGCGATCCGGTCTTTGTAGTGACTGGTTTCTTACTTGATTGAAGCACGATCCTCGATCTACGGATCTTCCTCTGCCCGGGTGAGTCTCAAAATCTGTAGGATCTGTCGGTGACTTCCCTTTTCGATGGTATCTGAACTCCTTTTATCGGAATCATTATCTCTTCTCTCATCTGTCAGATCATCTCTTTTCTTTTCTTCTCTGTGATCTCTTCGATCATCAGATCTGGTTCTTTCTAGTGATCTGTCAGTTGGCCTCCTGTTTCTTCTGTTGTCTTGATAGTCACTATAGAATCTCCGATACTTACCAAGCTGAGTATTTGTTCTTTCAAGTTTCGCAAGCAGAGCGATCCATTCCTTGACTCATTATGTTTCCAACAGTTGGTGGCCTTCGATCTGCTTTGGTTGCTTTTTAAATGCAATCGATTTAGGCGTTGAGGCTTCAAAGCAGTGTCTCGTCTTCATCTCCGCTTGTCCTCTTTCAATTAAATCGAACTCGTGAGCTTTGAGGCTTAGGAACAAGCTACTCGGCTTCATCTTTGAAATGTCTTGGCAATCCTTGATTACCGTGACTTTCATGTCCCATTTCTTGGTGAGAGATCTTAAGATCTTGTAGTTGATATCTTTGTCTGACATCTCTCTTCCAAGTTCTCGTAGTTTATTCACTGACATGGTGATCCTCCCATCGAGTTCGTTGATGGTCTTGTTGGGCAACATCTTTAGCTTTTCGAACTTCACCGATTCAAATTTTGTAGAATTTGTCTTTGATCTGATCATTTCCTTTGCATATCTCAGCAAGAGTATCCCACATTTCTTTCGTGGTTTTGAGATACTTTATCTTCTCCTTTGTGACTTTATCCATTGTCTTCATGATTATATTCCTGGCGATTGTATCTAGAGTATACAGCTTTCTTTCTTCTGCATCCATCAGAGCTGGGCTTTTTTGTACAAGACTTCCCGGTGCAAAGTCTGGATCTCCTCCAACTGCTGGGTTGTCGTGATATATGATGATGGGTCCTCGTTCAATGACTTCCATCATTCTGCCGCTTATCGATCCTAGATGGTTGCACATATATATAGCCCAATCTGCATACTCATCAATTGAAAACTTAGGCAAATCATGGTACATGCCAGAGGTATTATCCATGCTGAGTGATTTTGAAAACGAATGAGTTTTGAAAAATGGTTTTTCAAGATCTGTTCAAATGACCACAAAGATTCTTCATCAAGAATCGATGATACTCAAAGCCAGTGGTCTGTAGAACCACTGATCTGATACCACTTGTAGGTCCCGAACGGGTTTTGTGAGGGTGAAAGTCTAGAGGGGAGGGGTGAATAGACTTCCAAAACTTTTTGAGCGGATGATGTGAACTGCAGATTACCCGATCCAGTCTTTAGTGTATCGGTTTAGACCGATGTTCAATCTTCTTGAGTGCCTAAGGGCGGAATCGACGATATCTGTCGGTTTAAACTGAATGGTGCGGAAGCTTGTTTTAACAATGTGAAAAACCGGTTTTATCAATTCAGATTCTTAAGTCAGTTTTCAACCAGTTGACTAAGGTGTCAATCTGATCATATCAGTTGCTTGGTGCAGACTGAGCTTAACTTAGAATATGTATGCTGTTTTAAACTCAGTTGTGTGAATTGTGTAAAGCAATAAAAAAGCAAGTAAATGCACACAAGACTTTTTATAGTGGTTCAGACGAAACTCGTCTTACGTCCACTCTTCCCTTAACACAGGGGAACCTTAACCGAACTTAACCTACGGGACATATACCCCTCATGGGATGGCCGAGATGTTTACCGAGTTCTCACTCTACAAACTTAACGTGCGGGACTTATATCCTTCAAAGGATGACCGAGATGTTTATTGAGTTCACACTCTACAAACTTAATGTGCGGGACTTATATCCTTCAAAGGATGACCGAGATGTTTATTGAGTTCACATTCTACAGATGTTTATCGAGTTCACACTCAACAGATGTTTATCGAGTTCACACTCAACAGATGTTTATCGAGTTCACACTCAACCGAACTAGAAATCAGAAAACTAGAATCCCTAGTCTGAAATCTTCCGGGAACAAACTTAACCTAACTTGTGTTTGGGTAAAGAATGTTTGAGGGTTCTAACTGGAAATCTATCCTGGTGTTTTAGGTAGCCAAAATGCTAGTGGATAGGATTTCTTGCTAAGAACTAATGGGATGAACACTCTAAGAATAATCTTCAAATATAGTGTTCTTTGAGCGGAGATTTTGTTGTAGCTTTTGCTTCTTTTGCGGTGTCTCCGTGTTCGTTCTTTGCTAGTTGTCTCTCTTTTTCTTCAATTGACAAATAATCCCATTTTATAGACCTCGAAATCAAAGAGCCGTTGGAGAGCAATTTGAATTTTGGGCTATATTAGGTAGGTTGTAGGATATGATTGTGACGTGCTCCGATTATCGGCTTGGCCGTAGGCATCATTAGCGCCATTTTTGTCCACAACGTCGTATCCCGCATTATCATCTCTTTTTGTGCACGTGTCGCTTTCTCCTTGGCTTCGCGAGGCGGCACTTCAGAAATTTGTCCGTTAGACGATTGATATTCCTTTTGTAGAAGATTCATCTTGTCTGGTGTATCTTTTAGATTGTTACCAGGTGTGAGCTGACTTGATCAGGTAACTGATCAGTCTACCTTGTTGAGTCTTCAGATGCACATTGTCTTAGCTCAATATGCAGACTCTCCTGATATAGGTCTTCAGGTCTTTTGATCTTCAGGTGTCTCTGAGCCTCAGTGTATTCAGTCATACTGAGTCTTCAGGTTTGTTACTGAGTCTTCAGTTTATCTGAGTCTTGAGTTCATCCGAGTCTTGATGTCTTATCCGAGTCTTGAGTTCATCCGAGTCTTGATGTCTTCTTGTATTCACCTGATCTTCTGACTTCTTGTCTTCTGGTTTGTGCTTAGTCTTCTGATCATCTGACCTTATCTGGGTCATCTGATACTTCGACCTGACCTATACATATTGAGTTCCCCCTCAATATGTGACCTATCTTTACATCGACTATCTATACATTTAAATTTGGTCATCTTAATCGATTCTAAGTCATCGGTAAATAATGTGTCCGACTAGTCCTATTACAACCTATTTTGGAACTTCCATCAAAACTAAATTACAGATTTCCCAACATTTGTCTTTCTATAACACAAACTGGGAGCGAATTTCCTGTTCTTCTTTTGCGCTTTTTAATAAAAATCTGTTTGACCCGGTTCGACCCGCATATGATCTGTGAATTTTCAACTCCTTCTCATTTAAACTTATATTTTACGGTGAAATATTTCGAAGGAAAATCCCTCTACTTTTATAAACTAATACTCATAATATTTAATGTTATAATATTAGATTATAAGTATAACAATATTATTAGATGAATGTTATTGTAGCGCCCCAAAATGGGCGCCACTCACTTGGGGAGGAAATCATTTGACGTTTAAAGAATTTAAATTTTATACTTAAAGTGATTAAAGCGGAAGACCACATTTATGAAAACACGAGTCTTTTTTTTTCTTCTTTCTTTTAAGTGCCTAATTATACTTGTGCCTAACTCGTGCCTTACCCATATTTCTAAGCCAAACACTTACTCAAATAAGACAAATCCGAAATTAGGTTAACATGAACATAAATATGTTATAAATAACTTAATATAATAAGATTTCACTTAGGACATACCCGTCATACGTACAATTTTAATATTAAAAAGGTCGTCACATTATCCTAGCACTTTGAAAAGGTTTTGATTACTTGACCTACCAATGTTTGCACAATTATGAAACCAAACATTTCAAACAACATTTTAACCTTTCAAAAGACCAACTAGTAGTTTGCAAAATATTCAACCACTTACCATAGAAAATCATACATAATTCAAAACCATAATTTAGGTTAAATTAATACATAATCCACTTCTTACATATGTTATGAAAAACACTGAGTAGGTTTAACAGAAGTCTCCTCAGTCAGTTACACGACCGTCTCGTCGTCAACAAGACCTGAAAGTGTTAAAGTAGCATCATGAGTCTTCCCCCGGAGAGGAAGCCCAGTGGGATAACATTTAATATACTAATGCATTAAAGAGAGTCATTTGATGTGAAGAAATGAGTACATGCCAAGGCCCGTCGACCCGGCTATTCCACACAGCGTAATTCCACACAGTATTTACATGCCAAGGCTCGTCGACCTGGCTATTCCACACAGCGTAATCCACACAGCATAATCCACATAACATAATTCCACACAACATAATCCACACAGAGCAAAATCCGAAGATCTGCCTATTTGCATCTTACATACAAATTAAACTAACTAATACAAAAGTAATTAAGTGTTATCCACTTTCTTGACGTTTGGATGTGGTGGGATAGCTCTTCAGAGTCCGGCTGTTTCACACTTATTTGAAAAATTGACAGATTTTCTTCTGAAACCTAGTTTGGAGAAAAGGGAGTGTTTGTTCTTCTCTTTCCTTGAAGTCTCTTGAATCATCAAAGTTTTCTTGAGAATTTGCTTAGACTGATGGTTGAATTTTAGAAATAATTATAGAGATGGGAAGAGAAGCAGAGAAAGAGAATACAGAGAGAGGCATAAACACTGAGGGAGAGAGAAAAATAAAAGCAGAATGCCGTGAGTTTCTTTTCTTTTATGTTTGAGTTTTCTCCTTTTTTTTAACGCGTGTGTGTTTTTTTTTCTTTCTTTCTTATGCGTATTTTTTTTATCAATATTAAATTATTATTATGTAATATCTATAATTTAATTTATTAATATTTTATATAGAAGATGCTTAAAGATGCAAATATTTATCATGATATGGAAATAGTTTAATTAAATCCCATGATTATAGGAATGCTTATGACTAAATAATCTCTGTAAAATCTTTCTTGATATGATATCTTTTATTATTAAATATTATAACTTTATTATTATTCAATTAATTCTACCACAATTAGTTCCGAAAATTAACTTATCTCTTTTCATTAATTACTTGTGTCGAGCGAGTCGCGATCAAGCTCGTTCTCCTCCGTACGCTACCCTGCAAAATTCTTTAAAACTCCATTGAAAACATCAGATCTTAAAATTCATAAATTTTAAGCTTGCACAAACTTGAAATAATTCACAACTTTGATATTTAAATAAATAATCAAAGTACTTTTAAATATAAAATGGAAGTTTTTGAAAACGGGGTGTTACAGTTTCCCCCACCTTTTAAAAATTTCGTCCCCGAAATTGGATTGACTATGCAAAAGCTCATAATATGTCTCTCGCTCTTCTATGTTGCCTCTTTTCTTTATGTATATGTCACAACACTACAATTAAAGGTGTGTTTCTAATCCTCAAGGTCTTAATTTCTTTTCTCTCCTTAGAATGCTTAGTGGGTCGCTCTTCGTATTTAAAACCCTTGTTGACTTCCACATTTTCGAAGTTGTTATGGTGACTGGGCTCTAGGACGTATTTCAAAAGTATTGCTACGAGAAAACATCATGTATTGCAGACAACTTTACTGTCAGGACAGGGAGAAATATCACGTCTCCAATAAGATCCAAGATTTTAAATGGTCACACATATTTTGGTCTAAACCACTTTTTTTTTTTTTTTTTAATTCAAATCGGGCTATCCAATTAATGGGTGAAACCTTCATAAATACTCATTCACCTTCCTTGAATTGAAAATCATTACTTCATGAGTTTGCATATGACTTCTGTCGATCTTGGATAATCTTGATTCTTTCCCGAATCTTACTGAATTTTCCACAGATTTCTTGACTAGCTCTAGTCTCAATATTTTTTCTCACTTCAACTTCTTCCCAATGGATTGGTGTTCTACATCTTCATCCGAAGAGTGCTTCATACAGTGTCATCCCAATAATAGACTGATTGTTATTATTGTACGCAAATTTTGTTAAGGACGAATGATCTTCCCAACTCCCTCCAATATTCATAACACATATCCTCAAAAGATCTTTTAGGATTCCATTTAGTCTCTCTAATCGTCCATCTATTTGAGGATGAGAAGCAATGCTGAAATTCAGTTTTGTGTGCAAAGCTAACTGCAAACCCCTCTAAAATTTTGAAGTAAATTGTGGATCACGTTCATATACAATTGATACTGGCACTTCATTTAATCATACTACCTCACCTATGTACAATTTAGTCAATCAATCCATTAGATAGTTTGTTTTGACTGGTATGAACCGAGAAACTTTGGTCAGTCTATCGACCACAATCTATACAACTTCGTGTTGTTTCGAGCTTCTGAGTAGTGCCATCACAAAATTCATTGTCACATGTTCCTATTTCATTCCAAACTGTCCATTAGTTCAACAATTTGGCTGGCCATTGATGATCAAACTTGATCATTTGTTAAGTAAGGCATATCTTTACAAATTGCGCAATCGACCTTCACATGCCCCTCCACCGGAAGCTACTCTTGAGGTCTCTATACATCTTCTTTTGTCTGGATGTGCGGTAACAGTGTGTTATGAGCTTCCCTCATTATATCGTCTCACAACTATGTTGGGATTATATTGGAAAGTATGCTTTTACTTTGTATAATCAAAACTGAATTTCGGACTTATTTACTGAAATAAATTGTTTATCACTGATGCTTTAAATATCATCGAATGTTACATATATTTATTGCATAACTGTTCATTAAATAGTACGTGTTACATTGTAGTTAATTTAGTGATACCAGATCACATAAGATTAAATTAACAATCCCTTGTAACTAAAAGTACACCATTCACGACCTAGATGGAAATGAACAATCCATCGTGAAAGGTTGAAGTGTAAGGCTCGGATTGGCTTGTCTTGACCAAGAGATTACACTAGTGCATGCCTGATGCACTGAATAGGACCTACAGGAGGACAAATTCTTCAGAACTAAACAAGGAAGAAATAGACCTCAGTGGTTCGTTATTTCTTAATCTTCGCTCCTTAAATAGGATCACGTGTGGTTGGTAACTATTGCTTTGACTTATCATGGGTAGAGAATCAACGAGATTCAATACTTTTTATCTTGGGTAATATTATTGGTCACATGCGATTGCTAAGATTTAATACGGAGAATCGTGTGCAAGTACGCTTGTTCGATTTGCCCCCTTGGGAGGTTCATAAGATTTATCATACCAAATCTTGCAAGTGGAACTAGTTTCCGGTATGGATAATAATGTTGAACCGTTCCTTAACCAAGGATAAAAGATATTAATGAATGGAAAGCTATTTCAGTGGCTTGAATTAATTAATGGGCTAGATAATCTTAAACACGGGAATAATAACCGGGAGCCATATTGACTGTAATATGGGTTAAGATGGATAGTGCAATATTAATTATGTAGTGGGATTAATTAATATTTATGAGCTTGAGTAATATTGTGGCTCAATATTGATAATTCAAGATCCATTGGAATGTCCAATCTTAATTCTCCTAAAGGCCCCCTAAGTAGCCCAACATATAGTCCAATAACTGGAAAATGTGTTTAAAATAAAATAAATATTGTTGCTTATTTTTCCTCATAATTTTCGAAATTTATGGATAAAAGGGGAGAAAGATTTTCTTTGAATTTTGTTATGGAATGAAGATATGTATTCTTGGAATACAAGATTATCTCATTAAATTCAAGAAATCTCCCACTTGGTTATCCATAGAGCAATTTTCGAATTTTTTGATAATTAAGGGAAAGAAAGATTTTCTTGGTTTTCTTGAAAAGATATTATGGAAGATATGTATTTCTTGAAATACAAGAATATCTCATAAAATCAAGAAGATCCAAATCTTGGATTCTTGCCCTATAATTTTCGAAAATACTCCATAACAAAGAGTAGGTGGGATTTTGTGGAATATTATAATTATGGGAAAAAGAATATAGGAGATATATTCAAGGTTTCTTGGAGATCAAGAAAAGATTTTCCCACATTGTTTTTGCCCCAAAATTTCGACCACCACTACTCTATAAATAGGGGATGATTATTTCATTCCCAAGTACAATTCCATGTGCTGCAAAAATTAGTAAATCCACAAAGGTGGTGCAACAAAATTTATTTTCCTTTTGTTAATTGTTCGCAAGTGTCCTACCACCGGATAGTCGAGCAATGATTAAGGGAATACTTGGAAAGTTCTTTTGGTGTGTCTAATCAACAAAACCATTGCCATCCCAAGAGGTACGTTCACGTAAACTCGTAGAATTTCCGCATGTGTAGGATTTACGTGATTCAATTATATGCATGATTTGTTGTTGAATTATTATTTGAATTAATATAGGATTAATTCGTGCTAGTAATAATTATCAGAATTAAATTTGTATTTAAATATTTATCCCGAATAGATCCATGCAAATTATTCCCCAACAACTGGTATCAGAGCCACGGTTTCGGGCTCTGAATTTTAAATTGTAATTTAATTCGTTGTCATTAAATTTAAAATTGGATAGTAGAATTGCTAGATCTTTTTTGCAGGTATCCAATTGTCATGAAATTTAATGTGTTTATTTATGCATCCATATAAATTGTGGTTTTTAATTCGATTCGTTCGGATTCGTTTTGCCTCGTGAGAAAATCCACGAGTAGATTAGGATTTGTTTGATTTGATCAATGTAATAGACTAGTTTAGATCTAGGTTTATTTATTTTTTGTAAATAAATTGTAACCGGATCGGAAACGGAGGCGGAGACGAAGAATTAAAGGATAAAATCGGGCAGGGCGGCGGCGGTATCGCGCGAAATGTGCCAAGGAGGCACGCGCTGACGACGCGGACGACGGGCGCTGGGCGCAGGCCGAGGGCCGAGCACGACGAGATCGCCGGGCACGGGCGGCGATAGGCGACGCTGCGCCGGATGGGGCAGGCGAGGCGGCGAAGCGTCTGGTATGCACGCTGCCGCCGCCGAGCCCTACCGAGGCTGCCGAGGTCGCCTAGTGGTCTTTGGCGCGTCTTGTATGTGTTAAGGCACACGGACGGGTCGCCGGCTAAGGGGTCGAATCGGAAGGTATCCTGCATCCCGAGCTACTTGGCATGGCATTTCGAGATGGAGTTCTTTTAGAGATGATCGAGTGGGAGAAATTCAAGACGACATTTCTTCAAAATCAAGCCAAGAAAAATCAAACCATGACAATTGGATAATTTGTGCCCAATATGTTTATTTTTCCGTTTTGCTTGATTTATTATTGTGTTATCTTATGCTTTATTTAATTTGTTTAAATGTGTTTGCATGAGAGTTGCCCAATGAAAAATCTCACCTTCAAAATTACTAAGTATGTTTAAATAATTAATTGACAATTTTATTAGGATAATAAAATTGAATTAATTTTTGACCTCCATGATTTATTTATTTGTGAATTCTTTTGGAGAAATTCCCCACGGGGACGGTCAAAAGTTAGCTTTCACATGAATGAATTCCAAATGGATGATTGTAGATTATTACTAGTGGCGAACGATGACCTCCCCCACGAGGCTCGTTCAAAGCGAAATAATAATCCTGTATTTAATCATGGTTATTACTTAGGTATAAAATTGATATACATATACTTCCCCGAAGTCCCTGTCAATTTTATATTGGTCAAGTGGGAGCCAACTATTAATCTGGATATTAAAAGTTTGTAACTGTTCTTGTTTGTAACTCGCTTGAATGTGTTTAAATAATGACCACGTGGCTTATTTAAACTTTTTTTTTGAGATGTTGGTGATGCATGTTCATATTTTTTGAGATTTTAATATGATGCATGTGATCGAACCTTGTGATATATTTGTGCTTATGCATATTATTGTTTATTTGAGTTCATCATGTCGCAACCTTTTAATCCTTTGTTATATACACTCAAAGAACACCAATTAACTGGCAAAAACTATAATGTTTGGAAACGAAATATGAGTTTTGTCCTACCTGCACAAGAACATCATTGGGTTCTTGATGTACCCAAGCCACGTAAGCCTATTGATGAATCACCTAATGCGGAAAGACACTTGTATAATATTTGGGAGCAGGCCAATGAACCCATGAAACGTGTAATCTTGACTTCACTGTCTGATGATTTGAGACACATTCATGAAGGTGTTGAGTCTGTTGCAGAAATTATGCAAAGTCTTGAAGAAATGTTTTTAACAAAAGACCGCATGATCAATCAGTTTAAAAATGACAACGTGGCCAGGCTAAAGATGGTTGAGGGAACACCCGTGAGGGAGCATGTTCTCAGAATTAAACACCATTTTGAAAAACTGGCTTATCTCGGTACCAAGTATTGTGATGAGGCCCAAATCGAATTTCTTTTGCTAACTCTTTCAAGATGCTTCGATGGGTTTTACTGTAGTTTTGTGATGAGTGATCACATGTTTACTATGGACATCCTACAAGAAGCCTTGGAGAAAATAGAGAAGCATTTAGGAAAGAAAAGGCGAAGCATTGGTGATTAAAAGTCTTTTCTCGAGATCTAGGCCGATTGGAAGGCAAGTCTCAAGAAAAGGAAAGTGGGTCGAGAACCAAAGCAATCTCATCACTAAGAAAAGTGAGAAAAAGACGGTTAATTTGTTTTGGGTGTCAAGAAAGGACCAAAAGGAAAATGTTTTAATTGCGATGAGAAAGGACATTGGAGGTTAGCCTGTTCCAAACCCAAAAGGAATGGAAAGAAAGGTAATTCTCACGTACTAGTTGTTGAAACTTGTTTAGCGGCGTATGCCTCCCATTTATGGGTGGTGGATCTGAGGATCATTCGATCATGTTTGTTTCACTTTCTGAGGGGTTCAGTGACCCGACAACTTAGTGGGAGTGAGATCCTCATCACACCGGGCGATCTTACGAGAGTGGCGGTGAAGCGATAGGAGAGAGAAGTGCACTGTCTTTTGAAGACAAGAGTTTTAATTTTAAGAGATGTTCTTTACGTTCCGAATTTTAGAAAGAATTTAATTTCAGTTTCTAAACTTTTTCATGATGGATATTCGGTTACTTTTAATAAAGTTGTTACCATTTATCTTTTTGATAAATTTATCTGTCATGAAACGTTGTCGAATAATCTTTATACAATTAACTGTGCACACCACTCACGAAATGCATCCTATAACACATCAACTGTTTCCGATAAAAGAAAACGTTCATCAGATGTGAACGAGACACTTCTATGGCATCTAAGATTGGGACATATAAATCCAAAGAGGATCCAAATGTTGGTGAAAGATGGTTAACTGGAGTTTCTCCAAGTCGAACCAATTCCAACCTGCGAATCATGTTTGGAGGCTAAAATGACCAAGAGGGCATTTGGAGCCAAGGGCAATAGAGCCAAAGAAGTGTTAGAAATCATTCACACAGATGTATGTGGTCCAATGTCAACCAAAGCAAGAGGAGGTTATGAGTATTTCGTCATTTTTATTGATGACTACTCAAGGTACGATTATATTTTCCTTATGAAGCATAAATCTGAGACCTTTGAGAAATTCAAAGAATTTAAGGCTCAAGCAGAGAATCATAAGGAAAAATGTATCAAGTCTCTACGATCTGATCGTGGAGGCGAATTCCTTAGCGATGAGTTTTTGAACTACTTATCTGATGAAGGGATTGCATCCCAGCTAACTGCACCCGGAACCCCTCAACAAAACGGGGTTGCAGAGCGAAGAAACAGAACTCTTTTGGAAATGGTTAGATCTATGATGAGTTATGCGGATCTTCCCAAGTCGTTCTGGGGTCATGCCTTGGAGACAGCAGCCTACATTCTGAACTTGGTGCCATCCAAATCAGCTCCCAAAACTCCCAAAGAATTGTGGACCGGGCGCAAGCCTAGTTTGAGACACATGAGGATTTGGGGGTGTCCGGCCTACGTGTTGGACAAGGAAGCCGGTAAATTAGATCCCCGATCAGAATTAAGGTTGTTTGTGGGATACCCCGAGGGAACAAAAGGGTGTATGTTCTATGGTCCCGAAGATCAAAAGGTGGTAATAAGCACCCACTTTAGATTTTTGGAAGAAGACTATATGAACGAAAGAAGACCCAGAAGTGAGATTACCTTAAATGAGCTAAGGGGGCTAATCTCAATGCCAACTATACAAGATGGCATACCAAACGACACACTTACACAACCGGAACCTCGTCGTAGTGGGAGGGTTGTGAAACAGCCCGAGAGATTCATGGGAATAGGAGAGTCCTCGGACTTGATTCCCGGACAAGACGAATCAGACCCATGGACATATGACGAGGCAATCCAAGACAATGATGCAGATTCTTGGCAAACAGCAATGAAAGCCGAAATGGGTTCTATGAATCATAACAGAGTGTGGGAGCTAGTCGAACCACTTAATGGGGTCAAACCCATTGGTTGCAAGTGGGTGTATAAGAGAAAAAGAGGACCGGACGGGAAGGTGGAAACCTTCAAGGAAAGACTCGTGGCGAAAGGTTATACTCAGAAATAAGGGATCGATTATGAGGAAACTTTTTCACCCGTAGCCATGCTCAAGTCCATCCGAATTCTCTTATCGATTGTTGCGCATCTCGACTTTGAAATCTGGCAAATGGATGTCAAGACAGCTTTCCTTAATGGAAGTCTTGATGAAGAGATCTATATGGAACAACCCCAAGGCTTCATTGAAAGAGGCCAAGAACACCTAGTTTGTAAGCTCATGAAGTCCATTTACGGACTCAAATAGGCATCCAGAGCTTGGAACCAATGTTTTGATCATGTTATAAAGTCTTATGGGTTTGATCAAAACGAGTTCGAAAGTTATGTGTACAAAAAGCGTGTCGGGACTGCATTGGTATTCTTAGTACTATACGTAGACGACATTCTGATCATCGGGAACGATGTGAAGGTGTTATCAGACGTAAGGGCATGGCTTTCAAAACAGTTTGATATGAAGGACTTAGGGGAAGCCGCACACATCCTTGGGATCAAGATCACTCGAGATCGCAAGAAAAGGATGATAGGCTTATCGCAAGCTTCATACATAGACACTGTCTTGAAACGATTCAGCATGCAGGATTCCAAGAAAGGCTTCGTACCTTTCAGACATGGAATCCATCTATCCAAGAAAATGTGCCCTAAGATGCAAAAGGAGATAGATGACATGAGAGACATTCCATATGCTTCGGCCGTCGGAAGCCTTATGTATGCAATGCTGTGTACGAGACCGGATATCTGCTTTGCCGTTGGCATGGTGGCAAGATATCAAAGTAACCCGGGAAAAGAACATTGGACGGCAGTTAAAAACATTCTGAAGTATCTAAAAAGAACTCAGGATAGAATGTTAATTTATCAGTCATATAGTCTAATCTCCATCGGCTACACGGACTCGAATTTCCAATCAGACATAGACTCCAGAAAATCTACCTCCGGTAGTGTGTTTTGCATAGGGGAAGGAGCCGTGACATGGAGAAGCGTCAAGCAGAAATGCATCGCAGATTCTACCATGGAAGCCGAATATGTAGCTGCTTGCGAGGCAGCGAAAGAAGCGGTTTGGCTCAAGAACTTCCTAGTGGACTTGAATGTAGTTCCGAATTTGCCTAGCAGAATCACTGTTTATTGTGACAATGCCGGAGCAGTTGCAAATTCAAGGGAACCAAGAGCCCACAAGGCCAGCAAACACATTGAAAGGAAATACCATCTTATACGAGATATCGTTAAGAGAGGAGATATAGCTATGGCAAAGATAGCGTCTGACGACAACCTAGCAGATCCATTCACAAAGGGCCTGCCTCTGAATACATTCGTGAGACATGTGGAAGGAATGGGTGTCAAGACCATTGTCAATCTGCTTTGAGTATAAGTGGGAGAAATTATTAGGTTCGTGTAGGTGATATTAGATGTCACGAATTAGGAACTACACGAGACATGTTGTAGTATACTTAAAAGCAGACTTTGAGTATAAGTGGGAGATTGTTGGGATTATACTGGAAAGTATGCTTTTACTTTGTATAATCAAAACTGAATTTCGGACTTATTTACTGAAATAAATTGTTTATCACTGATGCTTTAAATATCATCGAATGTTACATATATTTATTGCATAACTGTTCATTAAATAGTACGTGTTACATTGTATTTAATTTAGTGATACCAGATCACAGAAGATTAAATTAACAATCCCTCGTAACTAAAAGTACACCATTCACGACCTAGATGGAAATGAACAATCCATCGTGAAAGGTTGAAGTGTAAGGCTCGGATTGACTTGTCTTGACCAAGAGATTACACTAGTGCATGACTGATGCACTGAATAGGACCTACAGGAGGACAAATTCTTCAGAACTGAACAAGGAAGAATTAGACCTCAGTGGTTCGTTATTTCTTAATCTTCGTTCCTTAAATAGGATCACGTGTGGTTGGTAACTATTGCTTTGACTTATCATGGGTAGAGAATCAACGAGATTCAATACTTTTTATCTTGGGCAATATTATTGGTCACATGCGATTGCTAAGATTTAATACGGAGAATCGTGTGCAAGTACGCTTGTTCGATTTGCCCCCTTGGGAGGTTCATAAGATTTATCATACCAAATCTTGCAAGTGGAACTAGTTTCCGGTATGGATAATAATGTTGAACCGTTCCTTAACCAAGGACAAAAGATATTAATTAATGGAAAGCTATTTCAGTGGCTTGAATTAATTAATGGGCTAGATAATCTTAAACACGAGAAATAATAACCGGGAGCCATATTGACTGTAATATGGGTTAAGATGGATAGTGCAATATTAATTATGTAGTGGGATTAATTAATATTTATGGGCTTGAATAATATTGTGGCTCAATATTGATAATTCAAGATCCATTGGAAGGTCCAATCTTAATTCTCCTAAAGGCCCCCTTAGTAGCCCAACATATAGTCGAATAACTGGAAAAGGTGTTTAAAATAAAATAAATATTGTTGCTTATTTTTCCTCATAATTTTCGAAATTTATGGATAAAAGGGGAGAAAGATTTTCTTTGAATTTTATTATGGAATGAAGATATATATTCTTGGAATACAAGATTATCTCATAAAATCAAGAAGATCCAAATCTTGGATTCTTGCCCTATAATTTTCGAAAATACTCCATAACAAAGAGTAGGTGGGATTTTGTGGAATATTATAATTATGGAAAAAAGAATATAGGAGATATATTCAAGATTTCTTGGAGATCAAAAAAAGATTTTCCCACATTGTTTTTGCCCCAAAATTTCGACCACCACTACTCTATAAATAGGGGATGATTCTTTCATTCCCAAGTACAATTCCATGTGCTGGAAAAATTAGTAAATCCACAAAGGTGGTGTAACAAAATTTATTTTCCTTTTGTTAATTGTTCGCAAGTGTCCTACCACCGGATAGTCGAGCAAGGATTAAGGGAATACTTGGAAAGTTCTTTTGGTGTGTCTAATCAACAAAACCATTGCCATCCCAAGATGTACGTTCACGTAAACTCGTAGAATTTCCGCATGCGTAGGATTTACGTGATTCAATTATATGCATGATTTGTTGTTGAATTATTATTTGAATTAATATAGGATTAATTCATGCTAGTAATAATTATCAGAATTAAATTTGTATTTAAATATTTATCCCGAATAGATCCGTGCAAATTATTCCCCAACAAACTAATCCTTCTTAGGCACACAAATTCTACATGTAAATACTAAACTCCATCTTGGGCTATAGTGAAGTCTTTAGTCATATTTTCTTTAACTTCATTGCTCATCGATTGGAGAAATTGATCGCTCTTCCATGCATCCATTATTCGTTCTCTCAAGGTCGGTTGAACTGACATTGTGAATAACATTGAAGTTGACTTATTTGGTTTGACTATGGTTACCTTCATCCTGTCAACTTCTTCAATCACTCATTCTTGTTAGGTGAGTAACAATGCTAATTGACCTTCTACTTTCTTGCTGAGTGCATTTGCTACTAAATTTGTCTTGTCTAGGTGACAAATAATGAATTGCAATCCTTCACAAATTCTGGTCATCTCCTTCGGCACAGATTCAATTCCTTATATGTGAAGAAATATTTTAAAATCTTATGGTCTGTATATATTTCACACTTTCCACCGTATCGATAATGTCTCTAAATTTTCAATGCATGTACAACCGCAACTAACTCTAAGTCGTGCGCAGGATAATTTTTGTCGTGTATCTAATTGATGTGATGCATAAGTTACCACATTTCTATGTTGCATTAAAATGCATCCTAATCCTGACTTAGAGGCATCCGTGTAGATCACAAACCCTCTAATTCTTCAGGCACCATTAAGACTGGTGCAGTCTTTAGCTTCTACTTTAACTCTAAAAAATTGGCTTCAGATTTAGGTGTTCATCATGCTGCTTAACATCCTTTGAATAAACCAAGATGTCATCAATAAACACAATGAAGAATTTGTTCAAATATTCATGGAACATGTGATTCATCAAATCTATGAACACTGTTGGTGTATTCGTAACTCTGAAAGTCATTACGGTGAATTTATAATAACCATACAGGGTCCTAATTACGGTCTTAGAAGAATCGTCTTTTTCTGACCTTGAGCTGGTGATACCCAGACCTATGGTCGATCTTGAATAACACTCATGCATTGTTCAACTGATCAAGATCTTAATCCTAGGCAATGGGTATTTATTTTTAATGGTTAATCGATTAAGTTCTCGATAGTCAATGCACATTCTCATTAACATGTCTTTCTTTTTCACGAATAAAATTGGTGCTCCCCAAGGAGAAACACTAGGTCGGATAAACTTCTTATCCAACAACTTCTTTAATTGTGTCTTTAGTTCCTGCAATTCCTTCGATGCCTTACTATACAAGTCTTCGATACTGGTGCAACTCCAAGGACCAGGTTGATAGTGAACTCTATGAACCGATCGGGTGAGACTCCGAATAGATTTTCTAGATATTCATTAGGGTACTCCTTCACTATCAACACATCTGCTTGTGTCAACTTCTCTTTCTCAATATTCACCATATTTTCTAGGTATGTTTGACACTCTTCCTTTTTTAATAGTTTGAATGCCTCCATTGCAGATATAATAGGTACGTGTCAGCATGTATGTCTCGAAAAAAAATAAGGCGTTGGTTGTCTAATACTTCCCATTCTACACATTGAATCACACTTTTGTGTTTGCCCAGTTAGCCCAACTCTAATATGATATCAAAACTCTTCATTCTATCTCGTGCAAATCAATAGGTAGGTCGCATCCACCGATATTTAACCTAGCGCTCCTAACTAAACTCTTATTCTAATGTTTTATCCTGAGAGAACTCTAATTTCTAAATTTGTATATATATATATATATATATTTTTTTTTTTTTTTAACGCGATCTAACTTAAGTTCATTCTTAAAGGTATTAGGTATGAACGATTGTGAGGCTCTGGTGTCAAATAAGACATATGAAGTATACTCTTAATGAGCATCGTACTTGTCACAATTTTGTTTGCGCGTCACCTTCCTCTTGTTCCTCTTCCGAGTACTCCTATTCCTCAGTGCTCTTAGCATTGGACATTGAATTAGCTTAGTCTTATTGTTCTGGTTCACGCATCGAGGGTTTAACATCTTTAGCGATCGTAGTCCAACATTCTTGTAATTCTCGTTTGATTACCCACTAAGTTATGGCGCATATTGATGTATGCCTTGATTGTTGGCACATATAAAATTGCTCGTTCCAATGAGGCACTTTTCTAGGTGATTCTTTATGCAAGTCTGGTAAGGTTGAGCCTTCTTAGGGGTAATATCGTAGAAGATCATACATTTCTAGCCAAAATTTTCCATCTCGGCCAAGGCTGTGGTGCATCTTTCCTCTTGAATTCACTCGCAAATGGTCATTGTTCATGTATCAAGCACAAACTCATTGACACGTCCCTTGTTCTTTCAAAAGTAAATCTGAAGTGTGGAAATTAACTAGACACTATTCCTCTCATTTCTTGATGTAGTCCGTTATCTAACCTGTATGCCATCTGATCGTGTCCACCAGACGTGGAGCATACCGAGGGAGCGAATCAAATTTAAATTCATATTTTGTAACCGTATTGGTTCACTGACGGGGTTCCATAAATTCTATCTCCGCGTCTCATGGGAATTGTGGGACTAATGGGTATGTATAATAATTTTCTTCAATGTAACCCCTCCAAGAGTACGCCTACATGTCTCACCTATCCGAGCTACAAACTCTCTTATGGTCTGCTATTTTAAGTAAATATTTCTAAGTCAAGGTTTAGTCGCACAATTTTAGGGTTTTTATTCAAAATAATGCATGAAATTTCAGAGAAATAATATTTGAAAACCATAAAAATAAACAATTTAAAACATTTGAAATCATTCCTTCCTTCTGATAGTCTTTTCTTTGACATATTTGATAGACATTAATCCTTTCATATCTCATTCTCAGCATCATTTAACATAATCATAAATCTCTTCCTTTCGTGAACATATATATCTTTTCAATAAAACTCATTTCATGGCCTTTAAATAAAACTCAAGGGTTACCTGGAGGCGATTTGGATATGTGCTGACTGTGGTTTCCCTTCTATATTTTCCTTTTCATTCTTAATCATCAATGATAACTTTCATGTATCTTTATCATGCACAAACATTAAATTTGGAAAATGTTTGACTTAGAGTCCGAGGAGGAAACCCCAATCTGGCTCTGATACCACGCTGTAGCGCCCCAAAACGGGCGCCACTCACTTGGGGAGGAAATCATTTGACGTTTAAAGAATTTAAATTTTATACTTAAAGTGATTAAAGCCGAAGACCACATTTATGAAAACATGAGTCTTTTTTTTTCTTCTTTCTTTTAAGTGCCTAATTATACCTGTGCCTAACTCGTGCCTTACCCACATTTATAAGCCAAACATTTACTCAAATAAGACAAATCCGAAATTAGGTTAACATGAACATAAGTATGTTATAAATAACTTAATATAATAAGATTTCACTTTGGACATACCCGTCATACGTGCAATTTTAATATTAAAAAGGTCGGCACATTATCCTAGCACTTTGAAAAGGTTTTGATTACTTGACCTACCAATGTTTGCACAATTATGAAACCAAACATTTCAAACAACATTTTAACCTTTCAAAAGACCAACTAGTAGTTTGCAAAAGATTCAACCACTTACCATAGAAAACCATACATAATTCGAAACCATAATTTAGATTAAACTAATACTTAATCCACTTCTTACATATGTTATGAAAAACACTGAGTATGATTAACATAAGTCTCCTCAGTCAATTACACGTCCATCTCGTCGTCAACAGGACCTGAAAGTGTTAAAGTAGCATCATGAGTCTTCCCCCGGAGAGGAAGCCCAGTAGGATAACATTTAATATACTAATGCATTAAAGAAAGTCATTTGATGTGAAGAAATGAGTACATGCCAAGGCCCGTCGACCCGACTATTCCACACAGCGTAATTCCACACAGTATTTACATGCCAAGGCTCGTCGACCTGGCTATTCCACACAGCGTAATCCACACAGCATAATCCACATAGCGTAATTCCACACAGCATAATCCACACAGAGTAAAATCCGAAGATCTGCCTATTTGCATCTTACATACAAATTAAACTAACTAATACAAAAGTAATTAAGTGTTACCCACTTTCTTGACGTTTGGATGTGGTGGGATAGCTCCTTCAGAGTCCGGCTGTTTCGCACTTATTAGAAAAATTGACAGATTTTCTTCTGAAACCTAGTTTGGAGAAAAGGGAGCGTTTGTTCTTCTCTTTTCTTGAAGTCTCTTGAATCATCAAAGTTTTCTTGAGAATTTGCTCAGACTGATGGTTGAATTTTAGAAAAAATTATAGAGACGGGAAGAGAAGCAGAGAAAGAGAATAGAGAGAGAGGCGGAAACACTGAGGGAGAGAGAAAAATAAAAGCAGAATGCCGTGAGTTTCTTTTCTTTTATGTTTGAGTTTTCTCCTCTTTTTTTTAAACGCGCGTGTGTGTGTTTTTGTTTTCTTTCTTTCTTATGCGTATTTTTTTTATTAATATTAAATTATTATTATGTAATATCTATAATTTAATTTATTAATATTTTATATAGAAGATGCTTAAAGATACAAATATTTATCATGATATGGAATAATTTAATTAAATCCCATGATTATAGGAATGCTTATGACTAAATAATCTCTGTAAAATCTTTCTTGATATGATATCTTTTATTATTAAATATTATAACTTTATTATTATTCAATTAATTCTACCACAATTAGTTCCGAAAATTAACTTATCTCTTTTCATTAATTACTTGTGTCAGGTGAGTCGCGATCAAGCTCGGTCTCCTCCGTACGCTACCCTGCAAAATTCTTTAAAACTCCATTGAAAACATTAGCTCTAGAAATTCATAAATTTTAAACTTGCACGAACTTTAAATAATTCACAACTTTGATATTTAAATAAATAATCAAAGTACTTTTAAATATAAAATGGAAGTTTTTGAAAACGGGGTGTTACCGTTAGAATTTTTTTTTTTTTAAATGTGTCTGTTAATTTATAAATGCAAATATATCAATCTCCCTTTAGTAAAAGAGTGTTGAGTTCTAAACTTCTAACGCCGCAGGGAGGCCCACAATGACATGTCGGTAAGTCTTGGTTTGTTAGAGCAGTGACACAACGGAGAAACAAATTTGACAAAATACTATCACATAAACTGAAACAAACAAATTAATAAGAATATAGAGTGAGAAAAATAAATATTAAGAGGAAAAATAAAATAAGAATGTCCCAAAAAATTCGATTTGTTGTAAGAAGACAAATACAAGGGTCAGATTTCAGCAACTGATTTTGTAGCTCACAGTAACGTTTCGCTGCAGAAACACAACCACCTGATATATTCCATCAGCTTTCTACGTTTCTTTTCTCCTTTTTCATGTTTTTTTTTTGGACAGATTTCCTCCTCTTTCATGATGATGTTCGTTCTCTTTTTATTTTTATTAGTTATATTCTATATATCGATTCAAGAATGGTCTTATAGACTTTGAATTTCCATTGAATTAAATATATAGACCGATGTTGAGATGATAATACTTTGTATATTTGCCTGTATACAATGGCGGATCCAGAGTTTAAATTTTGAAAGGGGCAAGACGTACAATAAACTCATCTTTTAAGTCTAATTAATATGTAACAATACTTAAATATTAATGTAATTATACATATATACACATATAAATCAAAAGAAGAAAGAAAATTAAATAATATCTTTGAACACCATAACATGATTAATTTGTAGAGGTCCGACTCTTTAAAAAATTATGTTGAAAGAGGTTGAAAATAATATATATACAACTATGAGCTTGTTATCTATAAAATCAAAGAATACAAACTAGAAAAAATCATGAACATGGTTTATTACCTTGTGGACTTAGTTGAAGAATGAGGGTTAGAGATATAGGATGCCGAATTTAAATTACAATTGCAACTATGCGGTGCGGTCGGTGCGGTTTGCAATGAAAATTTAAAATTGCACCGACTTTGAGGTGCGGTTTTGCACCAAAAAATTAACCACGGTTTATTGAAAAATTGTCAATGGCGGTGCAATGCGGCTCGGTGCGGGCGGTTCGAGCGGTTTTGAGAATTTAATGGTCACCCCTAACTATATATATATAATGATATAATTGTAAATAATACTAATAAAATAGATAATATTTAATACTATTAGTATGCAAATGCAAGTATCGCAACACGATAACTGTTAACTTTTACAATGCTTTAAATTATTTTATAATAATTTAAATATTTTAACAACTATTCACTTTTATAATGATTTTGTTATTATGTTTGATGATTCGATGAAGCACTTAGTATTGTTATTTGTACATTTAAAATTGTTATAGGTGCGATTTTAAATTTTTGATAATGAATAGTAACATTAGTAAGATTATAAAAAAAATTCTCTTATGTAGGGTTTTGAAAGTCTTCCAAACTCGGCATATTTACTAAAAAAGTCAGGTCTAAACTATTAAAAAAGTCTACGATAGATAATAGACCAGACTTGGGCCCAAAAATTAAAACCAGACCCAAGGTTTTTTATGTGAGGTCTGACCCGACCTGACCTATTCCCACCCCTAGCAGCAGCCCCCTCTTGCCCCCAAATAGATCCGTCAGTTGCCTATATAGTACAACATGTAAGGTATTGAAAATTTGTGTTCCCGTATAAACACAAATGTAATACTTTATGAAGAAAGATATATTATTGTATGAACAAAACAAGTAAGAAATGCAATTCGATACTAAAGGCCTTAATCCATCATATTGAAACGTCATTCAACAAGTAAAAACAATAGATCCATTGATCGAGAAAAATCGTGTAAGTGTTAGTGTCCTAAAGAAAATCATTTGTATGAACATAATGCTAAGATAATATTCAGTATTGGTTTAATAATATTGTTTATTTAATATTAAATGTATGGCGTTAACACTTATTAGAATATTATGTCTGATTGTTTGCATTTGTTCTTATCTGTGTTCCCTTGAATCACTGTTGTCATTGAGATGTGAGAACTCAGATGTCTTAAGCATGATTCTCAAATAGCCCCGATCAAGGATCATCAAGAATGGGATATTGATGATGCAATGGAGATTGGTGTGCGATCTGCATCATACTCTTAGAAAGTGTGGTAAGATCTCATTTACTACGAGATACTAGGTATCTCATGATGGCACAAATACCTTAGAGGGTATTGTTATACCCATCCGAGCAACTGTTTGATGTAGTTCCACTATATGTGTCTAAGGGTGTCTCGGTTAGTAGGAGTGATGCGATACTCCTTTGACTTGAGGTCAATACGCACGACATGTGTGGAGTGATGAACTTGGACCATGACCGCCGCACCCTTACATGGGTAGATATGACTTGGATTGGGTTCATCACGAAGTTCATGTGCGTGGTAGTTGAACCAAGAGAAGGATTTATTCCTCAAAGTGAATTTAGATAGAATACTCATTTTCTCATAATTTGATCAAAGTCATTGGCCAATGCACTTCAACTTGGACTTTGTGACCAAGTGTGACATACGTGATCAATTAGTAATTTGAGATAATATGATTAAGTTATTTGAATAGACACTTCATCATGTTCAAAACTGATCGAGTATTCGTGAATGAAAGGAGGAAATCGCAATAGCCCATGTTTCAGTTACAGATAGTTGCACGTTTCTCGCAACGTACCTCATATATTGAGAATGTCTGATTTATTGTCTATGATTCAATTAAGACCGTTAGTTTGACTAATCGCTCGATATATGAGGGTCTATGGGTCACACAACAAGTAACTCCCGTGTACGGATTATAGTTGGTTGATTAAGTATTAAATTGGATTTAATATTTAATTTATGGAGAATTAATAATATATTAATTTAGAATTAATTATTATTATTATTATTTAATTAAATTTAATTTAATTAAATAGGAATCCCAAAATGATATTATGGAATATTATTGTAGGAAAATATCCGTAGGGAAAAACATATCTTTGAGATTTGTTTTGCAAGATTAGGAATTATCTTCCTAATAAAGATGACTTAAGATTTAAGTCAGTCTCTCCCTATATATATGACTTCCCGGGATTCATTATTTACTACAACAAAAAAACTTAGTTTCTCCATAAAATCTAGAATAAGAATTTTCCTAGCAAATTCCATCTCATATTCAACCCTGACAAATCTGTGCAAATCTGTCAACGGGGATTACGTGGATACCGTAGTTGAGAAATCTGCTATCGAATTACTGTAAGATTTCTCGTTATGATTATTCGTACTCGTTTATGCAATTAACTGTTCGTTGTTGGTGAATTATTTAATTCTGTTGCGCATGTATTACGTGTTTACGTGCCTCTATATTCCAACAAATCGATCATGGTAAAAGAAAGAAGAATAATAAATGAGAAAGAAACAATAGTTTTAGCATTTAAAAGACTTTGCGTACAAGATTTTACGAGACATTAACTAGGGTTATTTATTTTTAAATAGGGATTAAGATTTTTTGTAGTTCAGTAATTTTGCATCGTTTTAAAATTGATCCCGTTTGTTTTGACTTTTTGAATTTGATCATGTAAGTTTTTTTCAAAAAATTTAAAATTGGTCCTTTGACATGCTCCAGTAGGTTACCAAGCAGGTAACTAATTAGAGGTGAAATTGAGTGAGTTACGAGCGAGTTTTAGCCATATTTCGAGTGCTTTTAGTGATATTATTGCATTGATTGAGCATAATCTGTATAAAGTCACTAATTTGCTTCTTTGGTGTGCATGACAGGAAAGAGGGCTAAAAATGGAGCTCATGAAACTTTGCGGTGCACGAATCGGACTCCCGGTTGAAAAGATATGAAGGAAATACTGAAAAGTATTAGTTGGAGTGAAGAGAGGTGCTAGCAGAGAGAGGTCGAGCGCCTGGCGCTCGACCAATATGGCTCGATCGCACGGAAATACAGGCATCAAGGGGCGCTCAACCAAGTGAGGTTGAGCAAAACCGCTCGACCAATGTGTGTGGTCGAGCGAAACCAAGTTCAGTGGTCAAGAAGCGGTCGACCAAGTTAGGTCGAGCAAAACTGCTCGACCATGAGTCATGTTCAAGTGCTCTGGGAAGAAAACGTTTTTTTTTCAGGAAGCGTATATAAGGGAAGACGGGATTCTGAGAAAAGAAAAAACGGAAAAAAGGAAAAATAGACGAAATTAGATAGAAAAGGAGGAGAGAACACTCGAGGGTTCTGAGAAGAGTTGAGAGGAATTCCACCACGAGAAACACGATTCGGTTATCCAATTGACGGTTTATATTATAGTTTTCCTGAATTTAACTTCCAGAATTTCTTACAAGTAATCCACAATTTTAGGATTTTGTTTGTTTCTTTCATTCAATACTAGTATTGCTCTTTGAATTCAATTGATTGATCATTGTTGATTTGTTTTACACACTATTGCATAATGATTTCTATTGTTAAATTGATTGTTTGTGATTTGACTATCAAGATGGTAGGCTAAACCCTTGATTGCTTTGGATATGATGATCGCCTAGAAATAGTGAATTGGTTAGGCGATTAGGATAATTCGAGGTGTAATTTGGATAATCTTCTAAATTTGCTAATATGAATAACCAATCCAATAAAAACTATTGAACTGAGTATGAAAGTTGTTAGAGAGAGGACCCAAATCACTCTTTTCCAACGAATAGGCTTGAGGAGAGGGTCTGTGACGGGGTTGGTAATATACCGATTCATTTAGGGAGGACGACCGAATCATCCAACTTGAATTAGGGCTATAGTAATTAAGCACGACCTAAATAATTTGGTTATTTGGTCAGTGAGGGAAAGAAGGTATTAGTTGGGTAATCGGGGATAAAAACCGAGCTTTTGCTGTACTTTACTTAGTGCGGGATTAGGGAAGTAGATTGCCTAGTTTTAAGTAAACTTAGGATTAATTTCTTTGTACACCACGATAGTCCTAGTTGCCAAACCAATTCTGATAGTATGCATAGGGATTCCTGTCCAAAGCAACATTCTCCAATATTTGCACTTCATCTGAAGTTAGGTTAATAGTTTGTTATTTGCTTGCTTTCGTTGATTCAATGGCATTAAAATAGAAAATCTCTAATCGCATCCATATTAATTACGAAGCATACATTTCCAGGGATTTACACGCATACAAAACCTCCTTCGGGTTCGATACTACTCTTGGGGAATTATTTACCCGGATCTATTCGGGATGAATATTTAAATACAAATTTAATTCTAACAATTATTACTAGCATGAATTAACCCATATTAATTCAAATAATAATTTCAACAACAAATCATGCATATAAATAATTCACGTAAATCCTACGCATGCGGAAATACTACGAGTTTACGTGAACTTACCTCTTGGAATGACAATGGTCTTGTATATGAAAACACACCAAAAGTCCTTCCCAAGTATTCCCTAATCCTTGCTCGACAATCCGGTAGAAGGATACTCGCGAACAATTAACAAAAGGAAAAATAAACTTTGTTGCACCACTTTTGTGGATTTACTAATTTTTCCAGCACATGGAATTGTACTTGGGAATAAAAGAATCATCCCCTATTTATAGATAGGGTGGTGGTCGAATTTTTAGGGAAAAAACAATGTGGGAAAACCTTTTCTTGATCTCCAAGAAATCTTGAATATATCTCATATATTCTTTTTTCCATAATTAAAATATTTCACAAAAATCCCACCTTATCTTGCTATGGTGAATTTTCAAAAAAGAGGGACCAAGAATCCAAGATTTGGATCTTCTTGAATTTATGAGATATTCTTGTATTTCAATAAATAAATATCTTCCATAATATCTTTTCAAGAAAATCAAGAAAATCTTTCTTTCCCCTTTTTCTTCAAAATTTTCGAAACCTCTTATATGAATAACCAAGTGGGAGATTTCTTGAATTTAATGAGATAATCTTGTATTCCAAGAATACATATCTTCATTCCATAACAAAATTCAAAGAAAATTTTTCTCCCCTTTTATCCATAATTTTTTAAAAAAAACAAGGAAAAATAGGCAACAAATTTATTTTATTTTTAAACACATTTTTCAGTTATTGGACTTTATCTTGGGCTACTTGGGGGGTCTTTAGGAGAATTAAGATTGGACCTTCCAATGGACCTTGAATTATCAATTTTGAGCCACAATATTATTCAAGCCCATAAATATTAATTAATCCCACTACATAATTAATATTGCACTATCCATCTTAACCCATATTACAGTTAATATGGCTCCCGGTTATTATTTCCCGTGTTTAAGATTATCTAGCCCATTAATTAATTCAAGCCACTGAAATAACTTTCTATTAATTAATATCTTTTATCCTTGGTAAAGGAACGGTTCAACATTATTATCCATACCGGAAACTAGTTCCACTTGCAAGATTTGATATGATAAACCTTGTTGGGAAATTTATAGTTTTGATAAAAGTTCCAGAAACACATGTAATAGGACCGGTCGGACTGAAATTGTTAGGTCGATCGATGTTTATATTATTATTTTTAGAATACCGGTTGATAATTCTTTGTATAGAACAAACCGATGTAATAGATAGGTCACATATTGAGGGGGAACCTCAATATGTATAAGTCAGATCTGAAGATCCAAAGAACAACTGATATCCGACAGGCCAGAATGCTAGAGAAGAACAGAAGATCAGATCGATCTGATCTAGTCAGATATCTTAGCTGAAGTCATAAAGCTCAAACTCAGAATACTTGAAGATCATATGACTTCCGAAGATCGGACCGGAAGACCTACATCGGTAAGTGCGCTAGTTGAAGCTAAGTCAACCGGCACACGAAGACTCCATCGCAGACCGATCGATTCCGACCGATCAACAAATTTCACCACGTGTGAAAACCGATGTTTCACCTAATCATACGCCTATGATCCGAACAAGAAGAATGTCAACCTTAGTTGGAAGAACAAACACCGAAAAGTCGTCTCGCTAACCAATAAGAACAAGACACGTATGATCGTGAGCCGACAATTAAGGGATTTGATCTTTCGCTCTCTCTAACGGCTATAAAATACAAGTTCACGCTGCCATGCCGTTCTCAAGACGTCACATCAATCTCGCAAAACTCACCTAATATAGCACGAAATTCAAATTGCTCTCCAACGGCTCTTTGATTTCAAGGTCTATAAATATGGGATCACACTTGAGTGAAGACACTAAACACCGAACAATCAAGAAGCTCAAGCAATTATCGATTTCATACGAAGAACACGATCAAGAAGATTATTTTATTAAGTGTTCATCCCATAAGTTCTTAGCATAGAAATCTTTTCATCTAGCTGATAGGCTACCTTAAACACTAGAAAAGATTTCATAGTTGGAACCAAAACAATCTTATCCAAACCCAAGTTAGGTTAAGTTGTTTAGCAAGATTTCAGACTAGGGTTTCTAGTTCTGATTTCTGGGATCGGTTGAGTGAGAACTCCTTAAATATCTGTCGGTGTACTGTGTTGAACTAACACATAAAACTAAGTTCAGTTGGTTAAGTTGGTGCCCCTTGTGATAGGGAAGAGTGGACGTAGGACTGGTTTGTCCGAACCACTATAAATCTTGTGTGCCTTTACCGCTTTGATTAACTGTCTACACAATTACACACAACCTTTAAAACAAGATACATATTCTAAGTTGAGATCATTTAGCACCAAGCTTACGATCGATCAAGCTTGGACACTTCATCAACTGGTTAAAACACTAACTTTGGAATCTGATTTATAAAAACCTGTTTTTCACGGGTAAAACTTAAGCTTCCGCACACATCAGTTAAACTGATAGTTACCGAACTAATCTGCCTTCAGGCAATTAGTAAGTTGGTTATCAGCCCAAACTGATTCACTCAAGACTGATCAAAGCTAATCCCTTCACACCGATCTACACAAAAAGTTTTCAGAAGTCTATTCACCCCTCCCCTCTAGACTTCTACCCTCACAAAACCCGTTTGGGACCTACAAGTGGTATCAGAGTAGTTGGTTCTACAGACCACTGACTTTGTGTATCATCGATTCTTGAGGAAGAATCTTTGTGGTCGACTGAACTGATCTTGAAAAACCTTCTTAAAACTCATTCATTTTCCAAAAACACTCGGCATGGATAACACCTCGGTATGTATCATGATCTGCCAAAGTTCTCAATCGATGAGTATGCAGATTGGGCCATATATATGTCCAACCATCTAGGTTCGATCAGAGGCTGAATGATGGAAGTCATCGAAAGAGGACCCATCATCATATATTACGACAACCTGCGGTTGGAGGAGATCCGGACTTTGCCCGGGAAGTCTTGTGCGAAAAAAGCCTCGGCCTTGATGGATGCAAGAGGAAAGGAAATCGCATACTCTAGATACTATCGCAAAGGCATATTATCATGAAAACAATGGATAAGGTCACCAAGGAAAAGATTAAGTATCTCAAATCTGCGAAAGCAATGTGGGATACTCTATGAAATATATCGAGGAAATGACGGATAAAAGACGTCCGTCGCAGGCCGAATCTGGTAAAGTTCGAAAAATTGAAGATCTTCGCTTCAATGAAACCATCAACGAACTCGATGGAAGGATTACTATGTCAATAAACAAGCTTCGAGAACTTGGTAGAGATGTCGATAAAGATATCAACTACAAAATTTTAAGGTCTCTCACCAAGAAATGGGACATGAAGGTCACGGTAATCAAGGATTGCCAAGACATTTCAAAAATGAAGCCAAGTAGCTTGTTCTTGAGCCTTAAAGCTCACGATTTCAATTTAATTGAGAGAGGACAAGCGAGATGAAGATGAGGTGCCCATTTGAAGCCTCAACTTCCAAATCGCTTGCTTTTTAAGGCAACCAAAGAAGAGATTGAAGACCAATGAGCCCATTGGAAACATCATAAGTCGCAAGGAGCAGATCGCTCGCTTACCAGAAACTAGAGAAATCAAATACTCAACCGGGTAAGTATCGAAGATTCTATAAAGATTATCAACATAGCCGAGGAAGAGATAGGAGATCAGACAACAGATCTCCATAAAGAACCAGATCTGATGATCGGAGAGATCACAGAGATGAAAGGAAAAGAGATAATCTAAATGATGAGAGAAGAGATAACCAATCGCATGAAGAAGCTCGGGATTACTATCGAAAGGAAAATCACCGATAGATCATACAGACGGAGTGATTCACCGAAGAAAAGGTTCCGTGGATCAAGGAAGCGTGCTTCAATTGTGAGAAGCAGTGTTTTACAAAAAGCAGATCGCCTGCACTGACGCCAAGAGAAAGGGAATAAAAGAGGAACAGAAGAGAGCAACGGTACAGGGACAGAAAAGCCATGGTTGATGACACGTCAGGAATTGACGACTCGTATCTGCCCTCTGAGGACTCTGGATACTCCTCTGTAGAAGATTTTCATCGATCAAGAAATCTTTGTTGACTTCTATGGAAATGAAGATCTGATATTCTCTTCGGATGATGATGAGATCTGCCTGATGGCCAAGGAGGACCAATCTGAGGTAACCTCCACACCGCTTTGTTCGACTACACCGCTTATCATTAGCACACCCGCCGGGAGATTGACCTGTAGCTCTACTCTGAGCAATTGCTTGAGGATCTCTCCAATGCAGTAGACACTTATGCTATAGTGGAAGCTGAAAATGACAAGCTGAGGACCAGAAATAATCAGTTTGCTAAAGAGAATGATCTCAGTAAAGCCTCTGAACTTAAATCGGCTGAAACTGCTCAGAAGGCAACTGAGGAATTTAAAATTCTGAAAGTTAAAGCTTCTGATCAGGAGAAGCAGATCAAAGATCAGCTGGCAATTAACAAACAACAACAAGTCGATGACTTCAAAATCCCGCAAGCAAAATTCGATGAGTTTGTTAAAGCATGAAAGTCTAAAATCACCGAGGATAATCTGCGTAAGAAAATAGAGGTTTTTACAAAATCATCTAAAACCGTTCAAGACATGAACACCTATTTTCGAACAACGATTAACAAGAAGGGACTTGGGTATGAGAACCCTTCCACATCCTCAAAAGCCCCGGCTGATTCATCTCAAAAAGGTGTAATCGGAAGAGTTTAAACAAAGATACACCAAAATCCAAACATGTATCTAATAAGGAAAAAGACCGGGTTGAAGGTAAAGGCGGTGCCTAACCGTAAGGGGAAACGAAATGGACCCCAACTGGTAAATCATCACCGAGGAATCACGGAAGAACCCGGTTCTTACGAAGAGACCTCAACTCGATCAACGGATCGGGAATCGGAAAAAGACAACCCGTAAAAGTGAAGTCCAATCGAGACCCAATCAAGGTCACCGCCTAATAAGCATGCTTCGTAAACCGCAAAAACCACCTATCTTGAAAAGATATGAATCTTTTGATGGTAGCAATCGTACCTACCCCTATAATCGAAATCTAGGGTCGCCGCTTTGGAGAACCACTTTGGATGAAAAGAAGACAAACATAAAAGATAAATCCCAAGTCTTCTAAGTCACCCAAGGTTCACACTAATAATCATACTAATCAGAAAGCATATAAAGAGACGTATGATTATGTTGATAGGTATGGGAGACAAATGGGGCCTTCTCGATCTAAGCGATCACAATAGAAGTGCTATGTTTGTATGGATCCCCAAAACTAATCCTAACCCTTCAGGACCCAATCCAAAAGGGGTACCTAAAGCCTGATTTGGCTGCAGGATCGCGTGGGTCTAGCCAACAAATGAGGTGTGCAAGCAACTATCTGGTACATCGATAGTGGATGCTCAAGGCACATGACTGGAAGCAAACATCTCCTCAGCTCTTACATAGAACAAAAAGGCCCGCGTGTACTCTTCGGTGATGATAACTTTGGTTTTACCAAAGGATTCGGAACCTTAGAGAATGATGATGTACAAAGTAATCGGAGTCTCAGATGTCGAAGGTCCCAAGCTCAACCTATTATCGGTTTCACAATTCTGCGACAACGGATTCGGTGTTGAGTTCTCGACCGACCAATGCACTATCAAGAATCGAGCCACTCAACGAGATTTGCTAATCGGTTCAAGGAAAGGGACGATCTACACAGCTGATTGGAACAGTTGCCCAAGAAATGCATGCCTGATTGTCAAGAGTTCCAAAAGTAGCAGTTGGCTCTGGCACAAAAGAATGAGCCATCTGAACTTTAAAACTCTTAATAAGATAGCAAGGATGTCTCTAGTGGAAGGACTTCCGAATGAAGTATTTTCAAAGGATCAGACATGTACTGCATGTCAGAAGGGAAAACAGGTCAAAGCTTCATTCAAGGGAATTCTCGGACCGGCATCAAGCAGAGTACTACAACTGCTTCATATGGATATATTTGGACCAGTTACACCAGTCAGTCTCAACGGACTCAAATATACTCTGGTAATCGTGGATGACTATTCCAAGTTTACAGGTTATATTCTTACATAAGAAGAATGAGGCGACAAACGAAGATACCCGAATCGCTAAAAAGATTACAAAATGAGAAGGGTGTCGGTGTAGTAAAAAAATCGATCGAGATAAAGGTACGCGAATTTACGAACTCTTTTTATTCTTGATTTTTTGCTCTAAGTTTGGTATCTGAGATGAAACATCACCGCAAGGACGCCACAACAAAATGGAGTAGCGAAGCGGAGGAACAGAACTCTCAAAAAGAAGTTGCGCCGACGATGTTAGTTGAACATGCAATACCAAGCCGTTTCCGGGGCGTATAATCAACCTTTGCATGCCATACTCAAAACAGATGTCTTCTGACTAAGGCTCACTACAAAACACCCTATGAACCGTGGAAGGATGAAAACCTCGTGTCTCTTACTTCCATGTTTTTGGGTGTAAGTGTTTCATACACAACAATGGGAAGAGTCAGTTGAAGACTTTTGAGGCCAAGTCAGATGAGGGTATATTCTTAGGATATTCTTCATCTAGCAAGGCTTTCAGGGTTTACAATGCATTTAACCCTACTTGTGGAAGAAACACCCCATGTAGTCTTTGATGAAGCATCTTCCGAACAAGAGAAATCGCCTCGAACAAGATGTACCGATCAACAAGTACCGATGCTCGAGAAAATGGATCGCCTAATGATCAAGAAAAAGAATCGAAACCGTAATAAAGATACATTCCGGATCTAGTTGATTCACCGGATCATTCAGATCCTAAGGTACGAAAAAAATCGTTGGTGAAGGTTCGATATAAACCGAGATCAAGATGTCCCGAACCATCCGTTCGCGGGGAACACTGAAGTTCCAACGAACGTACATCATCACATGATGAGTCCAACATCGGTGAGACATGTTCTTATCAAGTGGATCATAATTACGCACCACTCCGGTCGCTAGTAATGAACCTTTATCGAAATGGATGATGTTCTCCAAACCGACGCAAATCGAGCGAAGGACTGGATAACCGGTCATCCAACCGACCGATCATCGGAGACCCATCGATAAAGTTAAAACTAGACATCGATTGGTGAAAGTGCCATGTATTCTTCATTATTTGTCTATGAAGGAACCAACAACAATAGAGGAAGCTCTACAAGACGCAAAATTTGGATTCTAGCCATGCGAGGCAGAAGATTTGGAACATTCGACATAAATCAAGTTTGGGAACCGGTAGACAAACCAAATCATCAAGACGTAATTGGCACGAAGTGGGTTTTCAAGAACAAGAGAGATGAGAAAAATGTCATCACCGAAAATAAGGCAAGACTTGTTGCTAAGGGGTATTCTGTCGAAGGAATTGATTATGACGAGACCTTTGCACCGATTGCTCACCAAGAAGCCATTCGGTCATTTTACGGCATATGCTTCCCTGAGAGGGTTCTTTGTGTATCGATGGACGTAAAGAGTGCATTTTTAAGCGGGGTACTAGCGAGAGGAAGTTTATGTCGAACAACCTCCGCTTCAAAAAAGAACAACCAAGTGTACCATTTAAGAAAAGCTCTTTATGGTTCGAAACAAGCTCCTCGAGCTTGGTATGATACACTCTCTCGGTTCTTGATCGACGGTGGGTTCACTAAAGGAATAAAGGGACGTAACCTTATTCGAGAATAGAAGATGGAGAAGATATTACGATGGTTCGGATCTCACGTGGGCGACATCATCTTGGATCTCCTAACAAGAGTCTATGTGAAAGATTGACAAAAGTTCGATGCAAGGAAAGTTCGAGATGTCCATGATGGGACGGATGAATTAATTTTCGGGTCTCTCGGTGAAGCAAAGTCGCGAAGGGATATTCATACGCCAAGTAAAAGTACACTAGGAATTTATTGGCTAAGTTTGGAGTTCAAAATTGCAAGGAAACCAAAATTCCTATGATGACTGGATTCAAGATGGATCCAGATGAGGATGGTCAGAAAACAAATCAGAAAGAATATAGGGCTCTCATTGGATCTCTACTATACCGATTGCGCAGCGGAGACAAGATATCACCTTTGCAAAGAGGTGTATGTGCGATTCGAGCAAATCCAATGCAAAGCCACCTAGAAAAGCTGACTAAGCGGATTCTTAAGTATCTGAAGGGACAGTAAACCTTGGTTTATTTTACCCATCAGATGATAATCTAGAGCTTAGTGGGTAGTCTGATTCTGATTATGGAGGTTGCAAGATTGACAGGAAGTCAACCTCAGGAACATGTCAGTTTTTAGGAAGTAAACTGATCTCGTGGTTTTCAAAAGAAGGACATCGATTTCGACATCTATCGCCAAGCAGAATATATGGTCGTAGGAAAATTCATTTGCTCCCAAATCGCTCGGCTTAGTCGCCAGCCTAAGGGATTATAACATCGTAGCTAAGAATGTACCTATATTTCGCGGATGTGAATATAAGTCTTTATTGCAATCACTCGAGAATCCTCGTTCTACATACAAGATGCAAGCATGTGGATGTGGGACACCATTTTATAAGAGATCATGTTGAAAAGAAGAATATCGTAATGGAAAAGATTCACACCGATTTCTGAAAGTCGATATTCTAACCAAGCCACTAGCTGAGATTAGATTCAGAGAATTGTGTAATGAGCTAGGGCTTCTGGATCTTGGAGAAAAAGCACCTAAAATGATTGATGGATTGTTCTCGAACCGGTAGTTAAGAGACTAACCAGCCGAAAGGAATCGATTGAGTTTGGTATCTCAATCGATCGGAAGATCGATCAAGGAACCGATGTGAGAAATTGATCGATTTCTGAGTTATCAGATTAAAGGCGATCGAGTTAAGGTTTATCAGATTAAAGGAAACGCTCAATTTAAAAGGAATATTTGATTAAATCAGTTGGGTTATTTTACATCTTTGTAAGTCGATTTAGATGATATTCAACAAGCAAGATTCACATATTAAAGCCTACAATCACATAAGAAAAGAGAATTTACACAACAATGGAATAATAGAACTTTTCATTGATAAAGACCAAGGTCGATTACATTACAAGTTACAAGTACAAAGGACCGGGAGGTCAAGACATAAGTCATAATCGAAAACCCTAAACCTATAACCCTAAACCCTCATCCTAACCCAAGAAGAGCAGGGGAGAGAGAGATTTTAAATCTGATGCTCTCATTTTCCCCCACTTAACAAGGGTGAGAGAGGCTTTAAAAAGAAATCCTAAAGCCGCTAGAAAAGCTAAAACCAATGGAGCGAGAGAGCGGAGTTGATAGGATTTCTAAGCCAGAGCCCTTAGACCAAGTCAATGGACTCTCCAATTTGTTAAATGGAGCACATGTGCCAAGAAATTAGTTCAAAGACCTTATGGGGCACATGTGTTGCATGAAAAAAATTGAGTTGATATACGAAGATCACTGTTGTCTGATCAAGACCGTATATCAAACTCATGTTTTATATCGACCGAGTCTGTTTATCGTTGGTTACGTCATAACGATAGACACACAAGGTGCATACGGTTAGGGAGAAGTGTCTTCTCGGCCAGACAACAGATCCGCCGCCATGGTGGTAGAGAAGCTTGGCAACAATTGTATGTGAAATCTTTGATGACGACGAAAACAAGTGATAAAGGGGACACACGGGGTTGATTTGAGAAGTCAAATCATTGAAAAAAGGATAAAGGTGTTTTAGGAAGTTTCACCGGAAATAAGGGTTCACCAGAATGCATGTTTTTACAAAGAAAGATAAGTATGGTGAATGGGTTATGTTGTGTAAAACATTGGTCCAATTTATAGAGGCCAAGCAAGGGTGCAAAAGCAAATTTGATTTCAAAAAGCCTTTTAGAGAAATTTGCATCACAAGGACATGATGTAGAAATCACGCGATCGATAATTGGATAAATTTACTACGGATTGACATATCAAGATATACGATGATAATTACAAGATGTCAAATCGCGCCAACTTAGGGAATAGAGACTACTATTCTAAACTAAGTTTTAGGCGGTAACACTTATCCCAAGAATTGGCTTGATTCGAGAAGAATCGATTAGGTCAACCAAAAATCGATTACATCTGGCCCGATCAAATAAGGAAGATCGGTTGAACTTGAAACCTCAACAAATCGGATATATCGATCTATGAGAAAGCGAAATATCGGTTGAAGGGGAACTTCAACTGATCGAGGAGGATCGAAGGGAAATCAGACACAAAATGAAACAGATCAGTTGAAAAAAAACGGTTGGGAAATTATAAGGTTTAGGCAGAAAACTAAGATCAACAAGTGGAATCAACTTCAAGTGGTATTGACTGATTACTATATCAGTCAATCAGATACGCCTTTCTTTCCCTTGTTATTTGCTTATTTATCGGATTTTATCTGTTTTTATTTGCCTTACTGTACGCATTACCTGTGTGACGTATCCCCTGCAAATCATTTAATGCGGACGTGGGGTACATGTATTAATTGCAACAAAATGAGCTTTTAAATCCAAAAGGTTTTAAATGTCGTGCTTTTTCCCAACCATTCGATCAAAACCGCTTAATCTGGATCGTCTAATCTTTTCAAACGGTTGATCTTCCAAATCTTGTCTTTTTCCCTCCTCATAAGGTTCATCAAAAACCCTACCAGAGTTTTCCAAATCACAAACTTGCGTTTTATTTTCTGAAAACTCTCCAGATTACTTCTTTGCGATTCAAAGTGTTTTTCTTAAGTCTCAAATCCGAAAAACAGAATCTGGTAATTTCTGAATATTTGATGAATCATTCTTTTAAAACCATTGATCTTAAAGATTTTGTCAATATTTGATATCTGTATTATGTTTTATTGTTTCTTGGTTTTCGTGATATGTGATATTCTTAGTATTTATGCACAATTTTAACCGAATCTATCTTATCGTAGATGATCACTCACAAAGTATGGGTAAAATAATGTGCAACTATCTGAGAATCGACATTAAGGATTGTCGAGGACAAGTTCGCATAATTTGGGGGTTACAAAGGATCCGAAATCAATGGAAGTAGAGGAAATTCTGAAGAAAGCAGGACTTGAGAAATATTGTGCTGCTCACTGCAATCCAGTGATGCAGTATGAAGCCCTCGAATTCGTAAGGAATTTAAGGGTGGATACAGATGCTCCAGGAGAAGAACTACTTTTCGGCGACAAATAACGGAGAAGAGATCGGTCGACGAATGAGGATATAACTCGTCTGTTTAGCCTACAAAAGGATGAATCTCGCCCGCTCACTGGGGAGAATCAAGATGATTTGATCGTAAACGAGCTCATCGAGAGAGGCCGACAAACATCATCACGTTAGGCTTTGTCAAAGCCAATGCTCAAGAGGAAATACCGATTGTTGTTTGATATTTTGTCAAAAACAATTATGGGTATTTCATTCAGCCCAGATGCTCTTACATCAGTCAAACTGTACAGCATGGCTGCAATAATTGATGAAGCCAAGAACATCAATTGGCATGGGTTCCTAAAGGCCATTCTACTCCAAGAACATGATAAATTTGGAGTTGATGAGTGGAGGCGTGTCTATCGAAGAAGAGGACCAAAGAATCTCAACAAGGTTGCAGTTATCCTACAAGACAAAATGCCAAATGTCGGATGGGGAATGAATGGATGAAGCCCTACAAGGCATTCCTCTCCACCACTTTAGCCATATTTGGGCCACGCAGACGATGATACGCGCCAACTCCCCAAAGACGAAGAAGGGAAAAAGCAAGGAAGCAACTTCGTCTACACCAGAAGCCCCCCCGAAGAAGAAAAGAAAACTGGTGAAGGTCCAGGAAAAGAGGCCGAAGAAGGCGAAGCAAGCCTCCATGACTCTGATGCTAGAAGATGAGTCGATGAAGAAAGAGCGCCGGATCGATCTGTTGTTGCACCACAAAAATCAGGTGAAAAATCAGACAGCAAAGGCTTCTCCGAGAGCTCGCGATTCATTTCGAGGAAGAAGCACGAGACGAACGATCTCCTTCTCCTCCACTCGAATCGATTCACCACTCGGACTAATGGATCTTTGAGCATGTCTCTCCTACTCTTCCACCGCCTGAACTCCGAAACTACATCAGTCATGAACTCAAACTACATCGATTCGCGAACGCAACAGCCATTCCTTGAACGAAAACCACTGTTTTGGAACCAGCGCACTGCCTCCTCCAGCAGAACCTCTGCGCAGTCGAGCCTATCGCATAACTTCCACCTACTCAAGCACCACGAACCCTCCACATCTCATCAACAGGAATCGGACGGAACGATTCCACGAGTCTAGATCATCAAAGACCATCACGGGGAAAAATAGTCGAATGCAAATCGAGCGAGAAATTGATGAGATGTATCTTTAACTGGTCGCCCATCCCGCTATTAGAGAACAAGTTATGGAGATCCTCACCGAGAGATCTCAGATTAAAAAGCTTCTCGGATTTTATAATGATTATTGAGCAAATGGGCGTCTTGATGAGTTTGCAGATTTTGATTTCGATATGAGAAAAAATCGCTAAAGTAGGATCACCAACGAGCTGATAACTCATGAATCTATCAAAGCTCGATCCACGAGGAAGCTAAGGTTGGTGAACAAAGGCGAACAGGAGATCGCTCAAGAAACTCTGGGCAGATGCTACAATGAAGGATCAGAGGCGCTGATGATAGTGGAACTGGTCTTTGCAGTTCATGACCAACCCTTTGGAGGCACAAACAATCAAAATCGATCAAATGACGCAAAACATTCCAACATCTCATATCATCACGATCAATTTTCAGAAATCGATCTTGTCTCAAAGATCTCCGAAAGAAGAAGTTGAGGGAGTGATAGTTGATCGAGGGTATAGATTGGCCTCAAAGAAATATGATCAAAGGAATTGGCTATTCCCAGATTGCAGACTATCAAAGATCGGTTCTCCCAAATCGTGACCACCGTGGTTCTGCCGAACTTATAAAATCCGTTGATGACAAAAGTGATTCGGGTTGATCAACAACAAGTTTTTTTTCGATGCTCCTTTGAAAAAGCTCGAATCGATGTAAGAGAAACTTGACAAACCGATTTATACACTCTCTCATCGCCATGGAATCTGTCAAGACCGATTTGATCTCGAAGGTTGAACATCTAACTATTCAAGTTCCGGTTTATCTCTTCAGATCTCAACAATGGGCAATATCGATCAGTTTTGGATCCCTAACTTCCCACTCACGACTCTTTTTGATCAAACCAAAAAGGGGGAAGGACGGAGTGAGAAACCAACCGACATGATCGTAACAATGAAGACCCTAATCAGCATATTTGAAGTTTTATGGACAAAGACTAGACCATCTGGATCTCTTTGCTAACGAAGTCTCTGAAAAAGATGGAAAAGTCAAAGGCAAGAAAGGTAGGGCTGCTTGGTCTTTGGGACATCACAAAAGGTAGCTTTGCTTGGTCTTTGAGGAAATCACAACTGTACCGACCACTCAGACACAACCTGTACCAGCCACTCGGGACTAAAATAGTCACAAGAAACAAAATAGCGACAATCTGAGCCGATAAGAAATCGGGTGAAAAATCGCCCAAAGAGCAAAGTTCTCAAGAGGCAAAAAAAAAAGAAGAAAGAAAAGGCGCGTAAAAAACAGAGGCGTAAAAAAATCAAGAAAAAATTTGGATCGAGAGCGAAGAAAGGAAAATTTGGAAAAATCATGCGTAACCTCGTTTGCCAAACAAGAGTTGATGAGATCATTCCAAAAATCGATGCACATGCTAAGAGGTTTGAGGAATGGAACAAGATCGAAGTGAATGGCTTCGGATGCTTTTTGTCCTTAATCTTGTTCCACGAGAAGAATCTCCGGATGATGAATTCCTCAACTGGTTAGAAAATAAATATCCGTTTTTTCAAGTATCCGGAAAATGAGGCCAAACTTATCAATGTAAAAATATCTCGCCAAGAGTATGATCTGTTGGATTACTCGAAGAAGGCGGATGGCTCATTCGATGACTAGCATTTCGAGAGATTCTACTTTGACATCTGAGCAAAACGCATATAATCGATCCTCGGCAAAACCAATGATGTCAAATGGAAACTATATCGGATCTTCAACGCACCTCAAGATCAAAGAGAGATGCGGAAGGATACAAGCCTAAAAGAGTGAAGAATCGAAGACTTCTCAGGATCATTTGTTTTTAAATTCAAACTTTTACGATGTAACATGTAATCGACATATCTAATGAGAAAAGTCTATTTTTACGATCCTAAGACAAAATCTCATTGTCTTCGATTATGTGCTTTTTCTCGTTTCTATATTTATCAAGCGTGTTTGGTTTCTCGGTGTTTTGGTTTTATCAAAAGGGGAAATTGTTGGGAAATTTATAGTTTTGATAAAAGTTCGTAAACACACGTAATAGGACCCGATCGGACACATTGTTAATCGATCGATGTTTATATTAAGTTTTAGAATACCGGTTGATAATCATTGTATAGAACAACTTATGTAATAGATAGGTCACATATTGAGGGGGGAACCTCAATATGTATAAGTCGAATCTGAAGATCCAAAGAACAAATTGACATCAATGCGTGGCGGACGCTTTTAGAGAAGAATGAAGATCGGATCGATCCGATCTAGTCGGATATCTCAAATTTGAAGTCATAAAGCTCAAACTCGAGAATACTTGAAGATCGGATGACTTCGAGAAGATCGGACGGGAAGACCTACATCACCGAGTCCGCTAGTTGAAGCTAAGTCAACCGCACCCGAAGACTCCATCAGTATCTTGATCGATTTCGATCGATCAAAGTCACCACCAGTGAAAACCGATGTTTCACCTAATCATACGTCTATGATCTGAACAAGAAGAATGTCAACCTTAGTTGGAAGAACAAACACTGAAAAGTGCGTCTGCTAACCAATAAGAACAAGACACGTATGATCGGAGCCGAATATTAAGGGATTTGATGCTGCTCTCTCTAACGGCTATAAAATACAAGTTCACGCTTTTCGCCATGCCGTTCTCAAGACGCCACATCAATCCGCAAGAACCTCACCTAATATAGCCTGAAATTCAAATTGCTCTCCAACGGCTCTTTGATTTCAAGGTCTATAAATATGGGATCACACTTTGAGTGAAGACACGGAAACATTTGAACAATCAAGAAGCTCAAGCAATTATCAAATTTCGCACGAAGAACACGATCAAGAAGATTATTTTATTAAGTGTTCATCCCATAAGTTCTTAGCATAGAAATCTTTTCATCTACCGATAGGCTACCTTAAACACTAGAAAAGATTTCATAGTTGGAACCAAAACAATCTTATCCAAACACAAGTTAGGTTAAGTTGTTTAGCAAGATTTCAGACTAGGGTTTCTAGTTCTGATGAACTCCTTAAATATCTGTCGATTGTCTTGTGTTGAACTAACACATAAAACTAAGTTCAGTTGGTTAAGTTGGTGCCCCTTGTGATAGGGAAGAGTGGACGAGGGACCTGGTTTGTCGAACCACTATAAATCTTGTGTGCCTTTACCGCTTTGATTAACCTGTCTACACAATTGCACACAACCTTTAAAGCAAGATACATATTCTAAGTTGAGATCGGCTAGCACCAAGCTTTCGATCGATCAAGCTTGACACTTGATCAACTTTGGTTAAAACACTAACTTTGGAATCGATTTATAAAAATTGGTTTTTCACGGGTAAAACTTAAGCTTCCGCGACACATCGTTAAACCGATGATTACCGAACTAATCGCCTTCAGCGATTAGTAAGTTGGTTATCACCCCAAACCGATTCACTCAAGACTGATCAAAGCTAATCGCACTCACACCGATCTGACAAAAAGTTTTCGAAGTCTATTCACCCCTCCCTCTAGACGCCGCCTCACAAAAACCCGATTCGGGACCTACAAACCTTATGAACCTCCCAAGGGGCAAATCGAACAAAGCGTGCTTGCACACGATTCTCCGTATTAAATCTTAGCAATCGTATGTGACCAATAATATTGCCCAAGATATAGAGTATTGAATCTCACTGATTCTCTTCCCATAATAAGTCAAAGCAATAGTTACTAACCACACGCAATCCTATTTAAGGGATGAAAATTAAGAAACAACTAACCACTGAGGTCTAATTCTTCCTAGTTCAGTTCTGAAGAATTTATCCTCCTGTAGGTCCTCTTCAATGCATTAGTCATGCACTAGTGTAATCTCTTGGTCAAGACAAACCAATCTGAGCCTTACACTACAACCTTTCACGATGGATTGTTCATTTCCATCTAGGTCGTGAATGGTGTACTTTTAGTTACAAGGAACTGTTAATTTAATCTTCTGTGATCTTGGTATCACTAAATTAACTACAATGTAACACGTACTATTTAATGAATTGTTATGCAGTAAATATATGTAACATTCAATGATATTTAAAGCATCAGTGATAAACAATTTATTTCAGTAAATAAGTCCAAAATTCAGTTAGTCTGATTATACAAAGTAAAAGCATACTTTCCAGTATAATCCCAACAATCTCCCACTTATACTCAAAGTCTGCTTTTAAGTATACATCAGCATGTCTCGTGTAGTACATGACAACTAATGCCACCTACATGAACCTAATAATGTCTGCCACTTATACTCAAAGCAGATTGACAACGGTCTTGACACCCATTCCTTTCACATGTCTCTCGAATGTATTCAGAGGCAGACCCTTTGTGAATGGATAAGCTAGGTTCTCTTCCGACGTGATCTTTGTCACCTCTATATCTCCTCTCTTAACGATTTCTCGTATAAGATGGTATTTCCTTTCAATGTGTTTGCTGGTCTTGTGGGCTCTTAGTTCCCTTGAATTTGCAACTGCTCCGGCATTGTCACAATAAATAAATGATTGTCTTTGGGCAAATTCGAACTACATCCAAGTCCACTAGGAAGTTCTTGAGCCAAACCGCTTCTTTTCATTTGCCGCAGTAGCGACTACATATTCGGCTTCCATGGTAGAATCTGCGATGCATTTCTGCTTTACGCTTCTCCAAGTCATGGCTCCTCCCCCCATGCAAAACATACTACCGGGGGTAGATTTTCTGGAATCTAAGCCTGATTGGAAATCCGAGTCCGTGTAGCCGATGGGGATTAGACTATCTGACTGATAAACCAACATTCTATCTCGAGTTCTTTTCAGATACTTCAGAATGTTTTTAATCGCCAATCAATGTTCCTTCCCGGGTTACTCTGATATCTTGCCACCATGCTAACGACAAAGCAGATATTCGGTCTCGTACACAACATTGCATACATAAGGCTTCCGACAGCCGAAGCATAAGGAATGCCTCTCATGTCATCTATCTCCTTTAGTGTCTTAGGGCACATTTTCTTGGATAGATGGATTCCATGCCTAAAAGGTACGAAGCCTTTCTTGGAATCCTGCATGCTGAATCGTTTCAAGACAGTGTCTATGTATGAAGCTTGCGATAAGCCTATCATCCTTTTCTTGCGATCTCGAAAGTGATCTTGATCCCAAGGATGTGCCCGCTTCCCTAAGTCCTTCATATCAAACTGTTTTGAAAGCCATGCCCTTACATCTGATAACACCTTTACATCGTTCCCGATGAGCAGAATGTCATCTACGTATAGTACTAAGAATACCAATGCAGTTCCGACACGCTTTTTATACACATAACTGTCGAACTCATTTTGATCAAACCCGTAACACTTTATAACATGATCAAAACATTGGTTCCAAGCTCTGGATGCCTGTTTCAGTCCGTAAATGGACTTCATGAGCTTACAAACTAGGTGTTCTTGGCCCTTTTCACTGAAGCCTTGGGGTTGTTGCATATAGATTTCCTCATCAAGACTTCCGTTAAGAGTATGCATATAGATTTCCTCATCAAGCCTTGGGAAATGAATTTAATAAAGAGGATTTTGATTAGATCCCAAAACCCCTGAGTATGACATGTTCAGGATAATCTTGATAGATGAGTCAGGATTCAATTTTAGAGTGTTCAGGATGATATCTGCACCGTGTATAGTCGGCAGATATAGAACAGGTTAGATTCTAAAGACTCAATAAGTTTCTGAAGACTCAGTATGAAACTGAGAATCAAGACTCAAGATGAGATCGAGAATCAAGACTCAAGATGAGATCGAGAATCAAGACTCAAGATGAGATCGAGAATCAAGACTCAGTATGAAACTGAGAATCTGAAGACTTAGCATGAAGACTCAGTATGTCTCTGAAGACACTGAGACTCAGAGAATCCTGAAGGCACTGTAATTACTAAAGACTCAGTAATGTACTGAATGCTCAGTATATCCTGAATGTTCTGAGGCACTGAAGCTGAGGAATATAGCCGTTGGAATCCAGCTGACGTGGACCAATGAGAGGAAGACAACCAGCCTGAAAAAGCTACAGAACATACAAGAATAGTATGGATTTGAATGTGATTTTCTCCAACGGTAACATTCAAATCCACACTATAAATACAAGTTCTTCCATCAAATTAAGGGTGGATGCGTGGAGAATATAGCACACGATGCTACAGAGCTAAGAGGAGTTATACTCAAAGCATTCCCACCCTAGAACACAAGTCTGTAGATATACAAATATATTCAAAAAGTGTTCTAGAACCCAACCTAAGCAACCCACGATGTATCTTAAGCTTAGAGAGATTTTCCCAACCTTAGCATTGAGGCTAAACAAATGTAAAGGAAAATCTCACCATAGTTGGAGACAACACCAAACCCAAACCCCATTCTCGTAAGAGATAACCAGTGGTGAAGTGAGGTAGTTGTTAGGCAATCCCGAGAGGGTGATAAGTCCCGATTGGAGTGTGAACTCGTTAAACATCTAAGAGGCAAGCCCGAGAGGGTGATAAGTCCAGTTTGAGTTAGTAAACTACAGAGGTAGTCAGAAAGCTCAAAGTAGAAAGGTTATTAAACTACAGAGGTAGTCAGAAAGCCTTAGGAAGTGTTTGAAGGAATTTCCCTAGGAACAGGGAGAGTGGATGTAGGAGCTTGAGTCTCCGAACCACTATACATTGTTGTGTTGTTTACTGCTTTACGTTCTTATCTTGTCATACGCATTCGATTATAAGCAAGACACAACACATGAGCTTAAAAGAGAAAAATCTGGAATCACCATTCCTTCACCCCTATTTTATATGCATCGCTCGACACGTTTTGCTTCCGCACGAGCAAAATGAGTTTTCCCACCGGGACCAACAAAAAGTGATAGCTATCGAAAAGCTTCCACCACCCTCTACTGAGAAGGGTATCCGCTCATTTTTGGGACATGTAGAGTTTTATAGACGCTTCATTAAAGATTTTTTGAAAATAGCTAAACCCCTTTCTCGACTTCTTGAAAAAGAAGTCGACTTTGTGTTTACTGATGAGTGTTTAGTTGCTTTCAACAGGTTAAAGGAAGCGTTGGTAAATGCTCTGATTCTCGTGACTCCGGATTAGAATAGTCCTTTTGTTCTCATGTGTGATGCAAGTGACTACGCGATGGGTGTAGCTTTGGGGCAAATCAGAGAGAAGCGATTTCACGCTATTTACTATGCTTCAAAAATGATGAATTCTGCTCAAATCAACTACACTACGACCAAAAAAGAGTTGTTGGCGGTCGTATATGCTTTTGACAAATTTCGGCCCAACCTAGTAGGTACAAAAATGATAGTGTATACGGACCATGCAGCTATTCGGTATCTCATGAACAAAAAGGATGCTAAGCCACGACTTATTCTGTGGATTCTCTTACTCCAAGAGTTTGATTTGGAAATCTGAGATAAAAAGGGGAGTGAGAATGTCATCGCTGATCACTTATCTAGGTTGAAGCTCACTGAGGAGAACATGGTTGAAGAGAGGGAGGTGAACGAGGAGTTCCCTGATGAGAAGCTTTTTGGAGTAAAGGATGTGTTGGTGAGCAAAATCGAGGGAAGAGCACCGTGGTTCGCTGATTATGCTAATTACTTAGCCAGTGAAGAGCTTCCAGTGGACATGGACTATCTACAGAGGAAGGCGTTTTTGAAGAAAGTTCGAGAGTACATATGGGATGATCCTTTCTTGTTTAAGAGAGTGATTGATGATATTCTACAAAGGTGTGTTCCAGAGGATGAATGGAAAGATATAATGAGGCACTGTCACACGTTGTCTTGTGGGGGCCACTTGGGTGGAGAGAAGACAGGAAGGAAAGTTCTTCAAGCAGGATTCTTTTGGCCTACGATCTTCTCAGATTGCAAGGAGTGGGTTAAAAGATGTGATCAATGCCAGAGATTCAACACGATTACGAAGAGGTATGAAATGCCTCTACATATCTTCATGGAAGTAGAGGTTTTCGATGTTTGGGGGTTGGACTTCATGGGTCCATTTCCTCCGAGCAAAGGGTTCCTTTATATCTTAGTGGGTGTTGATTATGTCTCGAAATGGATTGAAGCCATCCCTACCAAGGTGAATGATGCGTATGTGGTGATTGAATTCTTGAGAAAGAATATATTCTCACGATATGGAGTACCAAGGGCATTGATTAGTGATAGTGGAAGCCATTTCATGAACAAACTGGTGCAGAAGCTTCTTGCCAAATACGAAGTGAACCATCGTGTTTCTACAGCGTATCACCCCCAATCAAATGGCCTTGCTGAAGTTTCGAACATATAGATTAAAAGCATCCTTGAGAAGACGGTGAATGTAAGTCAAAAAGATTGGGCCATGAAGTTGGACGATGCATTGTGGGCTTACCGAACAACCTACAAAACTCCGTTGGAAATGTCACCATACCAGCTGGTGTTTGGGAAGGGCTGCCACCTTCCGGTGGAAGTCGAACATAAGGCTTATTGGGCAATTAAAAAGCTCACTTTTGATAGCACAATGGCTGGGGAGAAGAGACTTCTTCAACTCCATGAGTTAGAAGAATTTTGTGATCGTGCATATGAGAGTGCCCGAATATTCAAAGAGAAGATGAAAAAGTGGTATGATGCACGAGTGAAAAAGAAAGAGTTTAGAGTTGGGGATCAAGTTCTCGTTTTTAACTCTGTTTGGGGGAAAGTTGAAATCCAAGTGGAATGGTCCGTATTTGATTCGTAAAGTGTTCTTCACGGTGAATGGCCACAGGGTGAAGAAATTTTATAACCGTTCCTATGAGGACAAGGGAGGTAACATGGTTTTCACTTCGTGAACTTATGTAAGTTCGGTCCGGCAGTAGGACCTTAAAAATAGCGCTGAATGGGAGGCAACCCTTTTTTTTAATTTGCTTTTAGTGTGATTTTATTTTGTTTTGTGTTATTTCATGGTGTTTTGATCTCTTGTGTTTAAGGGTTTTGAGTGCAGGTCTATTTTGAAACCCAAGGTGGTAAGAGGCAGGAGCATGGGGCGTGAAAATTCAGAAAAAAAAGTTAAGAACACGCCAAGCGCTCGACCAAAGCTTGAGGTCGAGCGCTCTGACCGAGCGACACCGGAGTCCAGGGCAACACAGGCGCTCGATCACAGCAATTGATCTAGCGAAACTGCTCGACCAAACACCAGGGTCGAGAGCTCGCTGTTGAATTCACGAAAACAGGGAAATGAGTAACCGTGGTCACCAAGATAAGTGTTTCGTAGGTGGTGAACTGGCCGCTGTTGAAGTAGATTTGAGACGTCGGAACGCTTTGCCTTCGAGGTGGGGTCTCGAATATGGGCATAATTGGAATTGGGTGGCTCACAGATGGAATAATGTAGCTTGAAAGGTCGAAAAGACCCGCCGCCCGGACTTGGAGGTGATGAGGGATATGGGGATTGAAGAAGAAGTAAGAGAACTCTTCCAGAGGAATCGAATGAATGGTTTCTTCTGTTGGGGTTATACTGAAAAGTATGCTTTTAATTTGTATAACCAAACTAAAGTTTCTTATTTATTTACTGAAATGAATTATTTAATCACTGTTGCATTAAATATGAATGAATGTTATATATGTTTATTGCAAACCCGTTCAATACGACAGTACGTATTACGTTGTAGTTAATTTGGTGATACCCGATCACTGAAGATCAAATTAACAGTCCTCGTAATTGAGTACAAATTCACAACCCAGATGGAAATGAACGAACCATCATGAACGGTTAAAGTGTGAGACCCAGATTGGCCTGTCTTGACCAAGGGATCACGCTAGCGCATTTAGGTGCGCTGAATGAGGACCTACAGGAGGATAAATTCTTCGGTACTGAATATACAAGAATTAGACCTCAGTGGTGCGTTGTTTCTTAATCTTCGTCCCTTAAATAGGATCGTGTGAAATTAATAACTATTGCTTTGACTTATGATGGGAAGAGACTCAATGCGATTCGATACCTTATATCTTGGGCAATATTATTAATTACATGACGATTGCTGACATTTAATACGGAGAATCGCGTGCAAGTACGTCTTTCTTGATTTGTCCCCTTGGTGGGCTCATATCCTTTATCATGCCAAATCTTGCAAGTGGAAATTTATTTCCGGCATGGATAATAATGTTGAGTTGTCTTTACTCCAAGGACAAATATATTAATTAATATAAAGCTTGTTCAGATTCTTAATTAATTAATGGACTAAGATAATCTTAAACGTGGGAAATAATGATCGGGAGCCATGTTATATGTGAAATCGTAATATGGGTTAAGATGGATAGTTCAATATTAATTTTATAGTGGAGTAAATTAATATTAATGGACTTGAATAATATTTGGCCCAAAGTATTATAGCTTCATAGTCCATTGGAGGTCCAATCTTAATTCTCCTAAAGGCCCCCCAAATAGCCCAAAATAAAGTTCAATTAATGAGAGAGAGAATAAAATATTCTTGCTATATTTTCATGTCTTATTTTTCGAAAATTTGTAGTTAAATAGGAAGAAAATATTGTCTTGATTTTCTTGTAGATATTTTATGGAAAGAGATAATTATTGTAGGATTACATAATTATCCCATAAATTCAAGAAGTCAAATCTTGACTCCTAATTGCTTGTAATTTTCGAAAATATCAAGGTAGAAGAGGGAAGGAGATTTTTATGGAAAATTTAATTAAGGAGAAAAGAATATAGAAGATATATTCAAGATTTCTTGGAGACCAAGAAAAGATTTTCTTCCTTATTTTCTTGACCTAAAATTTCAAACCCCTCCTCCCTATTTATAGGGGATGAGCTCTTCATTCCCAAGTGCAATTCTATGTGTTGGAAATATTAGAAATCCACAAAGGTGGTAGCAAAATATTTAATTTCTCTCCCATTAAAATCGTTCGTTGAAATCTTCCCACCGGATAGCGTTCGTGGACTTTGGGGATATATTTGGGAAGACTCTTGGGTTGATTCATCCGTTTGATTCTTCAAGAGGTTAGTAATTCCGTAACTCTTAGTTCCGCATGTTCAGGATTTACGTGAATTATGTGTACGTATGTTGTTTATTATTATGTTGAATTGATTTAGGATTAATTCATGTTAGTAATTAACTGTTTAATTTAGATATGTATTTAAATAATCACCTCGAATAGATCCGGGCACCCCATTTTTCCCAACATCTTCGAGCTCCTGCTCGAAATGGACACGTATGCTGACCTCACGGAGCAGTTTCTGGCTACGTTGGAGTTATTGGAGGATAGGATGTTCCGATTCAAATTCCAAGGAGAATGGGTGGAGCACCCAATTAGACGAATTAACGCAGCGTTGAGGCTCCCTCACAGTAGTTTGACACGGAAGAGGAACAAGGAGTACAATCAATAAGCGTTTTGGAATGAAATCACTAGGGGATTGGGCAAAAGGTACAGGTCACAAAAAGCCAAAGTCTCTTTCATCCGCAATCCCGTAATCCGGTATGTGGAGAGAATTTTGGGAAACACAATCTTCGCTCGCTCTGAAGGGGGTACAGTGATAGCGGACGAGCTCTACAGCTTATGGTGCCTCTTTTACACGAAGCCCTTTGATTTTGGTGCAGCATTCCGCAACCATCAGCTGGACACCTCGTACACTGCCTCGGGCAAGACAACAAGGATAAGAAGCGGAGGTCTGATAACCATGGTGATGCGTCACTTGGGGTATGATCACTACCCTGAATCTGGAGCCCTGATAGGAAACGATCTCGATTTTGGGCATCTAGCCAGATCTCTAATGCTCGATCAAAAATTGGGAAAGCTTTGTTTGAGGTTCAATGATGGGACCTTATTTCATTTGCCCAATCATGATCTAGTAACAATTAAAGGGAAGAAGCACCCTAATTGGGGGATGGCTACACCAGTGCATTCTCAAATTAGTGAGAAATTCTAGAAGAAGCTGGAGAGTAAGGGTGTTTGGAGAGGTCAGACGAGAAAGAGGCAGAGGGGTGAAGAACCAGAGGAAGATGAAGAGGAGGATGAAAAGGAAGAGGAGATGGAGGAAGATGCGCCAGAGACACCGGTGGAGAGCCCCGTTTATCATGGAGGATGGATGTCCTCACAGCAGGAGTGGACGGGAATGGTTCATCAAATGGGCGTCATGGATGGAAATTTGCAAGGAATGCGGAATGACATGACCGCAATGCAGAATGACATCCGAACGATCTGTGAGGGGAACAAGGATATGAGACGGTGGTTCCAAGAGCTTTTTATATCTCAAAGAAGAGAGGATCACCCGATGTATCGCCCTCCACCACCTCCAGAGCAATGACAGTAGATGGGGAACTCCCCAATTTCTAACTCTTGTCTTTTTCTTTTCTTTTTCGTTTCTTCTATTTGGGCACGTACTTAATTGGCTATCTCGTGGTACTCATGAAAGCGGGTGTGATTTTGCTTAATTTCATTGATAATTGATTTCCTACTTGCTTATATGTTGCTTTACGTTGAGTGTGAATGCATAGTTGAGTAATTGTGGAATGGTTGAGTGCTTGAGAATGCTTGTAGTTGTAAGTAAGGTGGATTTGAAAGGGAAGTCGTGCACTTGCGATTTTTCTTTTTGAATATTTGTGTGGCATGAGGCATAAGTTGCTAGGTCTAGGCATGTATGTGAATAACCGCGAGATTTGAGCCTTAAACGAGATTGAAATTCATTACGTTCATCTCATTCATTGTGTGTGAATCATCACATTTGAGGTGCTAGAACTTGTGGATATTCTCTCTTCTTAATTGTGTCTTGTATTGCATGCCGGAAGTGATCATAGGCCATGTTTTGATTTGTTAAGTCACTTTAGCCTAAATTTCCCTACCGATGACATTTTTCCCTTGCTAGCCCGTTTGAGCCTGAGGCCTAATTGTTTATTAGCAGATTTAAGTCATATCCGTTTTAAAACTCTTTTGTCCAAAATTGAGTGGGGAATAGGAAAAGTCTTAAATAAGGGGGTGAAATTGGTTGATGTAAATAATTGATGGGTTGAGTGTATTCATGAACAGGGGAATGGGAAGCTTGTGGAAGGATGGGAAAGAAGAAAGAGTGAGAATGAGCAAAAGAAAAGAAACATTCTAGCTCGAAAAAAAAGGGGGAAAAAGAAAGGAAAGATTGAAGTGTTTTAGTTTGGGGGAGGGAGAATTGAAAGAAAGTGCAAATAACATTGCAAGTGATAACAGTAATTTCACCCCTTAGATTGAAATAATTTGACTACGATTTTCTTATTCTCTGCTCACTTGAGTCAGTTTCCCATATACTTATCCCACCTGTCCAAAGAGCCTTCTGTTACACCCATGTACAAGTCCTTGTTGATCTGGTATGAATACTTGAATGTGATCGAGGTTGAGAGTATTTACAAGCACATGGTCACTAATTTGTGTGATTGATTGTTTGAGTGTCCTTACTTATTGCGAAAACACTTGTGAGGGAGTGAAACACACCGTCGAGAGCACATCCATGTTTGATTTTGTGAGTTGTGTTGATTGTCCATGAGTAGGAGAAAAGAAGATGAGTTTGTGTTTGGGTGACCGATCATTAAAAGTTGAAAGCAATTGCATGCATGATTTGGTATCTTGATTTGTTTTGACAATTTCACTCTACTTATAATTTCATTGCTTGGGGACAAGCAACATTGTAAGTTTGGGGGAGTTGATTAGAGGTGAAATTGAGAGAGTTACGAGCGAGTTTTAGCCATATTTCGAGTGCTTTTAGTGATATTATTGCGTTGATTGAGCATAATCTGTATAAAGTCACTAATTTGCTTCTTTGGTGTGCATGACATGAAAGAGGGCTAAAAATGGAGCTCGTGAAACTTTGCAGTGCACGAATCGTACTCCCGGTTGAAAAGATATGAAGGAAATACTGAAAAGTATTAGTTGGAGTGAAGAGAGGTGCTAGCAGAGAGAGGTCGAGCGCCTGGCGCTCGACCAATGCGGCTCGAGCGCGTGGAAATACAGGCATCAAGGGGCGCTCGACCAAGTGAGGTCGAGCGAAACCGCTCGACCAATGTGTGTGATCGAGCGAAACCAAGTTCAGTGATCAAGAAGCGCTCGACCAAGTTAGGTCGAGCAGAACTACTCGACCATGAGTCGTGTTCGAGAGAAAACATTTTTTTTTCACGAAGCATATATAAGGGAAGACGGGATTCTGAGAAAAGAAAAAACGGAAAAAAAGGAAAAATAGACGAAATTAGATAGAAAAAGAGGAGAGAACACACGAGGGTTCTGAGAAGAGTTGAGAGGAATTCCACAACGAGAAACACGATTCGGTTATCCAATTGACGGTTTATATTACAGTTTTCCTGAATTTAACTTCCAGAATTTCTGGGTTTTCTTATTTCTTGAAAATTTTCTTACAAGTAATCCACAATTTTAGGGTTTTGTTTGTTTCTTTCATTCAATACTAGTATTGCTCTTTGAGTTCAATTGATTGATCATTGTTGATTTGTTTTACACACTATTGCATAATGATTTCTATTGTTAAATTGATTGTTTGTGATTTGACTATCAAGATGGTAGGTTAAACCCTTGATTGCTTTGGATAGGATGATAGCGTAGAAATAGTGAATTGGTTAGGCTATTAGGATAATTCGAGGTGTAATTTGGATAATCTTCTTAATTTGCTAATATGAATAACCAATCCAATAAAAATCATTGATCTGAGTACGAAAGTTGTTAGAAAGAGGACGACCGAATCACTCTTTTTCAACGAATAGGCTTGAGGAGAGGGTCTGTGATGGGGTTGGTAATATACCGGTTCATTTAGGGAGGATGACCGAATCACTCAACTTGAATTAGGGCTATAGTAATTAAGCACGACCTAAATAATTTGGTTATTTGGTCAGTGAGGGAAAGAAGGTATTAGTTGGGTAATCGGGGATAAAAACCGAGCTTTTGTTGTACCTTATTTAGTGCGGGATTAGGGAAGTAGATTGCCTAGTTTTAAGTACACGTAGGATTACTTTCTTTGTACACCACGATAGTCCTAGTTGCCAAACCAATTCCGATAGTATACGTAGGGATTCATGTCCAAAGCAACATTCTCCAATATTTGCACTTCATCTGAAGTTAGTTTAATAGTTTGTTATCTGCTTGCTTTCATTGATTAAATAGCATTAAAATAGAAAATCTCAAATCGCATCCATATTAGTTATGAAGCATACATTTCCAGGGATTTACACGCATACAAAACCTTCTTCGGGTTCGATACTACTTGGTCCAAATACTTACCCTTGCTACAGTGATCCCATACTCTTGTGGGTAGCTGCTACTTGAGAACTTAGCATTTCACGACCAAGTCAGTAACCGTTACATGTGTAATTATTTTATTTTTTATTTAATTTTGAAGCATCAATTAAACTTTTTTAATCCTAATAATTTTGGTCTAGTTTAAAAAAAATGTATATTAAAATACAAAGTGAATAGGTTCGGTTTACCGGATTTAAACTGACAAAAACATAAATTAAAATACGTAGAAACCACATTTTCTCCCTAAAAATATATCCAAAAAAAATCCCAACCTAAATTATTACAATTAAAAAAGTCTAGGTGATATTTTAAAATTTTAAAAAATAAAATAATTATATATGTGACAGTAACCTGCTGCAGCATGTTAAAAGACCAATTTCAAAATTTTAAATACTTTACAGGACTAAAATCAAAAAGTTAAAACAATCGGGACCAACTTCAAAACAAAGCAAAATTACTGGACTACAAAAATTTAATCCCTTAAAAATAATTTGCACACTTATAATATAGAAATAACTACTCCCTCCAACCCAAAAAGCTTGTTGTCTAAAGATGTTTATTACGAATTAAGAAAATTATTAAATACAATAAGTATATGCCAAAGTCGTGTATGCATCAGGTGCATTGTGCACTTCATAGTTGTTCATCCTGAAATATGCAACTTGTTTCATGAACAAAAGTTGCACGTTTCGGTGTAAACAAGTTGTATGTTTCAGTGCAACAAGTTGCATGATTCTAGTTTTGTCTTCATTGCATGCGAGATACAAAGTTCAATCCCTCATATTTACAACACATATATACTAATTTTTTTTGAGCATTTTATAAATTCTTATTATTTTTGAATTAGATCTATTTATACATATATAATAATAAAATATTATACTAAAAATAGAAATAATAATTTTCAATAATTTTTTTTTTCATAAATTTGGCATGAAATTTTAAAAGTTTCATAATAATGATTAATAATATAAAGACTAAATTTTTTATTTAATATGAGTATATTTTTTTTAAACTTTACTCCCCCGTCTTAAATTAAATTGCTATTTTTTTTATCGGTCAAATTGGTGTTTTGAGCCCATGATTTTTTGGACACGGGTAGTGGTGCTCTAACCGCTTGAACTATCCCATTTTGTCTTTTTAATAGTTCATTTGACTTTGACACAAGTTTAAATGGAAGAGTTGTTCAATAACATTTGAAGGGAATAAAATAGGTTTTTCATAAATGTTTTTAGTCAATTAATGAATGAGACAAAAAGAAGTTGTTTTGATATGTAATTATTAGTGGTGTGAGATGCATTTTAGTGATATTTGTAGTGGGAACATTTGAAATGTAGATTTACTTTATTATTATTTTGGGTATGTAAAAACTAAAAAAAAAATCATTTTTTTAAAATTTTTTGAGCAATCTAAATAAAGACAGAGGGAATAATATATATTATATATATACATATATACAAATGTATTATTTATATATTTATTTTTACGGTTATTTTGCATGATATGAGATTAGTTGTATTACTAGAATTAAACCCTGTGTGTTACGCGAGCTCTGCCCATCTGCAACTGCAACTGCTACATTATTAAATTAAATATTTTAAATTTTTGTTTAGTTTGATTAGTTTAGTTCAATTATTATAAAAAAAAAAAAACTTTAACAGTATAGCGTGTTTTGTTTCCAATTATATATCGTGTTGAATAAAATATTGTATCGTACTATGAAAAATACATTATATTTAAACTTATTTAATACTTAAAATTATATTTTTAAAAACATAAATGAGATTTAATACCATAAATAACTCAGATAAATAGAATGAGAGTATTTCAAAATAGGAAGTGATTCACCTTTAGTAGATAAGAGATTTATATATTTATATTTTAATTGATTAGTCCAATTACAATAAATTGGTTGTATGTACTATAAATTAGTTGTATGTACTATTGCGCTAAAAAAAAAAGTTGTATGTACTATTGATATTATACTTAAATTATTAGTTGATTCATTTTAAATTAAATTATTACTCTCTCTTTTTTTTAATAGATGTCATTCTAGGTTTTTAAGACAAATTAAGGACATACTTTTTTTCCAAAATTATCCTTAATTAATGCTCCTATTATATAAATATTCTTAACAATAAATGTTATTGGTTGAAAAATTAGACACACAACACATTTGTAAGAAATTTGAAATTACAATATTAAGGGTAAATATGAGATAAAGAGAGATAAAATATCAGAGCGACATCTATTTCAAAAAAAAATTCAAAAGGCTAAAACGACATATAAAAAAAAAAGGAGGGAGTAGTTGATATTATTAATTGGATTGTAAAATGACACTAGAACAAATTGTGTTGATTCCAAAAATGACACTGACCCCATCAGATAGTAGACTTTTTTTCAATTTTAAAGAAGACACAATTTTAATTAATGATATCTTATGATATGACCATCAACAAAAGATAGAGACAATCACAAAATAATTTTGGACTTTCTTCATAAGGTTAATTTTAAAAAATTAATAATTATATATTATCATATCCGATTTGAAAAATTCTGATATGCGATGGGAATGACGACAACGTGTGACAATCAACATAGTTTATAAGGAAATAATTTAAAATTATATTAAAAAATAATATCTTTCAAACTTGCATTATTTTACAATGTAAGTAATTTGAACGCAAGCCATTTTCCACACCTGATTTCAAAAGCAAAAAGCGCTCATAAATAGTGCATTGCACTAGAATGAGAAAAAAAATTGATTGTGGGATATACAAAAACATGAAGAGTATGAAAAAATATAGTATAATTATAGGTAAAATAATTTTTTCAACTTCATTTAACAAGAAAAAAAATACATTTTCCATCATATTAATTTTGTACTCATAAAATGTGCAACATACGAGTGATATACTAATAATATATATAAAGTGATATTTTTACTTTTTATTTACTTTCATTATCATATATACAGCCACTTAATGCATGTTATCCCAAAGAACGACTTGGGATAAAATTGAAATAAAATATTTAATGATCACATTTTCCCAAATAACGACTTGAGATAAAATTGAAATAAAATATTTAATGTTTTATGCCTTATACATCTGATTTACATGATTATTGATTAATGGAAACACATCCATATGAAACGTATATTTTTTCTATGTTACATTGCTAGGTACTATCCAACAATACATTAACATGTTGTACCACATGTTTAATGTATTTTACAGTACAACACATCAATATATATGGTATAATACGCTAAAACACTACTTGCAAAAAAAATAAAAAATGGTAAAGCACTTGACATAACATGTAAATAACTCAAAACATACACACATTGTAGATTCTTCCACAGTGGGAAAAAAGAAGGGAGGGAAAGCGTATTCCTCGTGACTACTGCACTTCCACCAACGCAACACTCACACACACACACACACCTGTAAAACCCCCCTCTCCCCCTACCCGCTATTTAGAGTACATTTTTCACAGAGAGAGAGAAACAGGGGCAAATAAGTCAAAATGATGCGGGAAGGTGGCGGTGGATCAACGGAATCGACATCACCGGCGGCAGGCGAAGCGGGAAGGAGGAAGCCTTCGTGGAGAGAGAGGGAGAACAACCGGAGGAGAGAGAGGAGAAGGCGAGCTGTCTCTGCAAAAATCTTTGCGGGACTGAGAGCGCAGGGGAATTATAGTCTCCCGAAGCACTGTGATAATAATGAAGTTCTCAAAGCTCTCTGTTCTGAGGCCGGTTGGATCGTTGAACCGGACGGCACTACTTATCGGAAGGTGTGAAATTCTCTGATTTTTTGTTCCTCTTTTGTTGTGATGCGGACGGTGTTTTTTGTTAATTGGATTTTGCTTGGATAAGGATAGATCTGGTGGGTAATGGTGTGAATTTGCGTTGTTTGAATTTGGATTCCAATTTCTATTTTTCTGAAATGTTGTTCTGCTTGCTGCATTTTTTCTGGGTTTGTAAAGTAAAGTGGAATTAATGTGGTCTCTTTCTTTCTCTCTCTTCAATTATTTATCCCTCCTCATTTGACATGGCATAGTTATTGTGTGTATTTTTTAACAGTATTAGTTGTTTTATTAAAAGTTATCAGTTGTGTAACTATAAAGTATTAGTTGTTTCATGAAAAGGTATTAGTTGTTTAATTAAAAGGTATCAGTTTAACTATAAAGTATTAGTTGGTTCATTAACAGATATCAGTTTTTAAACTGTAAAGTATTAGTTGTTTCATTAAAAGGTATCAGTTGTGTAAATATGAGGTATTAGTTTTTTCATTAAAAGGTTTCAGTTGTTTAGCTATAAAGTATTAGTTGTTTCATTAACAGGTATCAGTTTTTTACTGTAAAGTATTAGTTGCAAAACATGTGTTTACACACGGCAAACTCATTCGACATTGTTGGACTGTGTATCCACTTGTTCAATTAGATCAAATCTACACAATTCCGTGCCGCATTATCTTAAAATTTTTGAAAATTTGATGAATTTTAGTGATGATAATAAGAGTTTTTGATTGAATGTATGAAGCAGGGATGCAGAATGGAAATAGGAGGAACATCAGCTAACATCACCCCAACTTCTTCAACAAATCCAAGCCCCCAATCATCCTATTTCGCAACTCCGATTCCTTCATACCAACCAAGCCCATCATCCTCTTCAATCCCTAGCCCGTCTCGCCACCCCTTCCCATTCCCATTCCCGTTCCTGTTCCACCTAAACTCGCCTCTCCGCATCTCAAACAGTGCCCCCGTTACCCCTCCCCTCTCGTCTCCCACAAGACTCCCGTACCAGCCTTTCAACCTGGCCCAAGAATCCATGTCCGCATTGAAAGTCCCCTTCTTTGCAGCTTCCGCCCCTGCTAGCCCGACGCGCCCCCACCGCTTTAAACCCGCCACCATACCCGAATGTGACGAGTCCGACGCGTCTACCATGGATTCGGTGCAGTGGATGAAGTTCCAAGCCTATTGCAATGCCTCCAATGTTGTCCTTCCGACGTCTCCGACGTTTAATCTCGTGAAAACTGTCGGGAACGAGGAGGGGACAATGTTCGATAAAGGGAAGGGCCCCGTGAAGGCGTGGGAAGGAGAGAGGATACATGAGGTGGGAATGGATGATCTTGAGCTCACTCTAGGTAGTGGCAACGCTCGTTGATTCAGAATTACTTCACTGTGATGAAACATTAACTTGTTATTAAGATGGGAAATTGGAATGGTTTTTCAGCTGTTTTGACTTATTCAATTTATTTCATTTTGGTAGTTATGTGATTGTGACCCATTTTAAAAAGAATTGGCGTGTTAATTTTGCTGTAGAAATGGTGCAATTTAATGTGGAATGGTTGGGGTTCATCAGAGAGCAGTGTGAGTTTATTAATGTTTTTGTCAGAAGATTATCCTTACAGTAGTTTTAGGCACTGATTGTCTACTGATTTTGGCAATTATGAGTACCAGTTATTCTACAGTACCATCCGCAGTTGCAGATTCTGCTAACCCAATAATGGAGCTGCTGTTTTTATTTTTAGGGCTATTTAATATTGATAGAACTAGTAAGAGCTCTCCCATCTCATTATATCACTGTGTTTATTTTTGGTGAGAGGTTAGGTCGGGTTAGTTTAAAGAGTAGATTCTTCCATGAAATTTGTTTATTGTATAAACATTTATACCATTACATTTATAAATTAATGTTATATTCCTTCCGTCTCAATATTTTTTTTATATATTAAGAAAATGGAATAATAAGTGGGGATTTGAGGTGTAATTTTATAAATATTTATGTATAAAATAAAAAAATGAGTTGAATTGTGTGTGTGGGGGCCCAAAAATCATGGCATTTTGTGTAAATTTATAAATATTGCGAGGGTGGAATTTACAAAGAGTTTTATTTTTTAGAGTATGAACAAAATGTTGGGACGTACCGAAAAGAAAAATGCGAACAAAATCATGGGACGGAGGGAGTAACATTATCAGTTAATATCATTGCACTTATAAATTGATATCATAACATTAAAGGCTAAAGTATTAATTTATAAAAGTAATAATATCAATTTATAGGTATAATTGAATTAATTTCATAGTATAAATAAGTTTTACATGAAAGTTTGTGTAGTTTAAAAGGTAGGGTGGGATTTATTATGAAATTGGAATATCCCTTCTTTGCTTCACAAAATCTCCTATATATTAAAGACAAAGTCTTGAAAATCTTCCTTTTTTAAGAATCACATGCTGCCTACTGTGTTCGAACCCTCACCGAAAGGGTACGAGAACTTAATATATTTTCTAATATTTCTTTTGCCTTCTTAAGGCAAGAGAAAGAAATACTTACCACTACACTATAATTATTTGTTGTCACTTTGGATATATTATATATTTTCAATGATATTATAATAATTTGTTTTATTTAAAAAAAAAAACCACAACTTAGAAGATTTGAACCACGGTTCAAAAAAATAAAAATAAAGAAGAATTAATCAGGTCCAAAAATGTCTTTGATCTCACTCTTAGGTACACACTACTTTTTAAATTACTACTAAGGGCAAAACACCAATCAAAAAACCAAAAGTACCCTTCCTTCTCTCATTAAATTCATTCCACATTAAATTCTACCATAAATTAAAACACAACAAATCAAAAGGCCCATTCAAACAAATATGGACTCTCTCTCCCCTCAACCCTAAACTCTGCAACGCCGCCCACCCCTCTTCTTCTCCGGCGCCGCCGCCACAACCACTTTAATCTGCGACTCCGCCGGCTCCACACCTCAACCCTAATCTCCGACTTACGGTTTTTTCAGCGAAGAATAAATAACTAGTCTCATCTCCATCGCGTCGAAGGAAGGGCGGAAACCCAGAGGACATCGAGGAAAATACGGGTTTTTTTAACAGATCTGGTGGTAGGGCGGTGGTGGTAGGGTGGGGGCGGCCGCAGGGATGAATATGTTGGTCTGATGATGATGATAAAGATGGTAGGGCGACGGGGATGTATTTTGCTGGGTTTGATGATGATGACGCCGATAGTAGGGCGTCAGGATGTATTTTCTGATGATGATGAAGATGATAAAGCGATGGTGGTAGGGCGGCAGTAGCGGAGATGTATTTTCTGGGTTTTGATGTTGATGAAGATACTGTTGGTATGTCATTGTTTTTTGAATCTGAACCGAGTTACTGAATTGGAGATGCACATCAAATTGATGAACATGTGCATGTCGAATTGTGAATGGAAATATGTAATTTTTAAATTTTTAGATGATATGTTAATTTTATGGATTAATAATTTTTTGTATGCATATTTAATATGAATTTTATGTTTTTTACGCCAACAATTAAATCGACAAAAAACCACCTATTTTGTTGCTTCTTCACCGCTGGAAATTCCAGAGACGAAATAATGGGGGAGAGAGTGGAGTGATTTTGGTAGAAAGAGTGAGAAAATGGGGAAGAAAGAGTAAAATTTGGAGTTATGGTTTCTGCAAAAGTGAAAAGAACTGTCCTTTTCCTGAATGATCACATGCCCCATCGGGACTTTTGCCCTAGCAAGGTTTTTAGTGGAACTCCGAACTTTGGACCTGTGTATTTTTTACTTTAGATTTTTTATTTTTATTTTAGGCACTGCTTATTTGTCACATGACCACAGCTACACAATTTCGAAATTAAGGGTAAAAGGGTCAATTTGATGCCTATTTTAGACCTACAATTAATTAAGAATTTTTTTTGTACCTAGTAGTATTTGGACTTTGGGTCTTGCTCCAGAAAGTCATCCACCCAGTAAAGAATTGAACATGTATCTTAAGAGTGACAAGAAGACATATTATATCTCTAGTTATTTAGTGAATTTAACATATAGTTTTTTTTATTAATACTCATGTTTACAAATTATACATATAATACATTCAAAATAATTTTTTTTATTGTAATATGTTATGTTTTATATATAATATTAGCATGTTTTGATTAGATATCCTTCATAACTTACCCTTAATTTTTATTATGTTTATATTATAATATTGTTATGTTTTTGTTTGTAATAATGTTATATCTTTTAATGTAATACTATTATGTTTTGCTTGTAATACTGCGTCATTTTCTTATTTGAAATCAAAGTAGAAGACGTCAATGACTGTTGATTATGATTTTTTATACCGCTTTAGTTATGCATTTAATATCTTTCATAATTTTAACATTTTCTTATGTTCTAAATGTAATACTGTTATATTTTTACATGTAATACCGTTATGTGTTGTATGTAATACTCTTCTGTCAGGCATGTACTCTTCATAACAAAAGAGCAATATATAGTATATGCAGATGATAATGTAATATTATTTAGGTAAACAAGTAATAGTATTAAGTGAAAGTCGTAATTCCCTTTGATAAAGTGGTAATACCATTTAATAAAACTCCTAAAATTATAAAAGAATATTAAAAAATTATTTTTTAATGTAATACTGTATAGAAAATACAAATAATATTGTTTAAGTAACAAGAAAATATCATTGATCTCAATACTGTGAAAATAAATTAAATTAGATGAGAGAAGATATTATTATATTATTAATTAATTAGTGAGAGATTTATTAATAAATATTTAATGTGTTGTAGTGGTGAGTCTTGTTATATAAATTTGTTTGATAGACTTTGTGAAATTAAATTAAATTAGATGAGAAAAAAGATTATTAAATTATTAATTAATTAGTGAGAAGATTTTTTAATAAATATTTCAATTTTAAAGTAGGGATTTTTTTTTGGTTATTTCACATTAAATTAGATGAAAAAAATATTATTAAATTATTAATTAATTAGTAAGAAGGTTTTTTTTAATAAATATTTCAGTTCTAACGAAGAGCTTTTTTTTTGGGTTACAAAAGAAAATTTTAGAATTTTTAAATTAGATGAGTAAAAAATATTATTAAACTACTAATGGAGCTCAACAGATTTGAAATCATTGGATACATCTCAACAGCTAGTGATTTTATTAGTGTTGCGACCCACGAAAAAGGCGTTGATCTGTGAATAACGGGTTGACCCGCAAATTTTGGGGGAAATACCAAATTGTGAAGGATTTTCAAGGTGAAAATTCACATAAAATCTACTTTGGGGAAAATGCCTCTAAGGTACAAGATTTAGAGTCATGAGACTCTAAGGTATACAAAATTTGTGTAGTGACTCTAAGATGCAAAATTAGACCATCTTCTTTTTAAAATTTTACAATTGTAGGTTGAACCCACCCACCCTATCTCCCAAATCCCAATAATATCGGTCCCCACCCCACTTTTTCAAAATTCATTCACGCTTCTCTCACTCTCTGCCTCTCCCTTCCCCAAATCTTCTCTCTCTCTAAATTAGGGCCAAATTATTTCTCTTTCAAAATTCTCTCACACCGGTAGAACTGGGCGGCGCAGATGGTTGGTGGGTTGTGCATCAGCACCGCGGGAGGGCGGGCCGACACCTGCGACGACGGATGGTGGTTCGCGGTGGTGGATGGTGGTTCACGGTGGTGGTTTGCATTGCTGGGGGTGTAATTTTTTTTTCTTTTTTTAAATGGGTGGTGTTTGTGGTGGTGTGGTGGTTTTTGTGACGGCGGCGGACTGTGGTGTGGATGGGCGGCGTTTTTTTAAAGCGGCATGGTTGGTTGTTTGTGCCACGTCGAGATTGGTGTTTTCATGAGTGGGCGGTGCCAATCTGGTTTCTGGTTTTGAATGTTGGTGGGATGGTGCGGCGGTGGTGCGGGGCATCGTGGTGCGGGGCGATGAAGGTAAGCATTTTTTGATTTTTTATTTATTTTTGTGTTTATTTTTTGCTGTATTGTTTTAGATCTGAGAAATTGAGTGGCATACCGTTTGGACATCTCATGGTGAGACAAGAGATAGATGTAGCTCAAGCAACCTAGGAACTGACTTTAGGTTTGAAGATACATTGGATGCAGATAGTTTAGGAGATGTACCGAGTGTTGATACATCGAGTGGGGATGACGATGATCTGCGAGATCACCCTTATATGTCAGAGAAGTTAAGGGATTCTACTGGATTACCCCTTTGGCCCGGGTGTAAGAAGGCAACAAAACTGTCAGTTGTGGTGATATTGTTCAACATAAAAGCAGCTCACCAGTTGTCTGATGCGTGCTTCACAAATATGCTGGAAGCAGTTAGTGGTCTATTGTCTGATGGAAATGTACTGCCTAAGAGAGCATATGATGCTAAACAAATGCTCAAGTCCATCGGGTTAACACATCAAAAAATTCATGCTTGTCCGGGTGATTGTATCTTATTTCGGAATGAGTATGCAAACCTCGATGAATGTCCCAAGTGTGGGGGAGAAGCGATATAAGAAAAATAAATCTCCCGCGAAGGTGATGTGATACTTTCCAATAATATCAAGATTCAGGAGAATGTATAGTAGTGTTGTGGATGCTAGAAATTTAACTTGGCATCATGAAGATAGGATCAAAGATGGAATGCTAAGACACCCTGCTGATTCACCCCAGTGGAAGACATTCGATGTCAGGCATCCAGAATTTGGCAACGAGCCACAACACTTGGATCTTGCACTCTCAACTGACGGAATGAATCTGTTTGGTATCCAAAGTACCAACTACAATACATGGCCAGTGATTCTGTTAGTTTATAACCTTTCACCCGAGTTGTGTATGATGCGCACTTACATGATGTTGTCTATGTTGATATTAGGACCCAAACAACCTGGTAACGACGTAGATGTATATCTGGCTCCTTTGATAGAGGACTTGAAGCTCCTGTGGGATGAGGGTGTCGATGTGTATGATGCTTGTAGAAAGGAGAATTTCAAGTTGAAGGCAATGCTGTTTGGAACTATCAATGACTTTCCCGCTTACGGGAATCTATCTGGATATAGTATGAAGGGGGTCGATGCATGTCCTTGTTGTACCAAGTGTTGGAATTTAGACACACGTAAACACGTAATACATGCGCAGTGGAATAAACAGTTCACCAACAATGAACAATTAATTGCATAATTAAATACGAGTAAACGTAAACAGAATTCTTACAGCAATTCGTACACGGATTCCTCAATTATGGTATCCACGTAACAGTCGTTTACTAATCTGCACAAATCTGCCAGCGTTGAAAATATAAACTCACGTAATATGAATTCCCAAGAGCTCATATATATAGGAGAGACTCAACTTAAATCTTAAGCTATCCTTTATTAGGAAAAATCCTAATAAAATAAATCTCTTAGATTTATTTCCCACATATGAAATCTCTACGGATTTAAATTCCATATATGACAAATCTCTACGATTTGTTTCCATATATATTAAATCATACAATAATATTCCAAATATTATTATTGGGAATTCTTATTTAATTAAATCCAATTTAATTAACCATTAATAATAATTAATTCCAAATTAATCTATTATTAATTACTTCTCCATAAATTAAATATTAAATCTAATTTAATATTTAATCAACCAACTATAATTAGTAAACAACCATTACTTGTTGTGTGACCCATAGGCCCTCATATATCGAGCGATTAATCAAACTAACGGTCTTAATTGAACCCTACACAATAAATCAGACATTCTCAATATATGAGGTACGTTGCGAGGAAATGTGCAACTACCTGTAACTGAAACATGGGCTATTGCGATTTCCTCATTTCATTCGTGAATACTCGATTAAGTCTTGAACATGATGAAGTGTCTATTCAAATAACTTAATCAATTTATCTCTAATCACTAATTGATCATGTATGTCACACTTAACCACAAAGTCTAAGTTGACATGCATCGACCGATGACTTAGATCCAATTATGACGAGAAGATGAGTATTCTCTCTAAATCCACTTTGAGGAATGAATCCTATTCCTTGCTCAACTACCACGCACATGCACTTCGTGATGTACCCAATCCAAGCCATATCTACCCATGGAAGGGTGCAAGTGTCGGTCATGGTCAAAGTTCATCATCCCACACATGTCGTGCGTATTGACCTCAAGTCAAAGGAGTATCGCATCGCTCCCACTAACCAAGACACCCGTAGATACATATAGTGGAACTACATCAAACGGTTTCTCTGATGGGTATATCAATACCCTCTAAGGTATTTGTGCATCCATCATGAGATGCCTAGTATCTCGTAGTAAGTGAGATCTTACTACACTCTCTAAGAGTGTGATGCATATCGCACACCAATCTCAATTGCATCATCAATATCTCATTCTTGATGATCCTTGATCGGGGCTATTTGAGAATCATGCTTAAGTCATTTGAGTTCTCACAACCTCAATGACAACAATGACTCATAGGAACACTTGTATGAATAAATGCAAAAAATCAAACATAATATTCAAACAAATGTATTGTCATACATTAATATTAAGTGAACTATAACATTAAGTCAAACTGAATATCATCGAGTATTATGTCCTTACAATAGATTGTCTCTAGGACACTAACACTAACACCAAGAAGACACATCACATTCACTTGAGTCATTGTAGGAAGACCGTTTATATGGGACATAGGAGGTGGTTGGACCTAACGCATAAGTACAGAACAATGGCCGATGTATTCGATGGCACAATCGAGATAGGTGAAGCACGCCATTTATTGTCAGGTTCGGATGTATTGAATGAGATGAAGAATATCAACACACAGTACGGAAAGAGCTTCGCAAAGACTGTCCCCACTAGCGGTTGGAAGAAGTAATCAATTTTCTTTCAATTGCCCTATTTGGAAAGAGTTGTATGTTAGACACTTCATTGATCTAATGCACATTGAGAAGAATGTTTGTGCCAGCTTGCTCAATACTCTGCTAGCTGATAAGAAGTCCAAGGATGGTTACAATGCAAGAATGGATATGATTGATATGGGAATAAGAGCATAACTAAAACTTGTGTCTAGAGAAAGGGGTAAACCGTTATTACCTCCTGCTGCACACACCTTGTCCGACAATGAGAGAAAAGAATTACTTCAGACACTAAAGGATGTGAAAGTACTAGAGGGTTATTCGTCCAACATACAGAGACTTGTATCAGACGATGGCTTGAGACTGATGAATCTGAAATTGCATGACTATCATGTCATCATGGAGACTTTCTTGCCCATTGCAATACGTTCTATCTTGCCTGAAAATGTGCGCATAACCATAATAAAGTTATGTTTGTTCTTCAATGCAATGAGTAGCAAGGTCATAGATCCTAAAAAATTACTTGGTTTTCAGAGACAGATTGTGGGGACGCTCTGTGAGCTTGAGATGTATTTCCCTCCATCATTTTTTGATATAATGGTTCACCTAACAGTTCATTTGGTACACGATACAAGGATGTGTGGTCCTGTTCGTATGCGATGGATGTATGGTGTAGAGATATATATATGAAAGTGCTCAAAGGATATGTGATGAATATGTCCAGGCCGGAGGGATGCATTGCATAACGCTATTTAGTAGAAAAAGCAGTCGAGTACTGGTCTGAATTTATTCCGAATGTCAATGCAATTGGACTTCCAGTTACCCGGTGCACCAATAGGATGGATGGTGAAGGCATTACCGGTGGTCATCCTGTAAGTGTTAATATGGAGGAACTAACACGAATGCACTTGTGCGTACTTCACAACACAGTCGACGTGCTTTCTTTTATTGACCTACACATGCAAGCAATTGCTAAGAGAAATCCCACCAGAGATAGATCATGGATTGAAGTTGAGCACAATCGCACGTTTGTTGACTGGTTCAATGGTTATATAGCAAATATGTTGTCACAGGATAAAGAATCAGTGAATGAAAGATTTAAGTGGTTATCCAGAATGCCTGATAGACATGTGTATTCATACAAGTGTTATCTTATTAATGGATACACATTTTATACCAGAGATCATGATGCCACAAGTACAATGCAGAATAGTGGAGTGTCCATTACTGCAACTGCAGGGGATCAATCGATTACTACTTACTTTGGACAGATTGTCAACATTTGGGAACTCAACTATGTTGTTCACCTCCAACCAATCTTCTAGTGTAGTTGGGTAAGGATCCCTAACGGGGTCCAAGTTGAAAGTTCTGGGTTCGTACGCGTTGATTTGAAGAATGTGAGATACAGAGATGACCCTTACATAATGGCCAGTCAAGGTCAACAAATTTTCTATGTCCCCGACCCAGTTAATAAGAAATGGTCCATTGTGGTACTGTCAAATAAATTTAACAATAGTTTCCAGATTAGCGACCATGTCGATAAAGATGTGACACAATCAATGATCCTTTTCTGAACTTCACTCATTCTGTACCCGATTTCGATGATCCTGCAAATTCACACCCGTACCAGAGAATAATTAAAGATGAGGATGAATATGGTAATCCGGATCTTGTTAATATTTATGGTCATGAACGAGAAAAGTCAACCAAAAAAAGAAAAAAAAAACAAGTGCTAAAAAGAAATGTACGACTTTATTGAATGTTGCTTCTTCAGCTTTATTAAATGTTGTTTCTTCTGCTTTATTAAATGTTGTTTCTTCTTCTTTATTGAATGTTGTTTCTTCTGCTTTATTGAATATTGTTTGTTTTTTGTTTATTAAATGTTTTTTCTTCTCCTTTACATGATCATGTCATATTTGCCATATCCCGGAGATGATGGAGATGATGATGGAGATTATGATGGAGATCATGGCGCACATGATCAACAGCATACTGATCACTTGAGACAGGGTGACACTGATGCTCCCACCACTAGCAGCTCTGGGGAGAAGCGCACGAGGGTTATAATCACGATGTCTTCTATTAAGAGAGCTCGTAGCAAGGAGAAAACACTTCAGGTAATTTTATTACAATTGAACAGTTGAAATTGTAATTATATTGATTGATCGTTGAACCTAATTAAATACTATGTTATTGCAGTTATCGTTCAATGAGTATGGGCAGGCAATAAGAAAAGAGAGTGAGAAGTTGTACTTCTACCTTGGAGCTGCAGTCAGGAGCATAATCCCTATCGCGCTGCCAACCAAGGACTGGCGTAGCGATAAACTGATTCCTTTGAAGGAAAGATTATGGGATGAACTTTCGGTATGTTAATTATATGCTTATTGAAAGTTGTTGTATGATTACTAAATTTACTAAATTGTTATGTTATATGCGTATAGACTACATTCATCGGCCTTGACCATACAAAGAATAAGAAAATATTGTCGCAAGGTGGAGTAATGGCCAAGAATTTTTCGGGCCACGAGAAGTAACACACGAGATCCGGAACCGGTCTTTACCTCGGCTAGTCCGCCCTGCATCGTATCGAATAGCCTTATGGTGGTACTATTGGGGTTAAACGAAAAGTATGCTTTTCTTTTGTATAACAAACTCGATTTTCTTATTTATTTCTTGAAATAATCTATTAATCACTATTGCATTAAAAGCACTTTGGGCAGTAAGTAGGTATACGCCAGCGTGAAAACGTGCCTGGGCGAGGCACGGCGTGATGCAGACGCCGCTGCGTGGGCATGGCGCACGGCGCTAGATGGGTCGGCAGGACGCTGCGTCTTGAGCCGATCAGTAACGCCAGACGTCTTTGAGACCATCTTGTATGAGCGATCGACGGAAGAGGCGACAGTAGCGCTGAAAACAAGACAAAGGCCACCGGTATTACCGACCATTAAGGTCTGCCGAGGCTACCGAGATTTCGAGTAGGCAAAAGGCAATCTTGTAGCTGCGCTAAGACGAGGTGTCCTTCGGCAGCGAATCCGGCGGAAGGGCGAAACATCCGGCTCTGAGCTACTTGACGTGGCGCCGAGACGAAATTTTTTTAGAGATTTAAGCGAGTGGGAGAAATTCAAGACGACATTTCTTCAAGATCAAGCCAAGGAAAATCAAACCATGACAGTTGGATAATTTGTGCCCAATATGTTTATTTTCTGCTTTGCTTGATTTATTGTTGTCTTTTCTTATTTTTTATTTAATTTGTTTAAATGTGTTTGCTTGAGAATTGCCCAACGAAAAATCTCAAATTCAAAACATTACTAAGTATGTTTTAATAATTAATTTGGTTTCGAATCAAATTAATTTTGACCTCCATTATTTATTTATTTGTGAAATCTTTTGGAGAAATTCCCCTACAGGACGGCCAAAAGATAGCTTTCACATGAATAAATTCTCAAAAGGATTATTGTGAATTATTATTAGTGGCGACGATGACCCTCCCAAGAGGCTAAATCAAAACGAAGTAGTAATTCTTTATTTAATCATGGTTATTACTTAGGTATAAAATTGATATGCATATACTTCACCGAAGTCCCTGTCAATTTTATATTGGTCAAGTGGGAGCCGACTATTAATTTTAAAAATTAAAGGTTTGTAACTGTTCTTGTTTGTAACCTGCTTGAATGTGGTTTAAATGATGACCCTCCCAAGAGGCTCATTTAAATTTGTTTTGAGATGTTGACTGATGCATGTTCATAATTTTTGAGATTTTAATATGAATCATGTGATCGAATTCTGTGATTTTCTTTGTGTTGATCCGGATATTGACACAAGATGTATGATTATTTTTAGTTTCATCATGTCGCAACCTTTTAATCCACTGTTCAATATACTGAAAGACAATCTACTTACTGGAGAAAACTTTGTTGATTAGTATCGAAAACTTACTGTTGTCCTCACAGCACAAAGCCATAACTGGGTTCTTACTACACCCAAACCAGAGAAGCCATCTGACGAGTCAACTAAAACTGTTAAGAAATAATATACTGACTGGGAGCGTTCTAACGAAATGGCAAAGTGTACCATCTTGGCTTCAATGTCAGATGTGTTACAACACCAACACCAAAACGTTGAGACCGCTGCAGATAGGGGTGAGCAGAATATGGTAAAAACCGCCGAACCGAATCAAACCGAAATATAAATTCGGTTCGGTTAAATTGATTATCGGTTCGGGATCGATTTTGCATTTTTAAAAAATTGGTGTTCGGTTTCGGTTCGGTTTTTTCGGTAAAATGGCTTAATTCAATAATGTTAAAATTTCAGTTTTTTCGGTTTTAAACTGAAACCGAACCGAAAAAATTTGGTTCTGTTTCAATCGATTTTAGGCTTAAATGGTTCAGTTTTGGTGTATTATGGTGTGAAATTTGGTTAATTTGGTTCGATTAATTCGGTTCGGTTCGGTTCGGTTTTTACCGAATGCTCACCCCTAGTTGCAGACATCATAATCAATCTTAAAGCGATGTTTCAACATCAGAACCGTGTGGCTTGCCAGATCACCATGAGGGACATGCTCTCAATGAAAATGGTGGAGGGAACACCCGTAAGGGATCATGTTCTCCAGATGATGGCTCACCTAAATAAACTTGAGGTGCTTGGAGCTGAATATGACATCGAGACCCAGATCGATTTCATACTCCATTCCCTGCCCAAAAGCTTTGAGCAGTTCAGGTTGAGTTATCAAATGAACAATCAGAAGTTCACCTTGCCTGATCTGCTGCAAGCTCTTGTCCCGGCTGAAGGAATATTAGGAGAGAGCAGCCAAGCTTTAGCGGCAATTGGTCCATCTTCTTCTTCTAGGCCAAAAGGAGGTAAGAAGAAGAAGAAAGCCAAAAGTGAAAGCCAAGCTAACTCAAGTGTTGCCAAGGGCAAAGGAAAGGTGGAGAGGGAGGGTGGAGTGAGGAATCCGGCTAAGGGTAAGTGCTTCAACTGCGGTGAAAAAGGACATTGGAGGTCAGCCTGTTCCAAACTCAAAAGGAATGGAAAGAAAGGTAATTCTCACTCACTAGTTGTTGAAACTTGTTTGGCGGAGTATGCTACCCATTCGTGGGAAGTGAATACGGGATCCACTGATCATGTTTGTTTCACATTACAGTGGTTCAAGCGGACCCGACAACTTAGTGGAAGTGAGATCCTCATCGCGTTAGGCGATGCTACGAGAGTGGCAGCTGAAGCAGTGGAAGAAGTGCACCTGTCTTTTGAAGATAAGATTTTAATTTTAAGAGATGTTCTTTATGTTCCTGTTTTTCGAAAATACCTTATTTCAGTTTCTAAACTATTTGTCGATGGATATTCTGTTCGTTTTAATAAGCATGTTACTGTTTTACGTAACGATGTGATTATCTGTAGTGGAACTTTACAGAACAGTCTCTATATTATTATATGTGCACATCACTCACATAATGCATCCTATAACACATCTACATTTCATGTAAAAGAAAGCGTTCGACTGACGTGAATGAAACACTTCTTTGGCACCTAATATTAGGTCACATTAACCCAAAAAGGATTCAAAGGTTGGTTCAAGATGGTTCATTGGGGTCTCTCCAGATTGAACCATTTTCAACTTGCGAATCATGCTTAGAGGGTAAAATGACCAAGAGGGCATTTGGAGCCAAGGGGCTTAGAGCTAAGGAAGTATTAGAAATCATTCACACTGACGTGTGTGGTCCAATGCAAATCAAAGCTAGAGGTGGCTACGAGTATTTCGTTACGTTTATTGATGATTACTCACGCTACGGATACATTTTCCTAATGAAGCATAAATCTGAGACCTTTGATAAATTCAAAGAATTTAAGGCTCAAGCAGAGAATCATAAGGAAAAGACTATCAAGTTTCTACGATCTGATCGTGGAGACGAATACCTCAGCGATGAATTTTTGAACTACCTGTCGGAAGAGGTGATTGCATCCCAGTTGACTGCACTCGGTACCCCTCAACAAAACGGGGTTGCAGAATGAAGAAATAGAACGCTTTTAGAAATGGCAAGGTCAATGATGAATTATGCAGATTTACCAAAATCGTTCTGGGGTTACGCTTTGGAAACATCGTCTTATATTCTAAACTTAGTGCCATCCAAATCAGTTCCTAAAACCCCGAGAGAATTGTGGACAGGGCGCAAGCCCAGTTTAGGACACATCAGGATCTGGGGGTGTTCGGCATACGTGTTGGACAAGGAAGCTGGTAAATTAGATGCACATTCAGAATTAAGGTTGTTCATTGGGTACCCCGAAGTAACAAAGGGATGCATGTTCTATGGTCCCGAAGATCAAAAGGTGGTAATCAATACGTACTTTAGATTTTTGGAAGAAGATTATATGAACGATAAAAAGCCTAGAAGTGAGATTACCTTAGAAGAACTTAAGGGGCCAACTCCATTGCCAACTGTACAAAATGATATACCAATCATCACACCTACACAACCGGAACCTCGTCGTAGTGGGAGGGTTGTCAGACAACCCGAGCGATTCTTAGGGATTGGAGAGTCTTCGGACTTGATCTCAGGAGAAGAATCAGATCCATGGTCCTACAACGAGGTGATCCAAGACAAGGATGCAACATCTTGACAAACAACAATGGAAGCCGAGATGGGTTCAATGGATCACAATAAAGCGTGGGAGCTAGTCGAACCACTTAATGGGGTAAAACCCATTGGATCCAAGTGGGTATACAAGAGAAAGAGAGGACCGGACGGAAAGGTTGAAACCTTTAAAGCAAGACTAGTGGCGAAAGGGTACACTCAGAAAGAACGGATCGATTATGAGGAAACCTTTTCGCCCGTAGCCATGCTCAAGTCCATCCGCATTCTCTTGTTGATTGCTGCACATTTAGACTTTGAGATCTGACAAATGGATGTCAAGACCGCTTTCTTCAATGGAAGTGTTGACGAAGAAATCTATATGCAACAACCCGAAGGCTTCATTAAAAAAGGCCAAGAGAATCTTGTTTGCAAGCTTAAGAAGTCCATTTATGGGCTGAAGCAGGCATCCCGGGCTTGGAATCAGTGTTTTGACCAAGTTATAAAATCCTACGATTTTGATCAGAACAACTTTTAAAGTTGTGTTTACAAAAAACGTGACAGAACTGCCTTGGTATTTTTTTTACTATACATAGATGACATCCTGCTCATCGGAAACGATGTAAATGTGTTATCAGACGTAAGGGCATGGCTGTCAAAATAGTTTGATATGAAGGATTTAGGGGAAGCTGGTCACATCCTAGGGATCAAGATCACTCGAGATCGCAGGAAAAGAATGATCGGGCTTTCGCAGGCCTCATACATAGACATTGTTTTTTAAGCGATTCGGCATGCAAGATTCCAAGAAAGGCTTTGTGCCCTACAGACACGGAATCCATCTATCCAAAGAGATGTGTCCCAAAACACAGAAGGAGATAGATGACATGAAGGGCATCCCTTATGCTTTGGCTGTGGGAAGCCTCATGTATGCAATGCTGTGCAAGAGACCGGATATCTGCTTTGCCGTAGGAATGGTAGGAAGATATCAAAGCAACCCTAGGAAAGAGCATTGGATTGCAGTAAAGAACATTCTGAAGTATATGAAGAGGATACGGGACAGAATATTGGTTTATCAGTCAGACAATCTAATCCCCATCGGTTACACGGACTCGGATTTCCAATCAGACATGGACTCCAGAAAGTCTACCTCGGGTAGTGTGTTTTGCATGGGGGGAGGAGCCATGACATGAAGAAGCGTAAAGCGGAAATGCATCGCCGATTCTACCATGGAAGCCGAATACGTAGTTGCTTGTGAAGCAGCGAATGAAGCGGTTTGGCTCAAGAACTTCCTAGTGGACTTGGACGTTGTCCCGGATTTGCCCAACACGATCACAGTTTATTGTGATAACATCGGAGCAGTTGCAAATTCGAGGGAACCGAGAGCACACAAGGCCAGAAAACACATTGAAAGAAAATACCATCTTATACGAGAAATCGTTAAGAGAGGAGACATTGAGGTGGCAAAGATTGCATCGAAAGACAACCTAGCAGATCCATTCACAAAGGGTCTACCTCAGAGTACATTCGAGAGACATGTGGAAGGAATGGGTGTCAAGAACGTTGTCAATCTGCTTTGAGTATAAGTGGGAGAAATATTATTAGGTTCGTGTAGGTGACATTAGATGTCACATATAACACGAGACATGTTGTAGTATACTTAAAAGTAGACTTTGGGTATAAGTGTGAGATTGTTGGGGTTATACTGAAAAGTATGCTTTTACTTTGTATAACCAAACTGGATTTTCTTATTTATTTACTGAAATAATCTATTAATCACTGTTGCATTAAATATGAATGAATGTTATATATATTTATTGCAAACTCGTTCAATAAGTTAAGTACGTATTAGATTGTAGTTAATTTGGTGATACCAGATCACAGAAGATCAAATTAACAGTTCCTCGTAATTAAGAACAAATTCACAACCCAGATGGAAATGAACAAACCATCATGAAAGGTTGAAGTATAAGGCTCAGATTGGCTTGTCTTGACCAAGAGATTATACTAGTGCATTTAGATGCACTGAATAAGGACCTACAGGAGGATAAATTCTTCGGTACTGAATATACAAGAATTAGACCTCAGTGGTGTGTTATTTCTTAATCTCCGTCCCTTAAATAGGATCGTGTGGAATTAATAACTATTGCTTTGACTTATGATAGGAAGAGAGTCAATGTGATTCGATACCTTATATCTTGGGCAATATTATTAATTACATGACGATTGCTGACATTTAATACGGAGAATCGTGTGCAAGTACGTCTTGCTTGATTTGTCCCCTTGGTGGGCTCATAATCTTTATCATACCAAATCTTGCAAGTGGAAATTTATTTCCGGTATGGATAATAACGTTGAGTTGTCTTTACTCCAAGGACAAAGATATTAATTAATATAAAGCTTGTTCAGTGGCTTAATTAATTAATGGACTAAGATAATCATAAACACGGGAAATAATGACCGGGAGCCATATTATAGTAAATTCGTAATATGGGTTAAGATGATAGTTCAATATTAATTTTATAGTGGAGTAAATTAATATTAATGGATTTGAATAATATTTGGCCCAATATTATAGCTTCATAGTCCATTGAAGGTCCAATCTTAATTCTCCTAAAGGCCCCTCAAATAGCCCAAAATAAAGTCCAATTAACGAAAAGGAGAACAAAATATTTTTCCTAATATTTCTTATTTTTTTCGAAAATTTGTAGGAAAAAGGAAGAAAAGATTTTCTTGATTTTCTTGTAGATATTTTGTGGAAAGAGATAAGTATTCTTGGAATACATAATTATCCCATAAATTCAAGAAGTCAAATCTTGATTCCTATTGCCTTGTTATTTTCGAAAGTTTAGGGAAAAGGGGAAGAGAGATTTTTATGGAAAAATTTAATTAAGGAGAAAAGAATATAGGAGATATATTCAAGATTTCTTGGAGACCAAGAATAAGTTTTTCTTCCTTATTTTTCTCCTAAAAAAATCGGCCCCCCCTTGTTCTATATATAGGGGATGAATCTTTCATTCCCAAGTGCAATTCCATGTGTTGGAAATATTAGAAATCCACAAAGGTGGTGGCAAAATATTTTATTTTTCTCTCTTGTTAAAATCGTTCGTGTGAATCCTCCCACAGGATTACGTTCGTGGACTCGGGACATATTTGGGAAGGCTCTTTGGGTTGATCCAACGTCTCAACGGTTGTCTCTACAAGAGGTACGTAATCTCGTAACTCCTAGATTCTGCATGCTTAGGATTTACGTGGATTATGTGTACGCATGATTGTTTATTTTCTTATTAATTATTATGTTGAATTGATCTAGGATTAATTCATGTTAGTAATTAATTGATTAATTTAAATATGTATTTAAAATCATCTCGAATAGATCCGGGCACCCATATTTTCCCAACAGGCCCCGTACTGGGAGGAGTTTGTACGTAAAGCTATGGATGATGATTTTCAGGTAAAATTGATCAATGTCATTTCCTCAATTTCTAATGTCCTATGCTTTTCAGTGTTTATCGTATTTCTACTACACTGTAGAATCGAAGTAAGAAAAATAGCCAACAAGGCAAGGCGATGGAGGCGCAATATCGTGGATCGAACAAAGATTATGCACGCATAAGAGAAGATATGGTGAGATCAAAATCCTAACTTTTAATTTTTTTTTATATATTCACTTTTAATATATCTAATAAAAGGACACTTTCATCGCTATCGTAGAAAGAAGAAAGAAGGAAAGCTGGAGAGAGTGAGCCTGTTGTTACCCGTTTCGAGTTATTTCAGACTACCAGAAAGACTCGAGACAGGAATATTCCCGATTCCAGTGCACAGCGTATCATCGAAGAAGCGGTAATTTATCCATTAATTTATCTTTCAATTACAAACTATTATTTCTAAATAAATAATTAAATAATAATCTTTTGTGATTCAGAAGCGTATATCTCAGACCATGACGCCCGACGACATCCGCATTATCGGTACTGATGATCTGCTTGGACGGGCTATAGGTCGCTAGGAGCATCCCGACCGCTTACGGAGTTTTGGATATGGCGTGACGAAGACATCATTAGCGATGGCACCTGGTCTTCAAGCCAAGAATATGGTGGGTATACCTTCGGAACAGGTTGCCAAGTTGGCTAAAGATATGGAACGCTTGAGGTCCGAGAGAAGATCGAGTCACGAAATGTCGTCGAGTGGAGCAAGTTGTGAAAATAGTGTCGCTGATGTTATGTTTTCGGCTGATGCTAGGGATGAGTTTATTGAGGCACTCCAAAATGTCTCTCAGGTATCAAATGTGCATGTCTCGCATTTATTTTAATTAAAGACTAGTGTATTAAAATTTTCTAACTAAATATCTTATTCGAACAGCCACCGACCTTTTGCTACTTTTATTTGGAGGATCCTACTCGGTTGGTGGGCACAGGATCGTTGCACAACAGCTCCCATGGAATGATTCATGGTCATCTCATCACTCCTGATTTCGTGAGGGTCAGTCTCGAAGTACCCGTAGTCGGAGAAGAGGATTCAGCGGTGCCAAAACCAATCGATGATGCTGTCACAGTCGGAATAGCGGTCGAGCACTTCATCGAATGACCGAGCAACTTGGTCTCTCGCACCATGAAGGTAAAATATATGTTATTAAAGTTCATTATCCTATTTGTGGTTCTAAATAATGTTGCAAATTGATTGTAGAAAATGTCGACACCACAAAAGGCTAAACAGAAATCAAGGGGTGTCGTAGACAGTCAGAGGGAGAGAACGAGGGACTCCACTATTGGTGTGCGCAGACTTGGTTATCCCATGCTTGAAGACTTAGACCACGACTGCACCGTACAGACTACGGTGAGCATGATGGTGGAGTCCAATGCTTTCGATACCCTCACAATTCCGATAGTGCTCACTTTCATCAGAATTCTTTTGAAGAATACATCATTCGGGAGCATGTGCTTGAAGTCTTGAACGACGAGTGGTTGAGTGCAACCACCATAACCTTTTACCTCAGGTATGTGTTTATTAATTATCAGTATTTACTTTCTATATAGTTTAATTTTCTTTTTAAATATTAATTAGCGTATATATGTTGGTTAAAGATATTTGGGTGAGGTATATCTCTCCAGAGATGCCCGAGCATGCGGAATGTATTCCTTCGTCTCCCCCCAAGTGTCTTGCTTAATGGGTGATAGGGCACAAAGCATAGAGGGGATAGTTGAACATATGCTGACTCATACTGGGAGAGAACATCTCATTTTTTGGCCAACAAATGTGGTGTGAGTACAATAAATATTTCGTTAAAATTTGTATTCGTAATATGATATTTGCACATATGCTAAATTTGCAGTTAATTTTAATATTCTTAATATAATATAGGGACCATTGGGTGTTGGTCGCCATAAATATGAATACATTAAGTGTGTTTTTTATGGACCCAGATGTGAATGGGGTGGCTGCAAATCGCCCTGATCTCACGTCATACATGGAAGCATAAGTTCATTTTTAATATTCTAATATAATGATTTGTTTTACTTTTAAAATTATGCATATTTAATCTATTTTTATTTTTTAATTATAATAATAATAGTGTGATGACTATGTATCGGAGTCGCCTTCCGAATCAAGGCTCAAGATCTAATTTCAATAAAGTGAGCTGGACAAATATTAGGGTAAATTTAATTTAGTAAGTTATCAAATTAATAGAAAATAATCATAATTGTAATACGTGATTATAATTGCTAATCAACAGGTTCCGAGGCAACGAGATGGTGCCCATTGTGGACATTTTGTGTGTTGCTATATTGAAGATATAATATGCACTTCTCAAACGACGATTCCTAACAATGTAAGTCAATTTATCGATTTATTTAAATTATTATTGATTGAATAAAAATTCATATACTATATATCTAACTATATTGATTGATCGTTGTTTGCAGTTTGTCTATCAACTTCCGCTCAAGACTTACTCCGACAAAAGAATGGAGAAATGAAAAAGAGATTGGACGGGGTACCTTTACAATCGATTTTTGTATAATTATAATTAAAGTGGTATAACTTTTGGTAGCATGTAATTAAATTATATATTTGTGATGATATTTCATATTTTTGGTGTATATTGGACGTATGTATGTTTATGTTTATTTATTTCATGATGTGTATGTTTATTTATTTGATGTTTTGGTACTGGTCTAAGTTTTGGCTTTTGGTTTTGTATAAACAGGATTTTTAAAATATATATTAATTATAAAAAAAATTGTATTGAACAGCGGTTATAAACCGATATCTAACTAATATAATAAAAAAATTTATTAAAAAAAATATACTAGACAGCGGTTTTTAACCGTTGTCCAATTCAGAACCGCTGTCTAAGGCCTACTTTTAGACAGCGGTTTTTTAATAGTTGTCTAAGCTTAGACAACTGTTACTTGGACAACCCTTATAACCGCTGTCTAAGGTCATTTTTAACAGTTGTCTAAGCTCAAATGTGTATTAGTGATGTAACCCGATGTATTATGTCTACACGAGATTGAAAATAGTTTTATATCATTAATTTTAAATTAAATACTTCAAATATTTGATTAGTTTGATTAATTCAATTATAGACGTAATTTTTTTTTAATACTATATGTGCATATTTTCATCCTTTTTTTATACTGAATTACTCCCTCCCATTTTTCTTAATGCCTTTTTAGTCTTTTAGAATATTTATATAATAAATGTATTTTCTCCCTCCATTATATCATATATATATACCCATAAGAATTAATTTACACGATAATTTAAATTTTCTTATGCCAACATTAACCTTAATTTTTTATAATTAAATATTTATAACAATAAATATTATTTGTTGGAAAAATTATTCACACAACATACTTATAAAAAAATTAAAAAATTTAATAACCATGAAAAGAAATTATTAGGGGTATATATGGGACAATCAAAACGATAAGACTGAAGTGAGTATGACATCTAATTTTAATGGGATGAAGTAATATAGAATAAAAAATGAATAAAAATATGCACAAATAATATTAAATTATAAAAATTATACATGTAAATAAATTAATTAAATATTTAAATTATTTCAGTTAAAATTAATTAAAAAAATATTTTAAATCTCATGTAGTACGCGGGTTTACGTGCTAGTATATATTAAATTAGGTAAAGGTATATTGAGTTTTAACCTTTGTTTATGATGAGAACTTGTCTAACTTGTCTAATAATTATGGAAAAAAGTATAACCGATGAAGAAAATAAAGGAGGCGGACAAATAATTTTAGGATTTGATTTATTTATTTATTTGATTTGATTTGCTTAGTATTGTAGATATGATTTATTTTCTTCTTTACACGTACACCAGCCCATGCGGTGGCGGATCCAGAAAATCCAAACAGGGTATGCACAATCATGGATAATATTTTAAAAAAAAATAAAAATCATACATTTCAAAGTATAAATTAATTCTTAAAATAAATAAAATATACGCAATCTAAAAGTAAAAGACTTGTATTTTTTTAAAACAGAAAAAAATAACAATAATTTTAAAAGAATTTTTTTTTTAAAAAAAAAAAGAGAGAGAAAGAAGCCCTACCAATTTTGAAATCATCGAATGTCGATGGGAGTAGAGATAACGAGAAGTGAAGTGAGGCTGAAGGGAAAGTGGAAGAAAGTGAAAAGGAGGAGAAAAAAAATTAATTGGTGGATACCATGAAAGTTAATTCATTATATAGTGGAACTAAAATGCATAAATTTTCTGCACTTTGTACCTGATTGTAATGTTTTGGGTGACTTTGTAGTGAAATGTTATTCTCCCTTAATTGGTGGTCATGTCATCCGCTCATTAGTCCTTACTCACAATTCCACCTTTGTTTACTACTTAACCTTTTTAAATGGAAATTCTATATTCATTGCTTATTATAGGCTTAATTGCAAATAAAATCACCATTTTTCACTGAATTACAATCTAATTTAAATATTTGGATGATTGTAAATAAATTACCACATCATTTAAATATTGTTGTGAGTTAGGCTTGTGGGTAGTCCCCTTTGTACCTGTTTCTCTTACCTGATAATCCTAGTACACTTTTAGTTATGTAAAATGAGGACATTTGGATTAAGGGGTGTCTATATCCATTGGACACGTCAGATCCGAACACAAAAACAATTGTTCATAAGTCTAACTTGCAACAATATTTAAAAATAATGATTTATTTGTAATTATAAAATATATATAATTAAATATTATTACTATATGTAAAATATATAAGAAAAAAATGTCAAAAAATTGGGTATGCACATTAACACACATGGATCCGCCTCTGAGCCCATGGCTTAGAGTTTAGGATTTCAGATTTATTAATACTGTAGGATTGTACACAATTATTATGATGAAAAATGAGAATACACTTTTGAGTTAATATTTTCAGCGTATTTTTGCTGACGAGTAGAATAGCTTAAGATTAATTAGTAAGTTACTAGAATACCTAGAGATAGAGGTTTCATCCATTGATATTAGAACCAATGTTAACGATCTATCCACACATACCTCTGCGAGAATGGTTTACAAATAGGCAAATGTTGGAAAGCATTGAACCGTCCATTGAAAACTTGAAGAACATGATACAAAAAGTCTCCTTCCAACTAATAATACCCATTACGGGTTTAATCGCCGGCCAGTTATGAAAACACCGATAAAAATGTCATTTTCGGCACTCTTATTTGGCAAAACGAGTAGCAACTTTAATCCATGGAATGAATTTCTTTTTTTAAATTCTTTTCAATGTTATTGTTTCTTTTCTTGTCTCTTGTCTACAGTCTACACTTAAAATCGCTGACTTGCTTTGAGTTTGTTGGCAATTGGCATGATGATTTCTGTGGGTCCCACGTCAATGCAATTGAATTGTTACCCCTTTGGCTTTTGCTCAAATGGGTTGCAAATTGGGCTGCTTTATGATTAAAAACGGGTGCAAATAATGGCATGTGAGCTTTGATTTTTTGAAGACAGGTTATTCACACCTACGCATTTAGTAAATACATTGTTTTGTCATTTTTTAAAATAATCACATAAAATGTCAAAACTACCATTTTTATCGGTTTACATGTGAAATATTAATTCTACTATTCTAAAATATTTTTTGAATTTTTATAGTAAGTTCTAAAAAAAAATCCGAATTCATGTACATAATTCGGAATTTTTCCGAAATTTTACATGTGAAAAAATGATCATTCTGAATGAAAATATTTTTCTAGATTTTTCATGTTATTCGAGAAATATTTTCGAATTATAATACTAACTTCGAATATTTTTTTCATCGGTTTACGTGTGAAATATTGATTCTACTGTTTGGAATTGTTTTTCGAACTTTATGGTAAGCTCGAGAAATTTTTCCGAATTCATGTACATAATTCGAAAAAAATTCCAAAATTGTATATGTTAAAAAATGAGAAGGAATATATAAAAAAGTATAAATTAAAGTATTTTAAAAAAATTAAGAAGCGTATATTTATCGTACGAGTGGTGCATTAATCTAAATTGTATTAACCTAGCCTTTTCTTTTAAAAAAAATGGGCATGCTACTTTGCTGGATTAATTTGAGCCGTCAGAATGGACTGAAACATGGCTGATGAGTGGGCTGATCTTGTGTGTTTTGTTTTAAAAAAGACTCAGGTTACTCAGATCAACCTTTTTAGTAAATACATCATCTGAATTAGTACACCACCCATATAATGAATACACTCTCCCTATTTTTTTACATGTAAAATTTTAGAATTTCTTTTTTTGAATTATGTACATTAATTCGAATTTTTTTCTCAAACTTATTATAAAAATTCAAAAAATATTTTCGAACAATAGAATCAATATTTCACATGTAAACCGAAGAAAAAACTTTTCAAAGTAGTACTATAATTCGAAAATATTTCTCGAACAACATGAAAAATCTCGAAAAATATTTTCCAATTAGAATGATCATTTTTTTCACATGTACAATTCAGAAAAAAATTTCGAATTGAGTACATGAATTCGGAAAATTTTCTCGAACTTTCTATAAAAATTCAAAAAATATTTCCAAACAATAGGTTCAATATTTCACATGTAAACCGATGAAATGAAAGTTTTGACATTATATGTGTCTATTTTAAAAAAATGATAAAAAAGTTTATTTACTAAATGTGAAGGTGTGAGTAACCTAAGCCTTTAAAAAATTCTCATTTTATGTTAACACAACAAAAGGAACACCACGTTCTTTCTTATCAAATATAATCAGTAAAAATTAGATAATAAAAACATAAAACGTAAAAAAAATTAGGACTCTATCAAAATGTACAATAAAAATATAATCATTAATGATTTTGCTTATAAATGAATTTTGAATTGCAGATAAAAATATATAAATGATAGTAAGATTGAATAACTGATTTCATATTTACAGACTTGGCCTTTTAGATAATGCGATTAATATTATTTTATAATATAAATCAATGGGAAAAAAAGAGATATACCCACTTTTATTGAAAACTAAAGATATCTACCAATTCCATATAAAAAAAAAGTTATCTACCCATTTTTTAATAAAAATACATATATGTCCTTATTAGAGAAAATATATATACCCACATGGCTTACATCCTTATTTCTTCAAGACTTAATAAATGATATACTATTTATCTTTTGTTTAATTTTATTAGATATAGCCATCTTTATTTATTTTTATTATATCTTAATTTTTTAAATTAAATAAAGATATATTAAATAAGTTATTATAATAAAATTTAATATATTGCATCAATAGACTAAATAAATAAATAATAATTTCATATTAAAATAGTAATAAATAAATTTAACTATGTGGATCAATTATATTTTTTAATTCTTTACAATTATAAATATTATTAATTCACTTCTAAAATTGAATAAATATTTTCTAATAATGATTTTTACTAAACCTAATAACTTAATTTTATTGACAACATATTCTTAATTTTAAAATTTAAATTTTATAACATGAATGTAATATTTGATTAACACATACTTATAAATTTATATATATATGTGTGTATATATGCATGTAAATGGATAGGATAGTGATAGGTGGGAGTATTTTTGGATGAAAAATATAAAATGAATATATGCAGATGCACCGTGCATTCATAGTGCATTTTAGAAACATGCAACTTGTTATATTGAAAAATACAACTTGTTTACACTAAATCGTCCAACTATTTTTCATATTAATAATTACACGGTTCAATGTAAACAAGTTGCATTTTTTAATATAATAAGTTACATGTTTCTAAAATGCATTATAAGTGCATCTGGATGCACAAAACACTTAGCCAACCAAAAAACAACACGAATCAAAATCCAAGAGATTTTAGACGAACCACGAAACCACAACTTCAAAATGAAAAACCATTAAGATGCAAGACCATTAAACTATTAAAAAGAAAGAAAATAAAATGATGTGTGCTATAATTAGGGGTGAGCACTATTCGATAAAAACCAAAAAATCGAGTCAAATCGAACCGAAATATAAATATAGTTCGGTTAGTTTGGTATTTGGTTCCGTTTTGGTTTTCAACTTTTGATTTTTTGGTTTTCGATTTCAGTTTTTAGAGTAAAATTATCGAAAAAATGAAAGTCGAACCTAAATAGTACATTCTATAATCCTATCTCAAGTTCATTTACTTATTTTCTAACAAAAATAGTACACTATATACACACAATATATGTTGATTATTAAATTGTGTAGAAGAGTAATACTATGGACCCTGCATTGTGTTATCTAATTTTTGAATTATTATTTTTAAAAATGGACATGTGCCTTTAAAAATAATTTAATTTAAAATATAAAGTAATTTTGGCATTTTCGATATTTTACCGAAATCGAATTCAAAAATTTGATTCAATTTCAATCGGTTTTGTAGCCAAACAGTTCGGTTTCGGTTTATTATGATAAGTATTTCAGTTATTTCGATTTTGCTATTTTGACTCGGTTAGGTAATCAAATAACTGAATGCTCACCCCTAGCTATAATACATTCCTAAACTTAACTAATTCAAAATTTTAAGAATATAAACTCGTTCTTTTAAATTTGTGTATCAGAAAGGTATACGTATCAGGGGTGGTGAAGCTGGAGGTATCAATGTCGGAGTCGGATCGGCATGATTGCATAGTGGTAAGCCAGATGTTCGGGGCGGGTTGCTTTGCGGGTAGGGATGAGCATTATTCGGTAAAAACCAAAAAATCAAGTCAAATCGAAATAAAATTTTGGTTCGATTAATTTGGTATTCGGTTCGGATTTGGTCTTAAATTTTAAATGTTTTTATTTTCGATTTCAATTTTTAAGGTAAAATCACCGAAAAATCAAAACTGAACCGAAATAATACATTCTATATATATAATCTCAATCCTAGTTCATTTATTCATTTTCTAACTTAAACATTACACTATGGGGGTGTTTGTGACTTGGTCGGAATTTTTGGTTACAAATATTTTCCTACTCCCCCGCAAGAGTACGGGATCGTCGTAGTAGTGTAAGTAATTTGACCAAGTATTTATCGAACCCAAGAGACTAGGAGAGGAGTGGACCCCCAAAGTTATACGTATCCATGGTATTATAGAAGCGATTAAAGTTTTTTAATTTTAAAAGCAAGTTAACTCAAGTACCAATTTTCAACTAAAGACAACTAGAATTAAAATTACAATTAACTACTAATCAAATAATAAGAACAAAAGTAATCAAGCAATTAAAACTAACTTTCGAGGGAAAGTGCAAGGGTGAGAGAATTGCTTCGGGTGTTTTCCTTATGTGGGGTCACTAACAAATTCACAAACCAACTACTCAATTATGTCAAAAGTGGTGATTTAGCTAGGAGCAATCACTAAAATATGTAGATCAATCCCTTTTGAGGCCTAGGTGAACAACGTGAATTAACTAGCACCTAATTAATCCCATAATCTCCTAAGATTGAGACGAATAGGAAGTTTCAACACGGTTAAACATCGTCTCCTCACCAACCTCATAGACAACCTCTACTCGATTAATGTCGATTGTTGTCATTCTATCCACTAGCCAACTTTTGATTGAACTAGCTACTAAGTAACATCAAATTACCCAAATTGAGACTCACACACACAACTTAATCAAGCATATCCCACCCTAGTTGTAATACACAAAAATAAGAATGCTAGATAATATAATCAACAAGATAATTGAAGCATTAAACCCACAACAATAGAAACAATGGAAAATCACCCACATAGACATAATCAAGAAATTAGTTCACAAACCCATCAATTTCCCCACATATATCCAACACCCAAAGCAAATAAGCTTAGCCCATGGTTCTAGAAGAGAAACCCATGGCTAAAATGAAGAAATATGACAAACCCATGTTAAAATGATGATTAAACAAGAGATTATAGAAAGATATTACCTCAAAAGATGAAATAGATAAGAACCTTGAAATATAAAACATAAACTCCTTCAATCTTTATTTGTAAATGTAATTAACTCTTAAATCTAGCTAAACTATGAATTTCTAAGAGATCTACACTCAAAAGTACTTCCAAAAATTGAAAAGTATCACTTGGGGACACATATTGAAGAAAAATGCTCAAAAACCTTATCCCTGCAAAAGTTCCAGCTGCTCTCCTGTGATAAAAAATGAAATGAGGCCTTTTATATGCTTTTGGGCTCCTCTGGCACGTGTCCCTAGGTCAGAATGGGGGACCTCAGATATTTTGGCTTGCTCGACTCAAGCAAGTGTGAAATCGCGCGCACGTTTTTTTTTTTCAGGCTGCTCGACTCGAGCAGTGTTGCTCGACCAAAATTGGGTCGAGCAACTCAAAACTTCAAAAATCCGCTCGATCTCCTCCCTTGCTTGACCAAAGGGAGGTCGAGCAATGTTGCTCGACTTGAGCAAGTCCCGGAAGGCATTTTCTTCAAAATCGAATTTCAACAAGCCCGCTTTTAGGACCTGCACAACTCGAGCAATGTTGCTCGAGTCGAGCAGCCTCTCTTTCTCCATTTTTGCGCAACACTTTTGTTTCGATCATAACTTGAGCTCCCGAACTCCGATTGAGTTGATTCTTTTTCCGTTGGAACCCTCTTTTCAATGCGCTTATAATGGTTCAACCCTATTCTGAAATATCCTTTTAAATCAGACCAGTTTTGCACCACTTCTTGCTCGTTTTTACCCATTTCCTACACATTTCATCACATTCTCAAATAAACGGGATTAGTAGCGCTTTTCATTGCAAATGAGCTCAAATCACATCAAATAAGGTACACAAAATGACCATCACAGAAGCAATTAAGACCCTCATCAGTTTGGTTCACGAGAATGGATTGATTAGGTGTGATAGGACTGAGTAAGATTGGATTGATTGAACTGAATTTGTTGAATCAAGATATGTGTTTGGATTGTAGGATTAGATTGAGGGATTAGATGGGATACCTATTGAAATGTCATAAATAACCTTAAATTGAATTGAAACAATCACACTTCATTCTTGTGAATCTATTCAAATAATAGAAGGACAGTTTGCATTTGGAATATGTTCTATCCCACTTTTCACATGAGACTTACATATCCCTCCATGGAGAGATTTAATACATTTTTCACCCGGGCTTGAAGTATATCATGGGGCCTCATCCCACAAACCAAACGGTGAATTAGTTGGGATTGAAATCTTAATCCTGACCTATCCCGATCAATCCATCGAACCAAATGGAGCCTATATATGTATATATGTGTGTAATTTCTATGTAGTACGTAGAATGAACCCCTTCTAGCAATGGGGTACAAACCCATTTCAAAATAGCACCCAACTACAAAAAACATCCCCATAACATCCCTCACACATAAATTACATTCTATATTTAAAAAAAAAAGATACGGTCCTCGCCCATAATATTAATCAGGTTTCTTCCATTATTCACTGTTGGAAAATTTATAGTTTTGATGGAAGTTCCAAAACAATTTTAATAGGACCAGTCGAACCTGTTAGTTGACTGATGAATTGATAGGAAACCAGCTGAACATGTTAGACAACTGATGAATTAGACTAGGTCACATATTGAGGGAGAACTCAATATGTATAGGTTAGGTCAAGATCAGAAACGAAGATTAGAAGAGAAGATCAGTAGATGCAGAAGACCAGAAGACCTATTCTATGGGGACATCAGCAGAGTCGATAGGTTGAAGCTAAGACAATCATATCAGAAGACTCAAGGTGACTGATCAGTAGAGTACTGATCAGATCAAGCTAAGTCAGAAAAGTGATAAACATATCTACTTATCCAAGGCATACGATGTATATCAGACAAGAAGAACGTTAACATAGTTAGCTTTTCAAGGCGCCAAATAAGTGTACTTGTTAGTCACTATGAGGTCGACACGTGTGTACGGATCTAATGATGCAGGATATGGCGTATCAGGGCAAAAGGCTAGAAAGGACAAAATTGCACGAAGACGGCATGGCCTTCCTGAGCACGTTAAATCAGACCTGCAAGCTACCTAAAATAGTCTGAGATTCAAATTTCTCTCCAACAGCTCTTTGATTTCAAGGTCTATAAATATGGGATCAATCTTCATAGTAAGGTGACGAAAATTATCATCAAGCTCAAGTTATCCGCAATTTCCACACGAAAAGCACAAAACTTGAAGAATATTTCTAAGTGTTCATCCCATAGTTCTTAGCATAGAAATCTTATCCTTCAGCCTTAGGCTACTCAAATACTAGGATAGATTTCCAGTTGGAACAAAACAAATCTTATACCCAAACCAAAGTTAGGTTAAGTTTGTTTAGCAAGATTTCAGACTACGGTTTCTAGCTCTGATCTCTGGGATTAGTTGAGTGAGAGCTCTTGAAACATTTGTTGTACTGTGTTGGACTAACTCATTAATCTATATCCAGTTGGTTAGTTTGTGCCCCTGCTGATAGGGAAGAGTGGACGTAGGACAAGTTGTCCGAACCACTATAAAAATCTGGTGTGCATCATCTGATTTACCTGCTTTACACTTTGCACACTACCTGTTTAATATTTGCATGCATATTCTGAGTCTGGATCAGGTTTGCACCAAGCAACTGATCTGATCACTTTGACCATTTGTCATCTGACTCAAAACAGATAACTTAGAATTCTGATTTAATAGCTGGTTTTTCACACGGATAAAACTTAGCTTCCGCACATCAGTTAAACTGATAGACACCAAATTGATCTGCCCTCAGGCGATCAGTAAGTTGGATATCAGTCCAAACTGATTCATTCGCACTCTGATCAGGTAACTTGCTTATCACACCTGATATCACGCAAAAGTTTTCAGAAGTATATTCACCCCTCCCCTCTAGACTTTTGCCCTCACGAAAACCCGCTCGGGACCTACAAGTGGTATCAGAGCAGTGGTTCTACGGACCACTGGCTTTGAGTATCATTGGTTCTTGAGGAAGAACCATCGTGGTCGCTTGAACAGATCTTGAAAAACCCGTTTTAAAAAAAAAAAACTCATCTGTTTTTCAAAACTCACATTCAGCATGGATAACACTTCGGGTATGTATCACAATCTGCCTAAGTTCAATGTCGATGAGTATGCTGACTGGAAAATCTTCATGGGGAACCATCTGGGTTCAATCAGTAATAGAATGATGGAAGTTCTTGAACAAGGATCAATCATCATTTATCATATGAATCCAAATGATGATAACAGAGATCCAGATCATGTTGTTGGTGCACGTGTCAGAAAGAGTCCTTCGCTGATGGATGCAGAAGAAAGGAAGTTATCTAACCTGGATACGGTAGCCAAGCATCTTATGATGAAGACAATGGACACGACAACAAAGGAGAAAGTTAAGTACCTGCAAACAGCTAAGGAAGTATGGGATACGTTGGCCGAAATATACCAAGGAAATGATCTGATCAAGGAAAGCAGCTTGCAAGCTGAAATGGTTAAGTTTGAGGAACTCATAATGCTACCTAATGAGACCATCAATCAGTTTGATGGAAGGATCACGATGGGAGTCAACAGACTTCGTGATCTGGGCCGAGTTATGTCAGATAAGGACATTAATTATAAGATTATGAGGTCCCTACCAAAGAAATGGGACATGAAGGTGACTGTGATCAAAGATATCCATGATCTTGCTACTCTGAAGCCAAGCAAGTTGTTCCTCAGTCTAAAAGCTCACGAGTATGACCTGAAAGAGATGAATCCTGGATCAGAAGAAGTTCTTGCTGAAGCTATATCAAATTCCTCGAAAGCTGTTACATTTCAGGCAACCAGTAGCAGTGCAAGAATGCCTGAACCAGTAGGAAGGATTATGAGTCAGGCTGAAGAAATTGCCTTGCTGACCAGAAAGATGGAAAGATCTAATGTTCCAATGGGAAAATATTGGAAGTGTTGGGATTATACTGGAAAGTATGCTTTTACTTTGTATAATCAAACTGAATTTCGGACTTATTTACTGAATTAAATTGTTTATCACTGATGCTGTGAATATCATCGAATGTTACATATATTTACTGCATAACTGTTCAATAAATAGTACGTGTTACATTGTAGTTAATTTAGTGATACCAGATCACAGAAGATTAAATTAACAGTTCCTTGTAACCAAAAGTACACCATTCACGACCTAGATGGAAATGAACAATCCATCATGAAAGGTTGAAGTGTAACGCTCAGATTGGCTTGTCTTGACCAAAGAGATTACACTAGTGCATGTCTAGTGCACTGAAGAGGACCTACAGGAGGATAAATTCTTCAGAACTGAACTAGGAAGAATTAGACCTCAGTGGTTCGTTATTTCTTAATCTTCGTCCCTTAAATAGGATCACGTGTGGTTAGTAAGTATTGCTTTGACTTATTACGGGTAGAGAATCAACGAGATTCAATACTTTATATCTTGGGCAATATTATTGGTCACATGTGTAGCTAAGATTTAATACGAAGAATCATGTGCAAGTACGCTTGTTCGATTTGCCCCCTTGGGAGGTTCATAAGTTTTATCATACCAAATCTTGCAAGTGGAACTAGTTTCCGGTATGAGTAATAATGTTGAACCGTTCCTTTACCAAGGACAAAAAGATATTAATTAATGGAAAGCTATTTCAGTGGCTTGAATTAATTAATGGGCTAGATAATCTTAAACACGGGAAATAATAACCGGGAGCCATATTGACTATAATATGGGTTAAGATGGATAGTGCAATATTAATTATGTAGTGGGATTAATTAATATTTTATGGGCTTGAATAATATTGTGGCTCAATATTGATAATTCAAGATCCATTGGAAGGTCAAATCTTAATTCTCCTAAAGGCCCCCCAAGTAGCCCAACATAAGGTCCAATAACTGGAAAAGGTGTTTAAAAATAAAATAAATATTTGTTGCTAATTTTCCTCATATTTTTTTCGAAATTTATGGATAAAGGGGGAGAAAGATTTTCTTTGAATTTTGTTATGGAATGAAGATATGTATTCTTGGAATACAAGATTATCTCATTAAATTCAAGAAATCTCCCACTTGGTTATTCATATAGGTATTTCGAAATTTTTGAAATATAAAGGGCAAGAAAGATTTTCTTGATTTTCTTGAAAAGATATTATGGAAGATATGTATTTCTTGAAGTACAAGTATATCTCATAAATTCAAGAAGATCCAAATCTTGGAATCTTGGACCAAATATTTTCGAAAATCACCATAACTTGGTGAGGTGGGATTTTTGTGGAATATTTTAATTATGGGGAAAAGAATATAGGAGATATATTCAAGATTTCTTGGAGATCAAGAAAAGATTTTTCCACATTGGTTTTTCCCCAAAATTTCGACCACCACCCCATCTATAAATAGGGGATGATTCTTTCATTCCCAAGTGCAATTCCATGTGCTGGAAAAATTAGTAAATCCACAAAAGTGGTGCAACAAATTTTATTTTTCCTTTTAGTTAATTGTTCGCGAGTGTCCTACCACCGGATTCTCGAGCAAGGACTAGGGAATACTTGGGAAGGTTTTTTGGTGTGTTTTCATCAACAAGGCCATCGCTATTCCAAAAGGTAAGTTCACGTAAACTCGTAGTAATTCCGCATGCGTAGGATTTACGTGAATTATTTATATGCATGATTTGTTATTATTTGAATTAATATGGGTTAATTCATGCTAGTAATAATTGTTAGAATTAAATTTGTATTTAAATATTCATCCCGAATAGATCCAGGCAATTTGTTCCCCTACCGAAGAAATAGGACATAAAGGTGACTGTGATCAAAGATATCCATGATCTTGCTACTCTGAATCCAAGCAAGTTGTTCCTCAGTCTAAAAGCTCACGAGTATGACCTGAAAGAGATGAATCCTGGATCAGAAGAAGTTCTTCTTTGAAAGTTATATCAAATTCCTCGAAAAGTCGTTACATTTCGTGCAACCAAGAAGGTGCAAGAATGCCTGAACCAGTAGGAAGGATTATGAGTCAGGCTGAAGAAATTGCCTTGCTGACCAGAAAGATGGAAAGATCTAATGTTCCAATGGGAAAATATTGGAAGTTCTATAAAGACTATCAGAACAGCAGAAGAAGTAGGAGATCTACTGGTAGATCACAAGAAAGAAATTGTTCTGATGACAGAAGAGACGATCATAGAGATGACCGAAGAGAAGAAAAGAGAGATGATCATTCTGATGATAGAAGAGCCAACAGATCAGAAAGAAGGAATTCTGATTACAGACAAAATGGGAAGTCACCTGACAGATCCTACAGAATAAATGATTCACCTAGCAGATGAAATTCTGTAGAACCTGGAGCGTGCTTCAACTGTCAGAAACCAGGTCATTATAGTGCTGACTGCCCTGACCTGACTCCAAAGGGAAGAGAAGAGAAGCGCAACAGAAGAGAGCAACGGTACCGGGACAAAAAAGCCATGGTTGCTGATAAATTAGGTATCGATAACTCTTATCAGCCTTCGGATGATTCTGGTTACTCATCTGTCGAAGACTTCTGGCTGATGACCACAATTGATGACGTCGATGAACTCAACGATCTGATATTCTCATCTGAAGACGACATCTATCTCATGGCCAAGGAAGTCACTCCATCTGAGGTAATCTCTAACCCTGTTTTTGTGTCTTCTGTTTCTGTTTTCACACCTGTTGTGCCCAGCACACCTGCGGGAGAGATTGACCTGCAGCTCATCAATGAGCGATTGCTTGATGATCTCTCTAATGCAATAGACACTTATATTGTAGTGGAAGTTGAGAACGATAAGCTAAGGGCTGAGAACATTAGTCTTGCTAAGGATAATGCCTTAAGAAAAGCAGTTGAACTGAAATCAGTTGAGACTGTTCAAAAGATGACAACAGAACTGGAGTTTCTGAAAGTCAGCTCTTCTGATCAGGGAAAACTGGTTAAGGAACAACAAGCTATCAACAAACAGCAAGCTGATGATCTCAAAGTCCTTCAAGCTAAGTTTGATGAACTTTTCCGACAACATGAGAGTCTGAAACAAAGTGAGGACAATTTGCGAAAGAAAGTAGAGGTTTTTGGAAAAGCTTCTAAAAATGTTGATGAAATAATAAACTACTTTCGAAAGGCAACTGATAAGAAGGGTATTGGGTTTGAAAGCCCTTCTGGATCCTCATATGTCCAACCTGGTTCACATTCCAAAAGTGAATCTAGGAAAGTTTCTGGACAAGATACACGAAATGTCAAATATGTATGAAAGAAGGGAAAAAGACTTGCTGAACAGGAAAGACGAATGTCTGATTAGAAAGGGAACAGAAATGGACCTCACCTGATCAAGCATCAGTCGGGGAATCAACAGAAGAACCATGTTCTTCTGAAGAGACCTCAGCCTAATCAGCAGATCAGGAATCAGAAAGGACAATCTCACAAAGGAAAGTCCAATCTGAGACCTGATCAGGTCAAGCTGTCTAATCAGCATGCTAAGGGTAAACTGCATAAACCACCTGTGCAAAAGAGATATGAATCTTTTGATGGTAGCAGTCGTAGTACCTATCCTTTCAACCAGAAATCCAGGACATCTGCACCTGAACCACACTAGATTAAAAGAAGACAGATCAATCAGAAAAATCCCAAGTCTTCTGATTCATCCAAGGTTCACACTCGTAATCATACTAACCAGAAAGCACATGAAGAGATGTATGATTATGTAGATGCTTATGGAAGACAAATAAGGCCTTCTGATCTTGATGATTACCATAGAAGTGCCATGTATGTTTGGATCCCGAAAGGTAACACTAACCCCTCAGGACCCAATCCTATAGGGGGTACCTAAAGCCTGATTTGATTGCAGGTTCGTGTGGGTTTTGGCCAATAAGGGAGGTGTACAAGCAACTATCTGGTACATCGATAGTGGATGCTCAAGGCACATGACTGGAAGTCAACATCTCCTTAGTTCTAATGTTGAAAAAGAAGGCCCACGTGTACTCTTTGGTGACGACAACTTTGGTTTTACCAGAGGAGTTGGAACGTTAGTGAATGATGATGTACAGGTTACCGGAGTCTCGTATGTCGATGGTTCTCTTACTAAGACAAACTTCAAAACACCCTATGAACTGTGGAAGGGCAGAAAACCTCATGTTTCTTACTTCCATATTTTTGGGTGCAAGTGTTTTATTCACAACAATGGGAAAAGTCAGTTGAAAACCTTTGAGGCTAAGTCAGATAAGGGTTATATACTTAGGATATTCCTCAACCAGCAAAGCTTTCAGGGTGTTCAACAGGCGAACCCTAGTTGTGGAGGAGACACCTCATGTGGTCTTTGATGAGACATCTTCTGAACAAGAGAAATCTGCCGCAGAATAAGCCGCACCAGATCAACCAGTATCTGATGCTCAGAAAATGGATCAGTTGAGTATCAAAGAAAATGAATCAGATCATGTCACTGTGTATGATCCTAACTTTGATCTTGGTGATTCACCAGATCAGTCAGACCCTAAGGTACATACAACTGTCGATGAAGAAGCTAGTACAGCTGAGACAGTAACAACTGAATCATCTGGTTCAGGGGGAACACCTGATGTTCCGGCGGACAGACTTCAGCATATGATGAGTCCAACATCAGCTGAGATATGTTCATGCCAAGTGGATCCTACTGAAGTACATCTCCCAGTCTCTAGTGATGAATCACTATCAGAAGAGGATGATGTTCTCCAAACTTATGAAAATCAGGGAAGAAGGACCTGGATAACCAGTCATCCAACTGACCTGATCATCGAAGACCCATTTGATAGAGTTCAAACTAGACATCAGATTGGTGAAAGTGCAATGTATTGTTGATATCTGTCTTTGAAGGAACCCCTCACAGTTGAGGAAGCTCTAGCTGATGCAAGCTGGATTCTGGCCATGCAAGAAGAACTAGAGCAGTTTGAAAGGAATCAAGTTTGGGAATTTGTAGACAGACCAACTCACCAAGATGTGATTGGCACCAAATGGGTCTTCAAGAACAAGAAGGATGAGCACAATGTGATAACCAGAAATAAGGCAAGACTTGTTGCTAAGGGATATTCACAATCAGAAGGGATTGATTATGATGAAACATTTGCACCAGTCACTCGTCTTGAAGCGATTCGGTTGTTTCTGGCTTATGCTGCTCATAGGGGATTTATTGTGTATCAGATGGATGTAAAGAGTGCATTCTTAAACGGGGTACTAGTTGAGGAAGTTTATGTTGAACAACCTCCTGGCTTTGAAATGAGCAACCAGGTGTACCGTTTAAGAAAAGCTCTTTATGGACTGAAACAGGCTCCCAGAGATTGGTATGATACATTATCCCAGTTCTTGCTAGACTGTGGGTTCACTAAGGGACTGATAGATAGAACCTTGTTCAGAATTGAAGATGGAGAAGATATTCTGATGGTTCAGATCTATGTGGACGATATTATCTTCGGATCTCCCAATAAGAACCTATGTGAGAAGTTCAGCAAGCTGATGCAAGGGAAATTTGAGATGTCCATGATGGGTCAGATGAAATACTTTCTAGGTCTTCAGGTAAGACAAAGTACTGAAGGAATATTCATCTGTCAGGCCAAGTATACAAGAAATCTGTTGGCCAAGTACGGAATTCAAAACTGCAAGACTGCCAAAAATTCCAATGATGACTTCCTTCAGAATGGATCCAAGCGAGAATGGTTAGAAAACCAATCAGAAAGAGTATAGGGCTCTCATTGGATCATTTTTATACGTGACTGTCAGTAGACCAGACATAACATTTGTAGTAGGTGTATGTGCCAGATTTCAGGCAAATCCAATGCAAAGCCACCTGGAAGCAGCTAAGCGGATTCTTAAGTATCTGAAGGGGACAGTTAACCTTGGGTTATACTACTCTTCAGATGATAATCTAGAGCTTAGTGGGTACTCTGATTCTGATTATGGAGGTTACAGAATAGACAAAAAATCAACCTCAGGAACATGTCAGTTTCTGGGAAATAAGCTGGTCTCCTGGTTTTCAAAGAAACAAACATCTATTGCCACATCTACTATCAAGGTAATATATGGTCCGCAGTGATTTATTTGCTCCCAACTACTCGGCTTTGTCGTGACTAGGGGCTTATAACATTATAGTTACGAATGTGCCTATCTTCTGTGACAGTAATAGTGTTATTGCAATCACACATAACCCAGTTCTACATACAAGATGCAAGCATGTGGACATCAGACATCACTTTATCAGAGACCATGTGGAAAAGAAGAACATCGGAATGGAAAAGATCCATACTGATAAGCAGAAAGCTGATATCTTAACCAAGCCACTAGCTGAAGTCAAATTCAGAAAACTATGTAATGAGCTAGGACTTCTGGACTTAGGAGAAGATGCACCAGAATTCTTCGGTGGATTGGTCTCCAAGACCAGTTGGTTAAGGAACTGACCAGAGTAGGAGGATTAGTTGAGTAATAGAATCTCAACTGATCAGAAAGGATCAGTCGGGGAATGATCAGAAAAAGAATAATAGTTGAAGGGGGAACTTCAACTGATAAGAGAATTCGAAGATACAACTGATCAAAAAGGACATTGTTGGGAAAAGACTAAGAATTAGAAGGGAAATTTTAAGATCAACACTTTAGGAAATCAGAAAAGGGGATGACATGAATTGACAACTCGTGGTAATTGACTGATTACGATATCAGTCAATCAGATACGTATTTCTGATCTCCTGCTAATTTCTGCTTTCATTTATGTGTTGTTTAGGTATTTTTTGCATTTAAAATAATATTTAAATTACGTTGTGCAGACATTCATTAAATTCGGACGCGAGGCACATGTATTAAATGCATTAATTACGCTTTTTAAAATCCAAAAGTTGCGGTCTATATTTTCCTTGACCGCACGATCTCCACTTTTAAAAACTGCCTCACCCTCACTGTCGATTAAGATTAGAGGTCATCTGGGTTCCCGGATTTGAAAATGATTATGTCTTTCCCTCTCCTTTTAAAACCCTTCATTTACTAAATCAACACCTCCATTTCCTCACTTATATTCTCTCTGCAAAAAAAAAATTCTCTCACAAAACTCTCAACACTCTGCATATCACTGTTTATCTTCGTTGAATCCATATCTCTGAAATATAAACTGGTTAATGTTTAGGGTTTATATTCATGGTTTCAATTTATATGTTTGTATTTGTGTGCTCATTTCTCTCAAATCTCAAGTCTAATAATCTCAATTTTGCATAAATGGCACCAAAAGTAAAACAAGTTGCAGAGACTGCACATTCTTCGTCCCACGCCTCACCCGCCTCCCAGAACCTGAAGATCCAATCTTTAGGAATTTTTCCGATGAGGTAATCGAAGAAAGATGCGTCGATTTCAGAACGACCACGTGTCCCGAGTCTCTTGAAATTCTAAAAATGTTGAAGGACTGTGGGCTGAAAACATACTGTTCAGCGAGCGCAGATTCAATTCTGTTAGATGGTGCTCTTGAATTCCTTTACAATTTGAGAGACCATGAAGGGGTATTGTACTCGGAGGTACAAGGAGAACATCTGGAGATTACAGATGAAGATCTTCATAGAATATTCCAGCTTCCAGCTCTGGTGGATGGTATTATGCCCGATGTATATCGCACCGCAGAAGATAGTGCAATTATCAAACACCTTCTCTGCCCTGCTGATGCTCACAATTCCAAGGGTTTTAAGAAATCAATGTTGAAGAGGAAATATCGGCTCCTATTTGATATTGTTCAGAAGGTAATTGTTGGAATTACCTATAGCCTGGATGTCGTTACCCAAGAAAAGGCTCGAATCATGACTGCTATCATTGATAATGCCAAGATTAACTGGCTAGAGTTTCTGAAAAGGAGGTTATTGGAGGAATCTGCCAAATTTGTGGAAGAAAACAAGAAGATTGTGTTATCAGCCAAGATTACCATGCTGCACAAGGTAACTATGATCCTGATTGATCTGATGAAGGACAGAGATTGGAGCAAGGACGAAATGATTCCCTATAAACTCACACATAAGAAGATGTTGCTGGTGAACAGGCAAATATCTGGCCTTGCTAACGATGATGATGAGGTTGCTGTTAAACCAGCAACAGAAGTCCGCAAAAAGGGACAAGTTGGTCAGAAGAGAAAGGCTGCTGCAAGAAGCCAGAAAAGGGGATAGTTCTCAAGGAACCAGCACAACCAGCTGCAAAGAGAGCCAAATCAGCACCAATTGCTGATGTTGCGGGAAAAGGGAAAAAGAAGGAGTTAAAGCTGGTGGATGATCCTTCTGATTCAGATGATGATGATATTCCCATCAGTAGACTGCCCCCAAGAGGACCAGGTTAGGTCTCCAAGGCTACATCTCATGTTGCTGATCAGACTGAACCTCAGCAAAAGACCATTCAGGTTCCTTCTGCATCTACCGAATCTGCTCATCTGGATACTTCGTCTACTCCACCTGTAGCAAATCCAGACCCTCTTTCTATTGTACCATTCTCTCCACCCTCCTCGCCCGAGCCAGAACCAGAAATTCTCTCTTTCACAGAGATAATCAGACGGCGACTGGAGAAAATGTTGGAAGACAGATATCCAAATTGGCCATCAAACCTGATGCAAAGTCCACATTCCTTGATGTGCTCACCTGGAAAGACATCTGACTGGAGGAATTTGAAGATTTCGGAACTGTTCTGGAGCAGAAGGGTGACATTCGTCCCTTTCTTGAGTATGAGCTACAGATGAGGAAGATAGATGGTGTGAAAACTGCTCTACATCTGATTTCTGATGATACGGTGGTCGGCTTGATCACAAGACAGATGGGTATGCCGGACACCCCAGTGCACTGGGAGCTGACGCACAAAATGGTCAGCTATAGTCGAACTATGCAGCAGATGAAAATGGTTGATGATGAGATCAGTGATGGCGGACAAATTCAGGTAGAGGAATTGTTTGAGCATATGGCTGATACAGAACAGACAGGCAAAGAGATGAAAATTATTGAGGAACCTGAAGAGCCAGAAGGAGCTACCGATGAAGCTGATGTGGGAGATGCGGCACAGTCCCCGTCAGCTGAGGCACAATCAGTCGAGTACGTGATAGACCTGACTGCTAGAGGGAGTCAAGCTGAAGATATGGAGGTCGAAGGCCCCTCGACATCAGCAGGTCAGGTAGTGCAGATTCTCCAAACTTCTCCATCCTTCGAAGAAAATCTCATGAAGTACATCAAGAACACTTTCAGAGCGAACATTGCTCAGATGTTCCGCGATGATGTAGGTTTCTTTGTGCCAAGGCAGTTGGAGAAAGTCATCTGAACTGAAAGAGAATATGTATCTTCTCACTGCATAAGAATAACTGAAGAATTGAGAGATACAATAGCTAACAAGAAGGTGGAGGTGAACGAGCAGTTAGCTAAGATTGAGGAGAAAAGAAATCAGCAATTCACCTTGATGATGAATGAAAAGATGATTGAGTTGACCAAGATGCAATGAACTTGCTGATGCCACAAAGAGAGTCAACTCTGCTGCTGATAAGCTTGAGAATATGTTCGATAAAGTCAGCTCTATTGTGGACAAAGCTCAAACTTCTATGCTGACAGTAATTGAAAAGGCAAGACCTGATGCTGGTATTGAGTCTCCTGCCCTTAAAGATTTGAAGCAAGATCTTTCAAAGCAAATTGGTGACCTCAGCTCTGAGCTGAAAGCTCTTTTTGAGGGAACCAAAAAGGGGGAAGAAGAGGAAGATGTTGAAATCCAGGGAAGGCTAAATCAAGTCGAAAACTTTGTAGCTGGGATCCAGATCACTCTGGAGAAGAAAAGACTAAAGAAAGATGCCCAAGCAGCTGCAGAGTTAGAAAAAGCAGAAGATATCTCTTCCTCTACAGAATCCGATGAGCATGCCAAAAAGGGCAAGAAACCAGCTACTGCTGCAAAGAAAAGAAAACATTAGAACTTGCTGACAAAAGGAAAGCTGAAGAATTGAAGAAAGCAGAGCTCGAAAGACAGAAAAAGCATGAGGATGCAGCATGCCTAAATAGATCCTACAAAACAAAGAAGAAGAAAGGGCTTGTAGCTGAATCTGGAGAAGGTTCACACTTTGTTGAACCAATTCTTCCTCTAAACGTGGATGTGATTGTCAAACCAGATAGGAACATGATGAAAGAATGGAGACAAATCAAAGGTGAATGGTATATCTCGACTTATATCATACAAGTTATTCCTACAAATGTGGACATAGATGAAATTTTCAGAGATTGGTTAAGTAACAAGCATCCAGTATTCTATGACAATATCATGAGTGAGGCCAATAAACTGTGTTGCATACCAGTTTCCCCCGAGGTCGAAATCATGGAATACAAGAAGAATCCAGATGGAAGGTTAGACAAGATTGCTTTCAATGCAACTCTGAACAAATGTCTGGCTCAAGACGGCATCTTCAATGAGAGCAAAATTGCAGAAGTCAAGGCAAGATTGTTTGAGATGTGTGTTGTACCAGGAGAAGAAAAATATAGAAGTTATCAGAAGACCTTTTGTATGATCAGATTAGGATATTTTCATTCTATACTTGTAATACCTACATAATTAATGAAATATTCTACTTTTCTGATCTTAAGACAAATTCTCATTGTCTTCTAATATACTGTTTTTTCTTCACTTATATTTAAATTATGTTCAGCATACTTTCTGGGTAATGTTTTGGTTCCATAAAAAAGGGGGAAATTGTTGGGAAATTTATAGTTTTGATGGAAGTTCCAAAACAGTTGTAATGGGACCAGTCAAACCTGTTAGTCGACTGATGAATTGATAGGAAACCAGCTGAACATGTTAGACAGATGATGAATTAGACTAGGTCGCATATTGAGGGGGAACTCAATATGTATAGGTTAGGTCAAGATCAGAAACGAAGATCAGAAGAGAAGATCAGTAGATGCAGAAGACCAGAAGACCTATTCTATGGGGACATCAGCAGAGTCGATAGATTGAAGCTAAGACAATCATATAAAAAGACTCAAGGTGACTGATCAGTAGAGTACTTATCAGATCAAGCTAAGTCACAAAAGTGATAAGCATATCTACTTATCCAAGGCATACAATGTATATCAGACCAGAAGAGCGTTAACATAGTTAGCTCTTCAAGGCACCGAATAAGTGTACTTGTTAGCCACTATGAGGTCGACATGTATGTATGGATTTGATGATGCAGGATATGGCGTATCAGGGCAAAAGGCTAGAAAGGACAAAATTGCACGAAGACGGCATGGCCTTCCTGAGCACGTCAAATCAGACCTGCAAGCTACCTAAAATAGCCTGAGATTCAAATTTCTCTCCAACGGCTCTTTGATTTCAAGGTCTATAAATATGGGATCAATCTTCATAGTAAGGTGACGGAAATTATCATCAAGCTCAAGCTATCCGCAATTTCCGCACGAAGAACACAAAACTTGAAGAATATTTCTAAGTGTTCATCCCATAGTTCTTAGCATAGAAATCTTATCCTTCAGCCTTAGGCTACTCAAATACTAGGATAGATTTCCAGTTGGAACATAACAAATCTTATACCCAAACCAAAGTTAGGTGAAGTTTGTTTAGCAAGATTTCAGACTAGGGTTTCTAGTTCTGATCTCTGGGATTGGTTGAGTGAGAACTCTTGAAATATTTGTTGTACTGTGTTGGACTAACACATTAATCTAAGTCCAGTTGGTTATTTGGTGCCCCTGCTGATAGGGAAGAGTGGACGTAGGACAAGTTGTCCGAACCACTATAAAAATCTAGTGTGCATCATCTGATTTACCTGCTTTACACTTTGCACACTACTTGTTTAAGATTTGCATGCATATTCTGAGTTTGGATCAGGTTTGCACCAAGCAACTGATCTGATCAGTTTGACCCTTTGTCATCTGACTCAAAACAGATAACTTAGAATTATGATTTAACAAACTGGTTTTTCACATGGGTAAAACTTAGCTTCCGCACATCAGTTAAACTAATAGACACCGAATTGATCTGCCCTCAGGCGATCAGTAAGTTGGATATCAGTCCAAACTGATTCACTCGCACTCTGATCAGGTAACTTGCTTATCACACCTGATCTCACGCAAAAGTTTTCAGAAATCTATTCACCCATCCCCTCTAGACTTCTGCCCTCACGAAAACCCGTTTAGGACCAACTTTCACAGCTCTCCATATCTCGCCCTCTCATCCCAACTTTTCTTTCACCGGAAAAAAAAAAAAATCACCCTTCCCCTCTCTCTACAAAGCGGTGGTGGATCTATGGATGGCGGAGGTGGAGACGGTGGGGGCGGCGAGGGGATGACGTGGATGGTGGGGGCGACGGGGCATATCGACAGGATGGCAATGGTGTTTTGGATTGACGGTGGAGTGGTGTTTTTGCAGGGAGTTTTTGAATCGATGTTGGAGTGGTGGATGGTCGGTGGAGGTGTGTTCGTGAAGGTGCAGCGGTGGCGGATTGGTGGAGCTTTTATGGTTTTTGGTTGTGGGATGGAAGGGGATGAAAGAGGGGGGAGGAGGAGCTTTTGTCGAGGTGCGATGGTGGTGGTTTTTGTGGAGGCGGAGATGGTGATGGATAGAAGGCGGCGAGTTTCTGGGCGGATCTGCGGATCCGTGTTCTGGGATGAAGGATAATGGTGGGTGGCAGCGAGTCTCTGGGGATGGAGGGTGGTGAGGAGTCGTCGGTGGTAGTGGTGGTGGCAGCGATGGAGGTATCCACCTAGCGACTCGATCCAACCGGTTATGGTGAAGAAGATGGAGGATTCGTCGGGGATGAGGTGGAGATGACGGTTGAACAGTTCTCATCTGGTGGATTACATGATTTTTGTTCATTTTGCATCATATTTACTTGAGTTCTTGAGAGGAGTTGTATATTTTAAAGAATAATGTCAATAATTGATGGAAGAAGAATTTTAGTGTTTTTTGTTGTTTTTCTACTAATTTAGTAAAATTTTCATCCTCCTGTTTGTTTCGCAAGACTTTTGCTGCTAACTTTAGATGGAGATTTTGCTGAAGAAAATATGAGTGTATTCTTCAATTAAATGAGCACTTGCTCTTTGTTCATGTTTGTTTATTCTTCAAAACATTTCTGTGGATCGAATACAATTTAATTGAAAAGGGATGGCGGAATCAAATACCAAAGCAATTGTAGAAGAAATCCCACAAGTAGTAAAAAAAGGGCAACCAATTGCATTTGTATGCAATCTATTATATTTATATGCAATATTTTTATATTGAGTCCGAAGGGGAGGGGGGTTTTATTCGGGGATCGAGAGATGGAATAGATAGGGCCCCGCAAGTTTAGAATTCGCCGCTGGGGGAATTCACACGAAAGGGAATGAGGAATTCTCAACGAAAAAAGTGCTCCTGAAAATCCTGGATGGAGAGAAGCGTCGCCTTGAGTCAAAGCACGCCTTTTCACCCACCTTTCAATTCAAACTAACCTCGGGGAGCTAAAGGAGGAGCGAGTCATCACTTCCGACTACCCGAGCTAATGATAGAGGCAAGAACACCTTCCGACCAGGCCTTACTATAACTAACCTCACAGATCCAACTCAATCTTTTACACCGATGTATCGTACTCTCTCGACCAGGTCATCAAAAAGACTGCTAAATCTTTCCGGTTTGTATGCAATATTTTCATTTTGGATTATATTTATAATATGAAGGTGTGTTTAATAAAAAAAGAGATAGAAAAAATATTTAATTGATAAATTATCATTATTCAACATTGATGGCCAATATTAAAAAATAAGTACTAAAATTAACAAAATTAAGTGGGATACTTTGGTAGATGTGTGTGAGGGACACGAAAAAAAAACGGTTTACAAATCAAACAAAACAACAAAGTTTTGGAGGCTCCACCACAAAAAGTTGAGATGACAACACAAAAGAAAAAGAAAAGACACATCACCTTTTCAGTGATGATGGGACCGGTGTGGGGGAAAGTGGGATGAAGAAAAAAAGGGGGGGGGGATTGGGAGAAATTAAGGGCATAATAGATAAAATACATCACACATTTATACTATTCCTTCAATTTTTGTACCTTACTGTTATTTTCATTTTATGAATGTACCTAACTGTTAGCGCCCCCTACATATACATTATATGTAGATTATTAATTAATGTAGTAGTTGGGGGTGGGAGAAATAAAGGGCATAATAGACAAAATACATCACATTTATATTATTCCTTCAATTTGTATACTTTACTGTTATTTTTATTTTATGAATGTACCTAACTGTTAGCGCCCCCCCCCCCGATATATACATTATATGTAGATTATTAATTAATGTAGTAGTGTGATATCATTGGACCTTGTGTCATTTTATTTAATTTTCGAATTTCTACCGTAAGCAATTGACATGTACCTTTAAAAATAATTTAATTTCATAATGTCAAATAGTTTCGATTTTCTCAATTTTTTTTCTGAAATCGAACCGAAAAATTCGATTCGGTATCAGATTGGCTATTTCATAAAATGGTTCGAATTCGATTTATTATGATAAATATTTCAGTTATTTCGATTTTGCTATTTCAGTTTGGTTCGATAACCGAATAACCAAATATTCACCCCTAAGAGAACCCTTTCTTGTGTCACGACGGCCCAACAATTTGAATGCTGACAAGGACAACGGTTTTGTGGTGACATAAGTGCGTAACGAAACTACAGGGGGATCAAGACTCTTGGTCATAAAATGTTTAAAATAAACTGGGCTACCAACTTAATTTGGGTAGCCACAAGTATTAAGGTCGAAAGGTTTATTCAAATTCAAGTCTGCATTTTCAAAAGCAGATACAGTCTTGCTTCATATCAACACTCAGTCCACCAATCTGCCTTTACATACACACATACGTACATAAATACATACATGAATAATTCCTCAACCTCACTTGAATTCACTACAATTGAACCATATTATTTGATCACAGCAAGAAAGAATCATATTTGGATACACAAGGCACAAGTTAAAGAATTCGAAAGGATATGCACAACAACATTGGAAACTAGTACTAGGATATAATTGCTGAAGCTGCAGATTCCATATTCTTATACTCAGCCGATTCATCCTCCTTTCGCTGGTCCAATGAGTAGGAATCATGAGCAAGAGACTGCAACAAATACATGCAAAAAAATTAGACTATATAAAACAACATTATAATACAATTGCAAGTTCCAGAAGGGCGGACGACATTCATTCTCAAAAACGAATATCACAAAAACAATTCACTGCAACCACTCTTTTACGTTCATTTACCACCTTGTATTCTATGCCAAATTAAACCCTATATTTAAATTCGGATAGTGAAATAGACTATTGGAAGCACTACGTATATGCATCACAAAAGATAGCCTCGGCTTGCATACCTGTTCTTGGGCTCGGAAATACATAAAAGGAGTATAATGGAGGAAATTAGAAACCCTCGAGGTATAAATATCCGCATACCTGAGGTTTGACAGCAAAAATAGTTAGATATTGGATAACATGCAGTAACCACCGTGTAATAATATAAAAGTGAAATGTAAGTCCACGTACTTCTCAATTTGCCTCATCAAGTGGCTTTTGTCCCACAGGCCTGCTCGGGAGAGAAAACCCCACCTGAAAGAAGATGGGGGATCCACAACTTAATATTTTGAAACAGACAGAGACGGAGAACAAGCAAAACAAAAATTGACAGCTACAAGCTCCATAATACCGTTTGTTAAAGAGCTCCCCATCTGATTCTAGCAGTGGAGCAATTTTATCGTCTAGTCTTTGCATCACAATGAGTAGTTTCTGAATGCTCTCAATAAGTTCTTTGTCATCCATATGAGTAGCAGCAATAGTCTGAAAGGAAACAACTTCCTCAGGTTGAAGCAAGCACAATACATTAAAGACACCAAATATATAGGTAATTAGAAAGATTACAACAAATGAGCTACTGTGGGCGAGAATATTGTGCACTACTAGCCTTTTTTTTTTGTGTAATCTGCATGAATATATCATATACAACTTCAACCGTATGAATCCAATTGAACAACATCTTATCATGCATAGACCTAAATAAATAGCATAAATGAAAGGGGTGTTTGCAAAAGCTTATGCTTTTGGAGAATTGATTAAAATTAGTGATTATGGAAAAATTGATTAATAGTATAAGTTGATAGTGTGGTAAAAATTCAAAGAAAAGTTGGTAGTGTTTGCAAAAAAAGTTTGTAGTATTTAAAAAAGACGTATAAGCTACTAAATCAACCACCCACCCACCCCCCACCCCTTTTCAATTTTTTGAAAACCGAAACCGAACGAAATACCAAACTAACCGGACTAAATTTATATTTCGATTCGATTTGGCTCGATTTTTCGGTTATTATCGAATAGTGCTCACCCCTAATTATAGCACACATCATTTTATTTTCTTCCTTTTTAATAGTTTAATGGTCTTGCATCTTAATGGTTTTTCATTTTGAAGTTGTGGTTTCGTGGTTCGTCTAAAATCTCTTGGATTTTGATTCGTGTTGCTTTTTGGTTGGCTTCTTATGTGTCAGTAATTCTCATATTAGTTTTACTATAATAACTTTCCTTTCACTTGTCAACATAGAAACATTAATAATTCAACACCAAATATTATATTTCCTTGTAACTGAAAAATAAAAATCTTCAAAACCTACTCTTTTCTCAAGTGAATCCTAAGGGGCAGTAGTATTTTGTTATTGTTGTAATGTCACTGATGTCACAGTTGAGTAAATAACTTAAATATTACAATTTTTACCAGGACCCTAGAGGACAGAAATTAGGGCCATTATTTGAGCAACTTTTGGAATTTATACCACGTTTTTAGCAATTTGTAACTTATATATTGTTTTAGCCACTTTTACCAAAAAATGCCCCTAGTACTTCGTGTCATATACTGCCTCGTGTCAGTACCCACGCAACGTAGTGCCTTTAAGAGCATTTTTGGTAAGAAATTGACTAAAAACAACATATAATTGCAAATTGCTAAAAACATGGTATAAGTTTCAGAAGTGGTTATATCCCCCATTACTACTAGAACTTAAGTGAGTGATTTTCATAAATGGGTATCAGTTGCTTGGTAGCTCGATTCAATTATTTTCTGAACTTTTTCTTTTCAGCATCAGATTTCCAACATCCAGGGTTCCTCCATTACCAATAAGACAATATTCACAGATAGATCTTTCTAGAATTATTGAAGAATTTAACCTTTAGGACATTTAAGCAGTAATATAGGGATCCGTTCAGATTATTCATATTGAATACTCTCTCCAGACTAAAAAATGAATCTTGTTTGTCCAAAGTACAACTTTTTAGCTTTGATCAATTGAAGGAGGGCACTGCTTTTTATGAGTCATCAATTCTAGCTTATGCCTCTCTATTAATTTGTTAGCAACTAACTAACATTTAATTCTCAAGCATTGTTGTAAAAGAGCATTATGGAAGATCATAAAATTACCTGAGCAGGACGGCCTTTAGTTCGCCTCTGCAAAGCAAGACGGAGTTGGTTGAAGAGGTCGCCTACAACCTCCTTCTGATTTATAAGCTCTATTAAGGAGGCACGATGACCTCGACTATGAATTAATGAATTATACTGCAACATAGCGGTCAAAAACTGAGGACCTGTAGCAATTTGCAGAGCATTTGGTAAAAGATAAAGAACAATTACAAACCTCTTCTTCCAGTTCTCTGCAAATTAATGCTGTACGCCACCGAAGATGAACTTTAGATTGACTAACATCTGTATAAATATGATCACCAACATACAAAATTTCATCTCCATGAAGGCCAAGTGAATTCTCAACCATCTGAGCGCTTCCTCCAGAGTACACTCCCCCTGCATCAAAAAATGTAAATGGCATCAACAGTTATATTTATTTAGAGGAATAACATATAAACTTGGAAGGTTAAAAACACTATGTATGATCTCTCTCTCACCTGGATGAGCCTTAAAACATGGACGCATAAGGCCTTCACCAGTCACCACTTCATACAATGGGTGTGACATTTGAAAAAACTCTGGCTTTCTCGCAGAGACTATGACCTACAGAAACACTCAGTCACTGCATTGTGGCTCTCAGGGAATCAATACTTTTGGTTTCAATTAGTTACATTAAAAAAAATTAATGACAAACAAAATTTATTTAGTTTAAGGTGTTCCAAACACAGCTTAGCTTTGCTGCGTTGAAGAACATTTCCCACATCAAGTTTCTAAAGTATGTCATAGAAAGTACCTCATTTCTTTGAACAATCAAAAATAGTAAGAGGCTGATAGTCTACTCACCATGTCAAACAGATCTCTCCAGCTCATGTCATTTGGAAGGAATCTATTGAAAGAATGTTGCATCATCTTTTCAGTGTAATGGTAATCAGAATTGGTAATGAGCAAGAGCTTTTTCCCAGCCTGTTACAAAACAGCTATATTCAGTCTGCTATGAAGCCAAAATTCATTCAGCAATAACTTCATATTGATCTAAAACAAGTACCTCCTTCTGATCTAATAATGCCAAAGGTAGCTCAGGATCCGGTTCTACAAAGAGTTCAGGTTTGGACATGATTTCACTCTGTGCGTCATTTGATTAGATGATGCTAGTGAATCTGCATATTCAAAAGACTAAATATATAAAGGATGAATACCTTCAGCTGGCCTTCAACATGTGCTCTGAAGAGTGCTTTTCCAACCGCCTGAATTCAATACGAGAAGTAAAGACACTGTAACATATCCAAGGTTAAATACCACATAATGTTTTCAACAGCAAACCTTGTAAAGCCCTTTATAATCATGTGGACCAAGATCTGCAGCTATAGCACCTTCATCCAATCTATCTACCATCTGAATATAAGAATATATTTGTACAAAGTTATACCATAAATAATACCAAGGCGAAGCAAGTCAGCAACAATGGAAAAGAAAACAAAAATATGGGAAAACAAAGTCGTGCCTGCAAGGAAGGTTAGGGGTCAAGTAGCATTTATACATAATAGAAGGATTATAACTCCAAGTTTTGAAGTAAAACTACTATCCAAAGTAAGATTGCCTGCTTAACTCTAAATATAAGGTGGTACAGGATAACAACTTATTTTCTTTCTCAATAATAGCTCATGACAGAACTAAGGTACGTGGTATCTCTCTCTACGTAACTGATGTCCAAACTATTTGTAAACCGCCATTTCAACCTATAGACACTGTCGTGTTCAACCCCCGCCATTCTTCCAATTCCACCCCCTTCAAAAAACCTAATAACTAGATTCCTTCTCTCTTCGAACGTATTTCAACGTTGAGGAAGAAGACTCCCCCAACATTAATAGTTCTAATCCTACCTTTAGAATTTCAGATTCATCCTTTTCGTTCTTTGAAAAGTCTTTTACAGTATTCGAACTTTTCAAAGGATCAACAGTGCCATCTTCTCCAACGGCGCCTCTGATGAGGTGCCCGATTGGTAGGTTGGGTTGTTTGATCTTTTCCTTTTTCTGTATTTCATTTTTAGTTTTATTCCCCAAACTCCTCCAGGTTACTGGATGTGAGATTCACCACATTTATTGTGGTTTCTTTCCCGTTTGTGGGACTTTCTGCCTTATTATGGGATTTTCTTCTTTTTTTCCTAATTTTTTCTTTGTTTTTCCTTTTTCTGTTTCCCGTTTGTTTTGTTGCATTGCAGGATTTGAAGATTTTAGTGCCTAGTTGGATTCATCGTTGTTCGTGCAAGCAGTCACGGGCAGCATGATATTTTGGACCTCGGTGGATGTGGTTGTTTCATTTTCCTCGACCTTAAATGTCTATTTGGTTTGCGTTTGAACTTTTTGGTTAGAAGAGACTTTGTTTGTTGTATTTTACATATTTTAATAAAAAATTTCTTCTTTCTCAAAAATAAAAATAAAAATAGCTCATGGCATTTTTACCTCAAGGAGATGAATAAATAATAGGGGAAAATGAGGGGACCATTCTTATGCAAGCAGAAACGAAGATGAAGCATACAGAAAAATTTAGGTAGAAATTTCACATAATAACCATAACCATTATGTGAAAACTAAAAGCCGTCTACCTGCATATAAGCAACCGCCTCTGAGACGGAAAATAGTGTACTGAGGAATTCCCACCGACTCTCCTTTCGTAGATCTACAAGTTCTCTCCCATACATCTCACTTCCAGTCAAAGAAAGTTAATAGGTACTAGTGAGCCAACTTAAATTCCATTAGCAATACACAATGAACAAGCAAAGAAGATGCTGAAACCACACAAAAATCTCAAATTTATGGGCAGGGAATGGAGCCGAAGTTGCAAACCATGTGGAAATAAAATGACAGAGTTTTTCACATAATTTCTGGACCTCTAGCAGTTTGAAAAAGGTGTTGCCTTTTACAAGGATTACTTAATAAGCAAGGGACCAAAGTTGAAGCTGACCTCACTGTCTGAGTAGACAACATTCTTGTCCCATGCATAGCCCTCTTAACATATCCAAATCGGTCTGCTTTAACTAAGTTCCCTCTCTCTTTATCTATCACTAGGCCTCGAATGACCTACAAGAACAGGAGGAAATCAGAAAAGAAAGATATACTGCTGTCAAATGACATAACATATAGCATACCAACTCCGGGTCAAATGCAAGTCCATCAACAGGAAAACCCATATTTCTAAGATTTTCCAAGCAATAGTCATAAGCCCTTCCTTCCCAGGCCTGCAAAGAAACAACGCCTATTATTTGAAACTGAACAAATTCTGAAGTTGCTTTAAAGTAATTTAAGCTTGCTGTTGGGGCCCAAGCAGCACAACTAAGATAACATGTATGTATGATATTCACGTTGAACATATGCACAGGTGTTCATCATCATGCATTTATGCATCACTAGACATGACTTGTTCACCATAGGTTTCACAGGAAATGACAGGATATCAAGGCAAAGGTGAAATTTTGGCACTCATTTGTTGCAGTGATATCAGAATGGTCATTACCACCACATTATAATGCATCAATGTGTAGTCCATATCATAGCCAATGGCACTAATTGAACGCAGATTCAGTGTTCGGCTACAAAAAATGCCACGAGGAGAGTGTCTTGCGGAAAATGGAACCTGCGAAAGGTCCCATTCAACTAACATTAGCAAATTCTAGCATCATGAGAACAAAACTAGTATGAATAGAGTGTAATGCTTTAGATGAATCTTGTAAAGGCAAGATTAATTTTTTAATAATAAGATGCTAGCTCTCTGCAAAAGTATCCTAACCAAAAAGGCAAAAAATGGTGTATCTCAATCACGATCATGCACTAAAAGATAAATCTTCCAGAAGATTAAATATCCCATATGCTGCTGTATAGTCAACAAAAATTCTCAACAGAGCGATCAAAAAATCCATGTAATTGGCTAGCAAGCATGACAATTCTTACTTGAAAGGTTTATGCAATACCATCTAAAATAGATAAACCAACAACGAGTCGAATAGGGTGACTCACTATTATACTTATTAGATCCTTTGAACATCTTTAATAGTTTCAACAGTTATGAAATGAAAGTCACTAACTTATTAAAGAAAATCTTTTAAAGTCCAGTGATGTTATTTGATCCGGAAAGCAGTTCTTGGCCTTATTTTTAAACAAAATGCCTTATCTTATAAGCTGTATAGCTTGATTTAGATAAGCTTAGCCTGAGTCACCAATTATGGAAAATCGAATGAGTTGCAAAAATAAAATGGTAAAGGAGCAACCGGAATGGACAAGTGATTAAGCAAGCGCTCGGCTTCTTGAGCTTCCATTTTGGCCACATCCTCAATGGGTCCATCCAGACCTGCCTCACCATCATCAATTCCTACAACCAGAAAAGGGGAAGTGAGTAAAATTGATAGATAGGGTGAATGGATTAGAATTAATTACCGATGTTGAGGTTGAGGTCGCCCTTGGTGCTCTGGCCGAGGTAGTCAAAGTCGGCCTTGGTGAGGGGTGTCACAAAGAAGACGTCGGTGTTGTCCTCCGTAGTGGAGGAGCAACGAGTCAATTTCAACGATGTATTAGTTTCAAGTGAAGATGGTCGGAGGAGGAGGCCAGTGCTCATTCTCCTCCTCAGCCCCAAAGTCGTATAATCATAGGCGGCAAACGCAGTGGTCATGGTAATAGCCGCCATTCATAAAATCGGAGGTCTCCCGGGTTCACTGGTTGTACAACCAAACAAAGGCCGGTACTGGGTAGCCCTTCGCAGTCAAAACCAAGTCCGGTAAATAAAAGATTAGACAGGAGAGTAATAAAATTTTGGATGTTTGAACGAATCAATCACGTGTTACTTTTTATTTCAGCGAAGTCTTATGTGCATCGTACAATTTAAGTGTATTTTTAAAACGTACAATTTATTCTATACTGAATAATTTGAACGTTTCAGTGTAAATAAATTGAATGTTTTAGAAAAACAAGTTACACGTTTAAAAGATGAATTCGAGTTGCACGTCACACTAGTGCACAGATTATCGTGGAGCAATTTTATTAAGAAAGAAATTGTGCTAAAATTTTCTTAAAAGAATATTAACCCTCAAGCTTTACACAATTCCTGGTGGATACCGACACAGGTTCACCAACAAATCTCAACTCTCCTTCATCCACATGTACATCTCCTTCATCTAATTATTAAATTTCCATGAAAAGAAATTTCCTGCAACTAGTCTATGAACATAGACAAAAGTTTTTCTTCAACAGATTCAGACTTTTTTTTTTTTCTTGATCGAGCAAATGGTGATTTTAACCCGTGACCTCATGACATAGGTAGTGGTGCTCTAACCACTTGAGTTATTCCACTTTGTCAACTGATCCAGACTCATTACCCTCGCATCACCATTGTCCACATATTACTTCATAGACAAAACAATGAAAACATTCACCCTAATTGGGAATGGATTTTACTAACAATCAATAAATTGAGGAAATCATGGTTCTGCAATACTAGCTCAAAAGTGTAGTCAGTAGCTTTAGCCCTAGTATATATTTACAATTTACACCTTTTTCAAGCAATATTCACACTAAAAGAGTTGTTTGCGATTAAAGGGCTCGGTTTGTTTATTTGTTTGCTTTATTCATACTTCAAGAGAAAACTGAATGGATAACAAAACAAATGATGTTTCAGAAAAAGCGTCACAGAATAAAAATTTAACTACATTCCACTTTAATCCCTTAACCAATGTCTGCTACCAAGAGCAACCCAAGGGATAACGAAACAAATTAACAAAACTGCCTTAAGTATAAGAATATGAAACAAAATCTGCAGAATCAAGACGCAGAAACAAGAAAACCTCACAAATATTATCAAAACTTAGTAACGAATAATTTAATGAAAAAATTCAGCAATTGAGAAAACAGCAAATTCAATTTTTACCTTCTTTTCACGCTAATAACGATGCTGCCATCTCCGACGCGCTTCTTCAGCCAGCACAGGTTCACCAGTAACATTCAGTTTTCTGTTGAAGCCCTACATAAACCCCTTTAATTGTGTTGACGAAAATGCCCTCGAATTTGATTATTTGTAGCTTCGATCCTTGGCCAATTCTGACAATGTGCTCTGATAATTGGAAAATTAGTGTCTAAAACTTTATTTATAAAAAATAAGTCTAAATATATAATTTTGTTTTTGAAATTTCCCCCTCGAATTAGCTAAGTTTTTTTTATCGTCAGGGTCTTGCAAGATGCGGTCGTAGTCGTTTTAGAGCAAGTCTGTTTATTCGTTGAAAGAAGTAATTTGTTTATAATGAAATATACAACTATTTTTCCATATTAATAGTTGCACGGTTTCGTGTAAACAAATTGCATCTTTCAATATAACAAGTTGCATGATTCTAAAATACACTATGATTGCACGGTGCACCTGGATGCACATGAAATCCTTCAAATTATAATCTTGATTTAGCATTCCATAATAGAGTGACTCTCTTGTGAAATATTGCACAAAAACCATATATGCAATATAACATATTTTAGGCAACAGGTCGGGCAGGGGTTGTGGACTTCAGGTTAGACGGATTTCTAGGATGCATATATACATTTAATAGAGTATTTTTACAAATTTTATAGTGTAGTCTAATGGTTAGGTTTTATCTGTTCAGTCAAAATGTCTCAAGTTTGAATCCACTTGAAAACAAATATTTTTACTATTTTTATTTAATATTTTCATTGTTATTTTTTACTTACTGTTTTTTTATTTAATATTTTCACGGTTATTTTTTTCACTGCCCTTTTTTTTTTGTTACGACATAACTAAACTCACTTGAGAACAAATATTTTTACTGTTATTTTTATATTTAATTTTTTTTATGTTACCACATGAACAAAAGTGTGATACTATTTTCTTTTGTCTTTATTTTAGTTATTCTGTTATTACTATATGAACAAAAGTATATTACTATATGAATAAAAATATGTTGGAAAATTCGGGGTGCCCGGATCTATTCGAGGTGTATTTAAATACATATTTAAATCATTCAATTAGTTACTAACAAGAATTAATCATAAATCAATTCAACATAATAATTAAACAAGCAATAACAACATGCATACACGTAATTCACGTAAATCCTAAGCATGAAGAATCTAGGAGTTACGAGATTATGTATCTCTTGTAGAGAAGACCGTTGAGACGATGGATCAACCCAAAGTGTTTTCTCAAATATATCTCACGTCCACAAACGCAATCCGGTGGAAGGATTCTCACGAACGATTTTAATAAAGGAAAAAATCAAAAATATATGTCACCACCTTTGTGGATTTCTAATTTTTCCAACACATGGAATTGTCTTGGGGATAAAAAATTCATCCCCTATTTATAACAAGGGGTGGCCGATTTTTTTCTCTAGAAAAATAAGGAGAAAATCTTTTTCTTGGTCTCCAAGAAATCTTGAATATATCTCATATATTATTTTCTCCATAATTAAGTTTTCCACAAAAATCTCACTTCCCTTTATTACAAGATTTTCGAAAAATACAAGGAAGCAAGAATCAAGATTTGATTTCTTGAATTTATGATATAATCTTGTATTCCAGGAATACTTATCTTTTTCCATAAAATCTTTTCAAGAAAATCAAGAAAATATTTCCTCTTCTTTTTCCTACAATTTTTGAAAATATCTAGGAAAAATTAGGCAATAATATTTTCTTCTTATTTTCATTAATTAGACTTTAATTTGGGCTACTTGAGGGGTCTTTAGGAGAATTAAGATTGGACCTCCAATGGGCTTTAAAACTTTAATATTAAGCCAAAATATTATTCAAGCCCATTAATATTAATTTAATCCACTATAAAATTAATATTGAACTATCCATCTTAATCCATATTACGATGCTTCAATAATATGGCTCCCGGTTATTATTTCATGTGTTTAAGATTATCTAGTCTACTAATTAATTAAGTAACTGAACAAGCTTTATATTAATTAGTATATTTGTCCTTGGAGTAAAGACAGCTCAACATTATTATCCGTAAAGACAGCTCAACATTATTATCCATACCGGAAATAAATTTCCTCTTGCAAGATTTGGTATGATAAAGCTTTTGTTGGGTAATTAGGGGTGCCCGGATCTATTCGAGATGATTTTAAATACATATTTAAATTAATCAATTAATTACTAGCATGAATTAATCCTAAATTAATTCAACATAATAATTAATAAGCGAATAAACAACATGCGTACACGTAATCCACGTAAATCCTAAGCATGCGGAATCTAGGAGTTACGAGATTACTAACCTCTTATAGAGACAACTGATGAGACGATGGATCAACCCAAAGAGCCTTCCCAAATATGTCCCAAGTCCACAAACGCAATCCGGTGGGAGGATTCTCACGAACGATTTTAATAAGAGAGAAAACCAAATATATTTTGTCACCACCTTTGTGGATTTCTAATATTTCCAACACATGGAATTGCAGTTGGAATGAAAAATTCATCCCCTATATATAGGGAGGGGGTGGCCGATTTTTTTGAGGAAAAATAAGGGAAGAAAATCTTTTTCTTGATCTTCAAGAAATCTTGAATATATCTCCTATATCTTTTCTCCTTAATTAAATTTTTCCATAAAAAGCTTATTCCTCTTTTTACCCATATTTTTGAAAAATACAAGGAGGAAGGAGTCAAGATTTGACTTCTTGAATTTATGGGATAATTATGTATTCCAAGAATACTTATCTCTTTCCATAAAATCTTTTCAAGAAAAGAAAATCTTTCTTCTCCTTAATCCTACAATTTTTGAAAAAATCAAAAATATTAGGCAAGAATATTTTCTTCTCTCTTTTATTAATTGAACTTTATTTTGGGCTATTTGAGGGGCCTTTAGGAGAATTAAGATTGGACCTCCAACGGACTATGAAGCTATAATATTGGGCCAAATATTATTCAAAGTCCATTAATATTAATTTATTCCACTATAAAATTAATATTGAACTATTCATCTTAACTCATATTACGACTTTACTATAATATGGCTCTCGGTCATTATTTCATGTGTTTAAGATTATTTTAGTCCATTAATTAATTAAGCCACTGAACAAGCTTTATATTAATTAATATATTTATCCTTGGAGTGAAGAAAGCTCAACATTATTATCCATACCGGAAATAAATTTTCACTTGCAAGATTTGATATGATAAAGATTCTGAGCCCACCAAGGGGACAAATCAAGCAAGACGTACTTGCACACGATTCTCCATATTAAATGTCAGCAATCGTCATGTAATTAATAATATTGCCCAAGATATAAGGTATCGAATCGCAATGACTCTCTTCCTATCATAAGTCAAAGCAATAGTTATTAATTTCACACGATCCTATTTAAGGGACGGAGATTAAGAAATAACACACCACTGAGGTCTAATTCTTGTATATTCAGTACCTGAAGAATTTATCCTCATGTAGGTCCTATTCAGCGCATCCAAATACACTAGTATAATCTCTTGGTCAAGACAAGTCAATCTGAGTCTTATACATCAACCTTTCATGATGGTTTGTTTGTGAATTTGTACTTAATTACGAGGAGCTGTTAATTTGATCTTCTGTGATCTGGTATCACCAAATTAACTACAACGTAATACGTACTGACTTATTGAACGGGTTTGCAATAAATATATATAACATTCATTCATATTTAAATGCAATAGTGATTAATAATTTATTTCAGTAAATAAATAAGAAAATTTAGTTTGATTATACAAAGTAAAAACATACTTTTCAGTATAACCCCAACAGCTTCTGAGCCCACCAAGGGGACAAATCAAGTAAGTCGTACTTGCACACGATTCTCCGTATTAAATCTTAGCAATCGTCATGTAACTAATAATATTGCCCAAGATATAAGGTATCGAATCGCGTTGATTCTCTTCCCATCATAAATCAAAGCAATAATTATTAATTTCATACGATTCTATTTAAGGGACGGAGATTAAGAAATAATGAACCACTGAGGTCTAATTCTTGTATATTGATGAGAAGAAGAATTTATCCCTCAGAGGGTCCTATTCAGCGCATCATAATGCACTAGTGTAATCTCTTGGTCAAGACAAGTCAATCTGAGCCTTACACTTCAATCTTTCATGATGGATTGTTCATTTCCATCTGGGTTGTGAATTTGTACTTAGTTACGAGGAACTGTTAATTTGATCTTCCGTGATCTGGTATCACCAAATTAACTACAATGTAACACGTACTATTTATTGAACATGTATATAACATTCAATCATATTTAATGCAACAGTGATAAATAATTTATTTCAGTAAATAAATAAGAAATTCAGTTTGGTTATACAAAGTAAAAAACATGCTTTCCAGTATTACCCCAACAAAATATGTTACTACATAAATGAAGACGCGATATTATTTCTTTTATTGTAAATTTTGTGTGTTACTACATGAACAAAATGACCAATAAATTATTATTAAAATTCAAAGGAAAAAGAGGTCAGACAGAGAAGCAAAGCCCAAAAGTGACTCCCAAGAAGAAAAGCAGTGTTGGCCCAAAAGTGACCGGCCAAAGAAAATAGAAGACATTTACTATTTGCACGAGTTTTAATATAGAAGTTTATTAATATTAAGAGAGATAAAGTAATTATTTTTTTTATGAGGGTTGAATGGTAAAAAAATGACATTTGTAATTTAAAATAGTTAAAATTGATTTTAGTGTGGGAAAAGTAATGACATATTGTAATATTTAGAAGTTTGAAGGTGTTTTGTAAAAAAAAAAAAATTACTTTATTATCATTTAAAGTAATGTTCAATTATCTTTCAAAAATTTTAAAAAAAAGGGTAATGATCAATTAAATAAGAGACGGACCTTTTAAACAAATGTTAAAATCAATAAGAGGGGAGAAAGAAGTTATAAACATGTAATAAGGCTCTGTCTCCTTCCAAATAAAATTTAATGATGCATTAGTTGATTATCTCTCCAAGTTCCAAATGAAACGCTATATAAGACGTGCAATACACTGTGCAGGGCAAAATCCCAAGGCTTATGGGGTGGTGTTCAAAGATTCAAAAGGCAATAACCACATAGCACTCTTGAACAGAAATGCCACAAGCGAGATCATTGTCTCAGCTGTTGCACGAGGGAGTCCACAATTATTGATGTTGAGTGGTATTGGGCCAGCCCATCATCTCAAGGCCCACGGAATAAACGTTATACTGGACTAGCCAATGGTGGGGCAGGGTACGTCTGATAACCCAATGAATGCCATCATAATACCTTCCCCTAGGCCCATTGAGACCACACTCGTTAATGTGGTCGGTATTGCAGACAAGGACTCTTCGGGTCGGGTCTTATTTCCGGCAATGATAAAAGCCTCATGAATCAATCAGTAATGATCATGGAAAAGGTGGCCCGAACCTTCTCCACCGGGTATTTAGAGCTTCAAACCAACGACCCGGATGAGAATCCAAGAGTGACGTTCAACTACTTTAAGGACCCGAGGGACATTGAGATGTGTGTGAAGGGCATAGAGATTATCAGAAGAGTGGTTGAATCGAAAGCCTTCTCCAAATATCGATACCGAAACTCCACATTCGAATCACTCATGGAGTTACGGTTGAAACTTTCTAGAAATCAGAACACGAGGGTTGATTCGTGGGAGCAATTTTGTGTAGACAGTGTGATGACCATGTGGCATTACCATGGAGGGTGTCAAGTGGGTCGGGTCGTGGATCCAGATTACAGAGTGATGGGTGTGGACTCATTGCGTGTGATTGATGGTTAATGCCCCCGGAACTAATCCTCATGCCACTCTCATGATGCTTGGAAGGTACATGATAACATTATTAGACTATTAGTCTCTGTATAATTTTATATCGGGGAATAATTTTTTTAGGACAATAACTTAGGGATTTTGTATTTTAATGACAATAATTTTATGGGCTTGAAAATGTGTGACAATATGCTTTAAAATTTGTAAATATAGGACAATATGTTTTACAATTTGTAAATATAGAACAATATGTTTTAAATTTTGTAAATGTAGGACAATTTTGAGCCGAATAAGCCAAAATTTCATGTGACATTTCAGCCCGATTTGGGCTTATGCAGTCTCGATTTTCCTACATCTACAGATTTTAAAACATATTGTCCTACACTAAAATTATTGTCCTAATTAAAACACAACCCTAACTTACTGTCCTTAAAAAACAAGTTTCCCAATTATGTGTATACTATATATTAGAATTAACTTACAAATCGATATTTACCAGCTTCAGCTTTTAATTTATCCATCCATCTGTCTTGTGATGCAGGTATATGGGACTGAAAATCCAGCAGCAGGCCCGCAGTGAAAGTGATATCGATCTCTATACATACAAATAAAAATGGTACAGAATATGTTAAATTAAAATTGATGTTACAACGAATCAAACTCTACTATTTAAGATTTATTGATAGAGTACTCATATGGACTCCGACAAGTGAGTACTCATATATATAATATATTGTATAAAATAATGCGTTGGAGTTCTTGCATGTGTACACATTGTGAACATATGTTCATTTGATCCTAGCTATTATCTCCGCTCGCTCGATTTGTTACTCTTTTCATAACATTTTTGTAATATCCGTGCTTTTAGTACTATTATTTGACCAATATCTTTCATGCATTGTGTGTATTTTATATTATTTACGTGATATTTTTTATTATGCGTTATTTGTCTTGCGTTTAAATTATTTTAAAGGGTGAATTATTTATTATACTCATACGTGATTTAGTGGTGGGAACACCCAAGTGTAATTAATTGGGGGTTTATTGATTTTTGAGTGTTTAATTCTTATTTAATTGTTATATAAATTAAGTTTAAATTATTTGAAGGTTAATAGTTAAATAGGATTAGAAAGTGTATATATATATGTAAGGTGATATGTTGATAAGGTGTATAAATAGGATTTTTGAGTGTTTAATTCTTATTTAATTGTGTATATATTGATTTTCTAACGCAGTCTTTTCAGATCATTTTGCACTCTTCTCATGTTGTTCATTAAATCTATAAATTTGGACTAATAATTTTTTTCCGCGAGTGTACTGGTTTATGTTCATGTAGTAACACTCTTTTGTTCATAAGCTAACACTCTTTTGTTAAGTTGTTCTTTAAATCTGTATTTTTGGACTAAGAATTTTTTTTCGCGCTTGTACTGGTTTTGTTCATGTGGTAAAAGGGTGGTTATGTGATCAGGTTAATTCATAAGCAGAATTGTAAATATATATTCAAATTAGGGTTTTTATAATGTTAAATTTCTTATAGAATGGAGATTTCAATCGGAGTAATATTGATGGTTAATCGTTATCAAATTTGAAAGTTGGGCTCGATAAGGCGGTTTAGCAGTTTGAGGTAGCGATATTTTGCGGATTCGAAGTAAGTAGAAATTCATTTGCAATTACTATGCATAAACATAGTATTGTGTGACTAATTTATGTGTAATTGACAATATGTGGATTTTACGTGAACTGTGAGATATCTTGTGTTACATTGTATTGCATTAAGCATATCATGCATTGTCATAAAATGAGATTTGATCAAATTATGTGTGTGTTGGCCACTGATTATACACCGAGGACGGAAGGGGCGACCTGGGAGTGGTAGTGACCAGGGAAATCTTGGCGGGCTACCTAGAGTAGGTCAACGTCTTATGTTTATGTGGAAGGGGGGACCTGAGAGTGTTAGTGACCAGGCAAATTCTGGCGGGCTGCCCAGAGTAGGCCACCGTCTTATGATCACACGGATCAGCCTAATTTCGGTAATGATGATGGTTATTTACAAGATGGAGAGGATACCGATCAGCCACCACCACCTGAAGCTCCAGAATCAGAGGTTCAAGAACCACCTAGAAAAACCAGTAGAGATCATGTACCTTCTAGGTTGTATCCTCCTGATCAGTATGTGTTCATGACCGACGGGGTAGAGCCTGAATGCTATGGAGAAGCAATTCAAAGTGCACACAAGAATGAGTGGTTGGAAGCAATGCAAGATGAGATGAAGTCCTTGCATGAAAATGACACATTTGATTTGGTGAAACTACCAAACGGGAAAAATGCTTTAAAGAACAAGTTGGTGTTCATAAAGCAAAATTTTCTCTCCACGATTCAAAGCTAGATTGGTCGTCAAAGGTTTCAGTCAAAAAGCAGAGGTTGATTTTGAAGAATTTTCTCTCCAGTGGTCAAGATGTCTTCCATCCGTTTTGTACTTGGTTTGGCAGCTAGCCTTGACTTGGAGGTTGAGCAGATGGATGTCAAAACCGCTTTTCTTCATGGTGAGTTAGATAAAGAAATGTACATGGTGCAACTTAAAGGTTTCAAGGTGAAGGAAAAAAAAAACATGTGTGCAGACTGGAGAAAAGTCTATACGGTTTGAAACAAGCACACATATTGTGGTATGATAAATTTGAGTCAGTTATGGGGGAGCAAGGCTACCAGAAGACCATTTCTGATCATTGTGTGTTTGTTCAAAGGTTCTTGGATGATGATTTCGTCAAATTGTTGTTTATGTTGATGATATATTGATTGTTTGCAAAAATGTTTCAAGAATTGACATGTTGAAGAACAGTTGAGCAAATCATTTGCCATGAAGGACTTGGGGCCAGCAAAAAAAATTATTGGTATCAACATCACCCGAGATAGAGCAAACAGGAAGCTGCACTTATCACAGGAGAAATACATTGAGAAAGTGCTTGCGAGATTCAACATGGGCAAAGCTAAAGCGGTTAGTTCTCTTCTTGCCACTCACTTTAAGTTTGGTGCTCATTATAGTCCTTCAACCGATGAAGAGAAGGAAACAATGAGGAGAGTCCCTTATGCTTCAGCTGTGGGAAGTTTGATGTATGTAATGGTGTGTACGAGGCCAGATATAGCTCATGCAGTTGGTGTTGTTAGCCGTTATTTATCTAATTCAGGAAAGGAGCATTGGAATGCTGTGAAGTGGATAATGAGATATCTACGAGGTACATCCAGTTTGAGACACCTTTGGAGGTGGGAAGCCCGAGTTATTTGGCTACGCCGACTCAGATATGGCATCAGATGTGGACACCAGAGAGTCGATTCAGCCTACCTGGTAACATTTTCAGGTGGCGCAGTGTAATGGCAGTCAAGATTGCAAAAGTGTGTTGCACTCTCCACAACAGAATCAGAATACATCGTTGTAACGGAAGCATGCAAAGAGGTTTTATGGTTCAAAAAGTATATGGAGGAGATTAGACTGAAGCAAGAGAGGTACGTAGTATTTTTTGATAGTCAAAGTGTCATCCATCTCAGTAAGAATGATGTGTTTCATTCAAGATCGAAGCATATTCATGTGAGATATCATTGGATAAGAGATGCCATCAATGATAAGTTGCTTGAGCTTGAAAAGATTCATACTAATGACAATGGTGCCGACATGATGACAAAAGCATTGCCCAGAGAAAAGCTCGATGTATGTCGTGTGATAGCCATAATGGCAAGTCTCTCCACATAATCGGAAAGGGGGAGATTTGTTGGGTTGGGCTTCCAAATATGTGGAGAATCACAATAGCCAAAAACTTGACACATATTTTTCAAATACTCACCTCTCAAGTGTAAGAGGATCCTCGCAGTAGAAAGTAAGTGCTCGGTTAAATTATCTAACCACGGGAAATAGTGAGCACGGTGTAGCCCTAATGCTATGAGTCGACATGTTATTGTAGTTGCGGAGCAAGAATACGAGAAAACGAGAGAAAAACAAGTAAAGAAAAGCACGAAAACAATAAAAGGGAATCAACTAGGTGGAGTCAAGGGGAGAGAATCGCAAATTTAGACGATGATCAACTTACAAAAGTCAAACAAATGAATTAATAAAATTATCCTAGTTCATTTCATAATCGAGAGATAATGGCAATCACTTAAAATTACATCAATTCGTACTAGATAAGTCTAGAATCAATGCATCAAATTAAGCACCTAAGATTGAAGAGGATGAATTGACTCGTTCCCAGGGTAATCACACAACTAAGGGGGTTCTACCTAGCTACACTATCTATCTATCTATCTATTCTAACCCCTAGTCATGCTTTTCCACCTATATACAAGGGTCCAAGCTCCTATGATCCCTTCACTAATTACTCAAATTCTCATTCAAATAACCAATTGTAAATTGATGGGGTTCAATGAAATTTACTCAACTCTCGTTGTGATAAATCAATATTCACTCAAATTACAAAACCTCAACTCACACCCATACAAATTAGCTCAACTATAAGAAACTGAAACAAGCTGACAATTAAATCAAAACACAAGCTCAAAATTAATAAATATCACATCATCTAAGAGCACTAAGAGTTTAGCTCATGATTTTACAATACAAAATCAAATGATAGAAATTAGAATGTAAATACCACAAAACTAACTAATGAAAAATACAAGAAATAAAGGAAAGAGTGAACCCTAGATGACATCTCCCTCTCTATTTTTGCACCCAAACTCCTTCTCTCTTCCCCAAGAGTGTGTGTGAAGACTCTCAAAACCCTAGCTAATTTTTCTCTCCAATGAAATGCTGAAATGTGGTGAATTCTTTTTTTTTTTTTGGAATCGAATGGATGCGTCGCTGCCCCTTGCTTCTTTTATAAGCTGTCCATATGTTATGTTTTAATTTCTTCCCAAATGGATCAAAAATGTGTAGAGCCGGCAAAACGGGCCGCCCGGCCCAGCCCGATCCGGCCCATCGGGCCAAGTTATGTTCATGGGTTGGGTCGGGACGGCCCATCATCTAGTTGGGCTTATAGAAATGCAGCCCAGCCCAGTATGGACTCACAGGCCCGTGGTCAGGCCCGGCCCGACCCATTTTTTTTTTTATTTACTTTACAAATTTACATTATTTCTTTGTAATTCTTTTGAGTATTTTTCTGCCCTTATCAATTTACTTTATTTTCTTATTAAAAAAATAAAATTATAATTATAATTATATATTATTAAAATACAATCTTTTATGTACATGACAACATTAATTTGAGTATTATTTTGTTGAATGTGATTGTTAATTGTATCAAAAGAACTCTTTAACAAGATTTGTCGGGCCTAACGGGCGGCCCATGACACTTCGGGCCAACCCATACTTGGGTTCGGGTTGGCCGGGCAGCCCATCAGGCCGGCCCAAATTGTTGGCTCTACAAATGTGGGCTGCTATAATTTAATATTTAATTGGCCTTGAACCATTGTGATTCAACAATTGCGGCTTGGATTGGTAAAATGAGGTGGACGCTTTGATTTGGAATTAATTCCATGCGCTACACTCTGGAAATTGGGGCGCCGCTTTGCATCTTTTGGGCCCACAAAATTTCTTGAATTTTTAGCCTTCAGAAATGAGTTAATGGGCTCCAATAATTCTTGAATTTTCTTGGCTAGTTTTGATCTCGTTTCTTCAATTTGATCTCACAAATAAAATAGACACGTATTTGCTCCATAATTCCCATATCACTACAAAATAACAAACTAATACCTTTCTTGACAATTAAGCACAATTAGTCAATTTAAATGTAAAATATGCATGAAATCATATAAAATTACGTAAAAGAAGCACACGAATTTCGAGCAATTTTCACACTAATCAGTTTCCAAATATGTAGAGAAGCCCAATAGCCAACAAGCTTGTAAAGCCCAATTAGGCTCAATACTTGATGTTATCTTGCCCTAGAAGACATTCAGGGAAGATAGGAGAAAATAGAGAGACAAAAAAACAGTATTCATGTTTTTTAGAGAGTCCAAGAGCAGAAATCTTGAAAAAGCAATATCCGGAGTTTCAACCATTGGATCGAGCTGAAACATTGTCACCATGTTCGGAACTAGTGATCGTATTTGGAGCTCTGTATTGACGGGAATAGGCCGCGGATAGAAGGTCTGTTTTTGTGTGATTCACTTCTGCGCAGTCAAGGTAAAAGGGTTGTTTCTCAAACCAACAGTTGGATCAAGCTGTAACTTGGACAACAAATTCAGGACACATTGGGGTTGATTCTGCATGGTGGAGATCGGGTTTTGGGGTTCCGAGCGTTGTGAACAGAGAACAACAGTTGGTGTTGTTGGGTGAGGTCTTTCTAATCTCATTGTTGTTGTCAAGTATTGATTGTCTTGGCACATTTGTGGTAGAATATTTGTTGTGTCAGATTGTAATACTTGGACTTTTGCTCATAGTGAAGTTTTTTATGGACTTCGGTCACGTGGTTTTTACTCCTCACATTGAGGAGGTTTTCCACTTTAAAATTGTTCGTGTTATTGTGCATTATATTCTTAGTATTGTTTCTTACTAGATTCACACAAAAGATGGATAATTGAAAATTCCGCTGCGTAGACGAATAAAGTCTTTATTAGATTATTCGTGTGTTTATCCTAACATACTTTACATAAGATCAATACGGAATACTATTTTGAATATGCTTGACGTGGGCAAGCAAGATTTATGTTGTTAACTTGATATCAATCTTGGCCCTTTTAGATTAAATTAGAAAAATAATAAAAGGGGATCGAGAAGCAAATTATATGCAGATTTTCTAAATTGATGACGAAGGGTGTGGTGGTACAGAAATCAGTTGGATATGCTGAAGAATGTGTATAGAAATCCGTCGTTTGTAGTGGCTAACCGGCGCCGAAGAAGATAAAGGCGTAGAAGAATTTTGGATGTTGGAGGCTACATTGGGTACATTCGGTGGAGAATTATTCGGTAGAGAAAATGATCTGATCAATATTTTAATTGCTCAAGAGGCTTAACGGTGCCGGTTTTTGCCTTTGTGCGATTTTTTCACAAAGACGCGATTGATTCACGAATTTTCTGTCACTTTCATTAAATATGCTATATATTACTGCATGTCTCAAATCACGTAAATGGACGCTAATTATATTTGAAAACTAGCGCAACTGTTGCTAACAACGGTTTTAAACAGGTGAAAAGCAATGAGAAAAAAGATTGTTGTAAATAAATTTCATCTAAACAAAGAGTTAGATTAATTACACACCTAACATAGTTGATCAGGTATCTGATTTTGATTATATCTATAGCACGTTACGAGATGATCGTTTACCAAACCAGCAACTTGCATAAACGAATACACAACCACGCAACGGAACCCTCTCTGCATCAGATCTTTGCTTATGAGCTCTGATTTCGGGGTTTTTGCTGCGACTTGGCGTGCGTAACGAAACCCGCTTTTAATCGGTTTATGGTTTACGAAACGCCAGCAGTAGTTGCTGAAGGAACCAAACTCTTGTTGGACCTATAACGACACGCCAAGTAGTCAGGAAGCAACGCAACAAGAAAATTGACGTAATAAATCAAAAGTTACTTCAACTATTAACTTTGTTTCTATTCAACTTAATTCTACTCATAAATAAAGTGTTTGTCCGTTTTAATTAATTTTTAATTGTATTCAAAATTATCTTAAATTTTATTTAACGTATCATTTCCCTAATGTAAACGTATATGAATATTAATAAATTTATCATAAGTATTATTCAACAAAACTGTTAAAAGAAATAAAAAAATTATGTTCGATTGTTATCGCGAGGGAGCTTGTAAAATAATATTTCAATTTTTAAAGGGCTTTTCAGAAAAAGGGAAATAGGTCGAACTGGAAGAATTTTTTCTCATCTAAAAGTTCGAACTTGTGAACAAGTGCGAAATTAATTAATTTATATTAATTTCCTAACAGTCCCCTCACTTGTGGACTGAACTCTTAATCTCTACTTCTGTTGAGGAGACCCATCGATCTAGGCATTAAGTGTACATTAATTTAATATAGGTGAAGTTGCTTTCAGCGGGATTCGAACCCAAGAGATGTGAATCAAATGCTCTGATACTATGAAATATTCATCCCATCTAAAAGTTCTTTTAAAAAGGTGTAGAATTAATTTGTTTATATTATTTCCCTAACACAACTATCAAAATAAACGTTAATAGTCTTAAGGATTAGTGATACGTTATTTGGAAACCAACATCTTTTTTAGGAGAAGCCTCACACTTTATTGCTTTTTAAGATTTTATGAAGTGAAAAAATAAGTGCAAGTGAATTATTAAACTTATATGAGTAGATTTTAGTACACACCTTGAGTAGTTGCTTAGCGTTGTGTATGATTGCACGTAGTTTTGGTTGAGAGAGCAAATGCACTCTCATTGACACTACTCTCTCCTCATCAACATTCGCAACTGACTTCGGATCAAAGTTGTCGAAAAGCTCTCTGAAAAGCACACCAAAATGTTAAAATACGAAGAAATTAACGAGTTCAAAGCCAAAACTACATGTGGTAATGATGTATATTTGTATGGGTAATGGAGTTAATAATAGGTTAGGTACACCAAAAATGATGTTATTTTTAAAGGTATTAATTCCTCCCACACAGGTATAAATGGTTCACAAGGAATTAACCTTTCAGGATACAAAACATATTCCACAGAAATTCGATAGTTACACTCTTACGAATTTCAGAAGCAGAAATCACAAGTGTGTATATAAAACTCAAAACAAAAGACTCGATATTTAGAGAGACTCAACTTTTCAATGTTTAGAGAAACTTGATTTTTTCTTGCCTCGAGAAAGTATAATTCTCGATGTCTCGAGAAAAGTATAATTCTCGATATTTTTAATTCTCCACACTTCTTAAGTATTTATAGATACTCAAGGGTTGCACCGAAAGATTACAACTCATCGGGAGTCATGTTGGTCGAAAAGTTGCGACTTTAACTCATCAAAAGGTGCAACTTCACCGAATAGTTAATTCAAACCTTAAGGGTTGCAACTTCACTGAAAATATGCTCTTTCGTGAAGAGCTCTCTCGACTTATTATATTATGTGAATACATATATATACAACAAATGAAGAGGATTAAAACCTAAATATTGGTCTCTTGGTGAGAATGAGTGGCCACGAGAGTTCTGCCAATGCTTGTGATAAAACCAAGAGCTCAAATAACTTAACATCATCAACAACTGGGACTCCCCATTCCTCATCATGGAAATAAGTGTATAGTGCTTCTGCAAAGTAAAATGAATTAATTTGATTAAAGAGTATTCTTTCTAGGCAAACAATTGATAATATTCAGCGAAAGCAACTAATACTATACAATCGAAGAAAATAACTAATAATGTTCAGGAAAAAAGCTAATACCGTTTAACAGTACTCTTGGTTCTAGCGAACGTATAACATGATACGAGCCGTTTAACAAAAATAACTGATACTGTTCAGTGAAGGAAACTAATACTCTTCAGTGAAAACAACTAATACTGTTTAAGAGTGCAAGTGATGTACCTGGTGCATACAAGACTTGCTCGAACTTGTAGAGAGGTGTAGAATCAATTTATTTATATTATATATTATTAATTCGATCCCTTAATAATTAATATGGTGGTGTTTGATTATAGAGTACAGAACTTCTTTCTAAAGCAAAAGAATTACGATACTTTAAAACAAACTTTTTACCAAATCCCATCGCTTTACTTTCATGCAAAAAAACATATACTAGTATACTCACAAGAATTAGTTTCAAATTAGAACAGAGTTCCCGCAAATTATCACATGATACGTGCAAATATACAGTTGACAATAACATCTCCATATCACCTCAAAATTTAATCAATTGACTAGCAAACAGAAATCCATAACATCAATAAAATGAAAATGAGGTAATTAGGAATAAAAAGAAAAAAGGCAAAGTTAGCATTTAGTTTGTATTTTTAACAGTATTAGTCGTTTCGTTAAAAGGTATCAGTTCTTTTACTATAAAGTATTAGTTTCCACTCCTAGAGAAAACTTCATAAACAAGCTATAAAATCAAAAGGAGAAAGATTTGCCAGAATTCGGCGTGATCCAATCGCAACGTTTAATCGGAACCGGAACTGCAGGGACCATCGACATATCTTCAATTCCAATCTTCGCTCCTTTAGCAATGCCGTTAGTGTTTTTGAACCGCCTGGAATCTGCGGTATTAGCAGATTGTACATTTGAAGCACTGGAAGAAGAAGCGGACGAAGAAGAAGAATCGACGGAGCTATGCGCTGAAGCACTGCACCGCATAACAACCACCGCGACGGCGGCGGCGGCTGATTTCACCGGAGACTTTGGAACTACTTTCTTCGGCTTTTTCGAAATCTCTCTGTTTCGCCTCTGTTCTTCGAAAACCCGGACCCTGTTTCCTGTAGGAGCGAGTATGGGTCGGGTTTCGGTGCCGGGTTTTTCAGAAGCTAAAGACATTTTTCTGGTTTGAGAATGGAATCGCTTGAAATGTGAGAGTTTGAGTTGATTTAGAAAAATGTTGCAGAATGGAAAGTAGAATATGCATTTGAGGAGAAAACTAACGGCTTTTTATATTTGGCAACTGTTCTGTTTGGATATGCTGACCGTTGGTAGCCGGTGGTGAATCATTTACTTTTTCTTTTTCATTTTTGAATTTCACCAACTCCAACTTAACCAATTCGTGCATCATGCTGTTATTTGTTGGGTATTTGCAAAAAGTTATTCTTTTAAAGGAATGATTAATATTAGTGATTATGTGAAAATTAATTAATAGTAGAAGTTGATGTTGTTTGTAAAAAAATTCAAAGAAAAATTGATAGTGTTTACAAAAAAAGTCAATGTTACTTAAAAAAAAAATGTTTATAAGCTACCAAAAGCACATCTTCTTTCAACTTTTAGCTTATAGCTTTTAATATCTTATTTAATTTAATAAAAGAAAAATAAAATACTACGAATTGCTTATGCATACAATTATAGATGATTATAATCACTTATAATTTTTTGCAAACACCACCTAAAAGTTTGTTTGCAAACACTTTTAAAAAAGGGAGAAACACCTATTTTTAAAAAAAAGATGAATGCTTATTTGCAAATTCAATCGAAAAAACTAAAAACACTTAAAAATGGTTGTTTTGAAATTAAGTTTTGAAAAACAGCCTCTAAAAACTTTAAAATTATGTGCTACTACAGTAAAACCTCATTAAATTAATACTCGATAAATTAATAACCTTGTTAAAACTAATAATTTGTCCGGTCCCAAGTTGGGACCAGTACAAATTTGGGATCCAATCAATAAAATTATAAGATAATAATTTTTTTGAGATCCCAGTGTATATATATTGGTCCCGACGAAACTATAAATTTATAATTATTAAAAATAATCCATATACATATATATGGTGCACTTGAATATTCTTAAGACAACTTAGTAAAATAAGAATCTACTGTAACTTGTTTTTTCTTGAACTTCAAATCTATGTTGATCTCATCTTTAAATCTCCTTACTGCAACCAATAGTTGTGGTGTTGTCTTCTCGTACTGCAACAAAAAGTTATGAAGAGTTGTTGATGCTTGCAATGCTTCTTTTAGAGTGACCGGCGTTGGGGAATGAGTTGCACAGATCTATTCGGGGTGAATATTTAAATACAAATTTAATTCTTTAATTATTGCTAGCATGAATTAATCCTATATTAATTCAAATAATAATTGCAACAACATATCATGCATATAATAAGCCACGTAAAACCTACGCATGCGAAAACTACGGGTTAACGTGAACGTACCTCTCGGGATGACAGTGAATTCGGTTGGACGGACTAACCAAAAGGACTTCCCAAGTATTCCCTTAGCCCTTGCTCGACAATCCGGTGGAAGGATACTCGCGAACAATTAACAAAAGGAAAAAATAAACTTTGTTGCACCACTTTCGTGGATTTGCTAATTTTTCCAGCACATGGAATTGTACTTGGGAATGAAACAATCATCCTCTATTTATAGGAGAGGAGTGGTCAAAATTTCTAGTAGAAAATCAATGTGGGAAAAAACTTTTCTTGATCACCAAGAAATCTTGAATATATCTCATATATTCTTTTTCCCATAATTAAAATATTCCACAAAAATCTCACCTCCTCAATATATGGAATTTTCGAAAATTTGGAGTGCAAGATTCCAAGATTTGGATCTTCTTGAATTTATGAGATATTCTTGTATTTCAAGAAATACATATCTTCCATAATATCTTTTCAAGAAAATCTTTCTTGCCCTCTATTTTCAAAATTTCGAAATATCCCTTATGAATAACCAAGTGGGAGATTTCTTGAATTTAATGAGATAATCTTGTATTCCAAAAATACATATCTTCATTTCATAACAAAATTCAAAGAAAATCTTTCTCCCTCTTTTATCCATAAATTTCGAAAATTTAGAGGAAAAAAAGCAACAATATTTATTTTATTTTAATCACATTTTCAGTTAATGGACTATTTGTTGGGCTACTCAGGGGGCCTTTAGGAGAATTAAGATTGGACCTTCTAATGGACCTTGAATATCTAATATTGAGCCACAATATAATTCAAGCCCATAAATATTAATTAATCACTACATAATTAATATTGACTATCCATCTTAACCCATATTACGATCAATATGGCTCCCGGTTATTATTTTTCGTGTTTAAGATTATCTAGCCCATTAATTAATTCAAGCCACTGAAATAGCTTTCCGTTAATTAACATCTTTTATCCTTGGTCGAGGAACAGTTCAACATTATTACCCATACCGGAAACTAATTCCACTTGCAAAATTTGGTATGATAAAGCTTATGAACCTCCCAAGGGGGCAAATCAAACAAGCGTACTTGCACACGATTCTTCGTATTAAATCTTAGCAATCACATGTGACCAATAATATTGCCCAAGATAAAAAGTATTGAATCTCTCTCTGATTCGCTACCCATGATAAGTCAAAGCAATAGTTACCAATCCCACATGATCCTATTTAAGGGACGAAGGTTAAGAAACAACGAACTACTGAGGTCTAATTCTTCCTTGTTCAGTTCTGAAGAATTTATCCTCCTGTAGGTCCTATTCAGTGCATCAGTCATGCACTAGTGTAATCTCTTGGTCAAGACAAACCAATCTCGAGCCTTACACCTCAACCCTTTCGTGATGGGTTGTTCATTTCCATCTAGGTCGTGAATGGCGTACTTTTTTAGTTACAAAGGACATTAATTTAATCTTACGTGATATGGTATCACTAAATTAACTACAATGTAACACGTACGAATTATTGAACAGTTATGCAGTAAATATATGTAACATTTAATGATATTTAAAGCATCAGTGATAAACAATTTATTTCAGTAAATAAGTCTGGAAATTCAGTTTCAATTATACAAAGTAAAAACATACTTTCCAGTATAATCCCAACAATCTCCCACTTATACTCAAAGTCTGCTTTTAAGTATACTACAACATGTCTCGCGTAGTCCGTGACATCTAATGTCACCTACACGAACCTAATAATTTCTCTCATTTATACTCAAAAGCAGTTAGCAAGCGGTCTTGACACCCATTCCACTCACATGTCTCTCGAATGTATTCAGAGGCAGACTCTTTGTGAATGGATCTGCTAGGCTGTCCTCAGACGCTATCTTTGCCACATCTATATCTCATCTCTTAATGATTTCTCGTATAAGATGTCTTTCCTTTAGTGTGCTTGTTTGACTCATGGACTCTTGGTTCTCTTGAATTTGCAACTGCCCATAGCAGATATTGCTAGACAAATTCAAAACACCATCCAAGTCCACTAAGAAGGTTCAGAGCCCTAATCGGTTCTTTCACGGCTTCAAGCGACTACTTACCCGACTTCCATGGTTGAGTCGTTGATGCATTTACCTTCACACTCATCCATTTGATGGCTACACTTCCCAAATGGAAACACGCTAACTGAGGCAGATAATTTATGGAATCTAAGTCTATTGGAAATCCGAGTCCGTGTAGCCCATGGGGATTGGAGTATCTGACTGATAAATCAACATTCTATCCCGAGTTCTTTTCGGACACTTGAGAATGTTTTTAAGCGTAGTCCAATGCACTTTCTGCGGGTTACTTTGATATCTTGCTACCATGCCTGCAAGAAAACGGATATCCGGGTCTCGTACCACGAGATTGCATACATAAGGTTTAGGCGGTAGAAGCACAAGGAATGCCTTCATGTCATCTATCTCTTTTTGCGTCTTAGGGGACATTTTTCTTGGATAGATGGATTCCAAGTCTCAAAGGTACTAAGCCTTTCTTGGAATCTTGCATCTTTGAATCATTTCAAGAGCGATTGTCTATGTATGAAACTTGCGATAACCCGATCATCATTTTCTTGCGATCTCGAAAGTGATCTTGATCCCAAGGATGTGTCGGCTTTCCCTAAGTCTTTCATATCAAAACTGTTTTTGAAAGCCATGCTCTTACGTCGATCACACCTTCACATTGTTCCCGATGATCACAATGTTATCTCGTATAGTACTAAGAATACCAATGCGATTCAAAGCAGGCTTTTTTTATACACACAACTTTCAAACTTGTTTTGATCAAACCCATAAGACTTTATTACATGATCAAAACTATGGTTCCAAGCTCGGATGCTGTTTGAGTCGTAAATGGACCTCTTGAGCTTACAAACTTGGTGTTCTTGGCTTTGTTTCAATGAAGCCTTGGGGTTGTTGCATATGGATCTCTTCATCAAGACTTCTGTTAAGGAAAGTCATCTTGACATCCATTTGCCAGATTTCAAAGTCGAAATCGTAGCAATCGATAAGAGAGAATCTGGATGGACTTAAGCATGGCTACACAGGAAAAAAAGTTTCCTCATAATCGATCCCTTCTTTTCGAGTATAACCTTTTCGCCACTAGTCTTGCTTTAAAGGTTTCAACCTTCCCGTCCGGTCCTCTTTTCCTCTTATATACCAACTTGCATCTAATGGGTTTGACCCCATTAAGTGGTTCGACTAGCTCCCACACTCTATTATGAAACATAGAACCCATTTCGGCTTTCATTGCTATTTAGCAAGAATCTGCATCCTTATCTTGGAGTGCCTCATCATATATCCATGGGTCTGATTCGTCTTGTCCGGGAATCAAGTCCGAGGACTCTCCTATTCCCATGAATCTCTCGGGCTGACTAACAACCCTCCCAGTACGACGAGGCTCCGGTTGTGAAAGCGTATCGTTTGGTATATCATCTAGTACAGTTGGCATTGAGGTTTTCCCTCTAAGCTCATTTAAGGTAATCTCACTTCTGGGTTTTCTTTGGTTCATATAGTCTTCATTTCAAAATCTAAAGTGGGTGATGATGACCACCTTTTGATCTTCGGGACTATAGAACATACACCCTTTTGTTCCCTCGGGGTATCCTACAAACAACCTTAATTCTGATCGAGGATCCAACTTACCGGCTTCCTTGTCCAACACGTAGGCCGGACACCCCCAAATTCTCATGTGTCTCATACTAGGCTTGCGCCCGGTCCACAATTCTTTGGGAGTTTTGGGAACCGATTTGGATAGCACCAAGTTCAGAATGTAAGTCGTTGTTTCCAAGGTATGACCCCAGAACGACTCGGGAAGATCCGCATAACTCATCATTGATCTAACTATTTCCAAAAGAATTATGTTTCTTCGCTCTGCAACCCCGTTTTGTTGAGGGTTAAGGTGATGATGGTGGGATACAATCCCTTTATCGGATAAGTAGTTCAAAAACTCATTCTTTGAGGTATTCGCCTCCACGATCGGATCGTAGAGACTTGATCGTTTTTTCCTTATGATTCTCTGTTTGAGCCTTAAATTCTTAGAATTTCTCAAAGGGCTCGATTCATGCTTCATAAGGAAAATGTACCTTGAGTAATCATCAATAAAATTACTCATAACCTCCTCTTGCTTTGGTTGACATTGGACCACATACATCCGTGTGTGAGCGATCTAACAACTTCTTTGGCCCTATTCCTTGGCTCCAAATGCCCTCTTGGTCATATTACCCTCAAACATGATTCGCGAGGTTGGGATTTGTTCAACTTGGAGACACTCCGGTGAACCATCTTTCACCAACCTTTGGATCCTCTTTGGATTTATATGACCTAATCTTAGATGCAAAAAAAAAAAAGTATTTCGTCCACGCTTTTTTTTTTCCGGAAATAGTTGATGTGTTATAGGATGCATTTCATGAGTGGTGTGCCGAGTTAATTGTTTAGAGATTTTCCATCAATGTCCATATGAGATACACTCATCATAAAAAATGATGTCATTCTTATTAGAAGAAACTTAGTGTCCTTTAATCGAATTTTAGAAACTGAAAGTGAATTCTTTCTAAAACTGGGAACATAAAGATAATCTCAAGAAACTTTATCTTCAAAAGATAGGTGCACTTTCTCCCTTTGCTTTAAGCGCTACTTACTCATGTAGCATTGCAATGTCCGCTACTTGCGTAGTATTGCAATAATCGTTACTATCGTAGCATTGCAATATCGCCACTTACGTAGCATTGCAATGTCTTCTACTTTAAATAACGTTGCCCAGTGTGATGATGATCTCACTCCCACTAAGTTGCCGGATCATTTAGAACCCGTGAAGCCAACATGATTAGTGGATCTCGTATCAACCACCCACGAATGAGAAGTATACACCGCTAAACAAGTTTCAACAACTAGTGCACGAGAATTACCTTTCTTTCCGTCCTTTTGGGGTTGGAGCAGCAAAACCTCCATTGTCCTCTCTTTACGCATCTTAAGCATTTCCTCTTTGGATTTTCCTTGACCACAACAAGCATTCCTCATCTTACCATTTCCGCGCTTGTGAGTTGAGTTTTATTGCTTATGGCCTTTGGTCCTCTTCTTTATCTTTCCTACCCTTGGCCTAGAAGATGAAGGCGGACCACTTTGTCGTCAAAGCTTGAGTTTGGTGCCTTATCATCATTTTCCGAGACCAAAAGCTTGCAACAAATTAGCTAGCGAGGCCAAAATGCTCAAAAACTTTTTGGGCGGAGAAAGTGAAGTACCAAATTCATCCGAAGTCTCGGATCATAATCTGCACTCGAGAATCTCAAGTTTGTTCAGATGGGCCATCTATTTTGAGGACGTAATCCCTTACGGGTTTGCCCTCCACCATTTTCAGCGACGACATATCTCGCAAGGTGATCTGACGAGTCCCGCATGTTTTGACTCGTCAGTTGGCTCATCTGATTTTTGTGTGTCAAGAATCCACTTGTGCTTTTGTGCAGTTAGGATAATTTTAATTTTTCGTTTCCAATCAATATAGTTTCCATACATATTATATTGACTTTAAGTATAATAACAGTGGATTAAAAAGGTAACGACATGCTGAACTGAAATAAACAACTATATGCATTAGCACAAGTATATCACAAGATTCGATCACATGCATCATATTTAAAATCTCAAACAAAATATGAACATGCATCAGCCAACATCTCAAAACAGTTTAAATAAGCCACGTTGGGTGGGTCATTATTTAAACACATTCAAGCAGGTTACAAACAAGAACTGTTACAAACCTTTAATATCCAGATTAATAGTTGGCTCCCACTTGACCAATATAAAATTGACAGGGACTTCGGGGAAGTATATGCATATCAATTTTATACCTAAGTAATAACCATGATTAAATACAAGATTATTATTTCGCTTTGATCGAGCCTCGTTGGGAGGGTCATCGTCGCCACTAGTAATAATCCACAATCATCCGCTTGGAATTCATTCATGTGAAACCTATCTTTTGACCGTCCCGTTGGGGGAATTTCTCCAAAAGAATTCACAAATAAATAAATCATGGAGGTCAAAATTAATTCAATTTTATTATCCGGAATAAAATTGTCAATTAAGTATTTAAACATACTTAGTAATTTTTAAGGTGAGATTTTTCCATTTGGCAACCCTCATGCAAACACATTTAAACAAATTAAATAAAGCATAAGATAGCGCAAATAAATCAAGTAAAACAGAAAAATAAACATATTGGGCACAAATTATCCAATTGTCATGGTTTGATTTTTCTTGGCTTGATCTTGAAGAAACACGTCTCAGATTTCTCCCACTCGTTAGTCTCGAAAAATACTTCGTCTCGAAACGCCAGGCCAAGCAGCTTGCAGCCGGGATGCACGCCCGCATCCTGCCGGCCACTTGGCCTAGAACAACCTCGGCACCGCCCGGCGGGCCGTGCCCTTGATGCCTCTCAAAGACTCCTCGCGAACATCAGCGGCTCTTGGCGGCGGCAGCGACACGCATCCGCAGCCGCTTACCCGCCTCCGCCTCTCCACTACCTCTCGGCGACCCGCGTCCTGCCTTGCGCCCGCGTCTCGCCGCCCGTCACTTCGGCTGATACGCCGCGGTACCGCACAGGCGCCGCCCGTCTTACAAGTCAGTCTCGTGGCGCTCGGCCGGCCGGCCTCGCCCTGCGCCCGTCGTGCCGAGGCGCTCCCGCGCCGCCACGCCTGGGATTCGAATTTTGTCCTTTAATTCTTCGTCTCTTCGTTCCAGATCCGGTTACAATTTATTTACAAAAAATAAATAAACCTAGATCTAGACTAGTCTATTACATTGATCAAATCAAACAAATCCTAGTCTACTCGTGGATTTTCTCGAGGCAAAAATAAATCCGAGCTAATCGAATTAAAACCACAATTTATATGCATGCATAAATAAACACATTAAAATCCATGACAATTGGATACGCAAAAGCAGATCTAACGAGTTCTACTATCAAATTTCAAATTTAATGTCCATGAATTAAATTACAATTTAAAAAAAATTGAGTCTTAAACCGTGGCTCTGATACCAATTGTTGGGGAATGAGTTGCACAGATCTATTCGGGGTGATATTTAAATACAAATTTAATTCTTTAATTATTACTAGCATGAATTAATCATATATTAATTCAAATAATAATTGCAACAACATATCATGCATATAATAAGTCACGTAAAACCTACGCATGCGGAAACTACGGGTTAACGTGAACGTACCTCTCGGGATGGCAGTGAATTCGGTTGGATGGACTAACCAAAAGGACTTCCCAAGTATTCCCTTAGCCCTTGCTCGACAATCCGGTGGAAGGATACTCGCGAACAATTAACAAAAGGAAAAAATAAATTTTGTTGCACCACTTTCGTGGATTTGCTAATTTTTCCAGCACATGGAATTGTACTTGGGAATGAAACAATCATCCCCTATTTATAGGAGAGGAGTGGTCGAAATTTCTAGTAGAAAATCAATGTGGGAAAAGACTTTTCTTGATCACCAAGAAATCTTGAATATATCTCCTATATTTTTTTTCCCATAATTAAAATATTCCACAAAAATCCCACCTCCTCAATATATGGAATTTTCGAAAATTTGGAGTGCAAGATTCCAAGATTTGGATCTTCTTGAATTTATGAGATATTCTTGTATTTCAAGAAATACATATCTTCCATAATTTCTTTTCAAGAAAATCAAGAAAATCTTTCTTGCCCTCTATTTTCAAAATTTAGAAATATCCCTTATGAATAACCAAGTGGGAGATTTCTTGAATTTAATGAGATAATCTTGTATTCCAAGAATACATATCTTCATTCCATAACAAAATTCAAAGAAAATCTTTCTCCCTCTTTTATCCATAAATTTCAAAAATTTAGAGGAAAAATAAGCAACAATATTTATTTTAGTTTAATCACCTTTTCAGTTAATGGACTATTTGTTGAGCTACTCAGGGGGCCTTTAAGAGAATTAAGATTGAACCTTCTAATGGACCTTGAATATCTAATATTGAGCCACAATATAATTCAAGCCCATAAATATTAATTAATCCCACTACATAATTAATATCAGACTATCCATCTTAACCCATATTACGGTCAATATGGCTCCGGTTATTATTTCCGTGTTTAAGATTATCTAGCCCATTAATTAATTCAAGCATTTTGAAATAGCTTTCCGTTAATTAACATCTTTTATCCTTGGTCGAGGAGCGGTTCAACATTATTATCCATACGGAAACTAATTCCACTTGCAAGATTTGGTATGATAAAACTTATGAACCTCAAGGGGCAAATCAAACAAGCGTGCTTGCACCACGATTCTTAAGTATTAAATCTTAGCAATTACATGTGACCAATAATATTGTTCAAGATAAAAAGTATTGAATCTCTCTCTAATTCGCTACCCATGATAAGTCAAAGCAATAGTTACCAATCCCACATGATCCTATTTAAGGGACGAAGGTTAAGAAACAACGAACCACTGAGGTCTAATTCTTCATTGTTCAGTTCTGAAGAATTTATCCTCCTGTAGGTCCTATTCAGTGCATCAGTCATGCACTAGTGTAATCTCTTGGTCAAGACAAACCAATCTGAGCCTTACACCTCAACCTTTCGTGATGGGTTGTTCATTTCCATCTAGGTCGTGAATGGCGTACTTTTTTAGTTACAAGGACCATTAATTTAATCTTACGTGATGCGGTATCACTAAATTAACTACAATGTAAACGTCACGAATTATTGAACAGTTATGCAGTAAATATATGTAACATTCAATGATATTTAAAGCATCAGTGATAAACAATTTATTTCAGTAAATAAGTCTGGAAATTCAGTTTCGATTATACAAAGTAAAAGCATACTTTCCAGTATAATCCCAACAACCGGTTCCAAAGCTATTGAATCATCCTCTACTTCATCATCTTCCGGATTATGAATGACATCGGCCACTATCTCTTCTAGACTCTGAACTTCGTGACATTGATTATTTTCACCCGGAAAGTCGAGCAATTGATTCACATCCATTTTGTGGTGATATTGCATACCGGTGATCAAATTCTCAAGCTCACGAATGTCTCTCCAGGAGTTGCATCATTTGCACTTGAGTCGCTTTGATTTTTCGAGCGAATTTTGCAGTGTCGAAAGCAATTTGCTATTGCTTCTTGATGAACATTTTCGGTCCAAGCTGACACTGATATATTGATAGCATCTAAAACATTGATCTTTTCTGGAGATGGTATGTCTAACTCATAGCCTTCCAAAATATTACGGTAAAATCTTTTGCGGTAATACATTTTGAAGGCTCTTATTACTCTTAAGCATCACATGGTTGAATTTTTGAGGTCATGTTTGGGGGTAGGAAAAATAACTTCGATGTTTTGTAAACCTTGAATATTGTTTGAATGAAATTTGGGCAGGTTATCGACTACCAAAAGAATTTTTTTCTTCCATGCATTTGTTCATCCAATTAATGCGAACATATTCTTGAAAAAGCACTCGGTCATCAAGCTCTCTTGTTGTACGGTATTGATGAGTTCAAGCTATTCATATTGACATTTTTTAAAACAACGGGGCTTTGCATACTTACCAATAATCCATAGAGGAATTTTTTCAGAGCCATCTTCATTGCAACAAATAACAATTGTCAACCTCTCCTTATCTTGTTTTCTACCTTCAAGTTGCTTTGTTGCAAGTGAATGATCAGCCTGTAACCTGTAAAACAAACCAGTTTCATCCATATTAAAAACATCTTTCCTTGGAAATTGATCATTTTTTCCCTAATGGACTCCAATTTATTCTCCATATCATGCATGTCGACTGACCCACTCTCTCCGAAACGGCGATATGATTTGATACCATGCCTTGATTTGAGTTTCTCAAGCCAACCTTGTGAAAGACGATGATCTGCGGGATCCTCTGGATGTAAAATCTTAAGCGCCTCATTCGCCTTCTCTAAGATTAGCTCCCCGGTTATATTCACACGCTCTTGATATTGGAGAAACCACTGATAAACAACCTTCTCAAGGTCCGGATACTTGGCTGATTTCTGACGCTTAGACGACCCACTTTTCTCAAAGTCAGATGATAGGAATTCTGCAGATCTCTTAAGAGTGTTCGACTTTGTTGCTTGGCTAACTTTCAAATTGAAAGATTTTTCAACCCATTTCACCAAATCATTCTGAGTGCATCCAGGTTGATCTCTCTTATACTCGCATAACATCTTTCGTTGTTGGTTGGTCATTGTTGGTTTTTGAATTCCTTTTAGATGAGTGACCATTTTTGTGTGTGATTTACCAAGATTCCAATGGATAAATATATAGTGCTGATTTCTATCCATGATTCAATGCACAAATGTTAGTCCAATGAACCATATTTTTGTATTTTCCAAAACCAATTAATTTAAACAAGTCATTCCAACTTCCACGTGAGTTTGTATTCATGGAATTCTACTAGTACATTTGTATTTTAACTTAATTTTCATCAATAACTATGCATGTATACTTAAAGTTATTCAAATAATTTGGAACTTTGAAGGTCAACTGTGCATATACGTTAAAATCTCTTTAAATTAATAAATTATTAATTTATCGATATAATAATATCTCTATAAATTAATAAAATCCTCCGGTCCCAAAGTTATTAATTTATACAGGTTTTACTGTATACCATATTTTTAAGCTTGCAAACACATGTTGAAAGGCTGTTTTGAAACTCCATACAACATTAAATAAGCACAAGTGCTTTTTGGGCTCCATTTGTGTTTGAAAACACACTGAGTCTAACAACTTAAAAAATAAGTATTTCTTCACAGCTTTTTAAAGATTGCAAACACACATACTAAGGGTGTGTTTGGAAATATTTAAAACAACTTGCGGAAGTACTTATTTTTAAAAGTTGTGAGAGAGAGCTTTGAAAATAAGTGCTTCTGGAAACTGTTTTAAATGTTTCAAAACACACCCTAAGTACTAACCACTGCGGGTTTTCTGCTACATAATGACATGTAATTTGTGTATTTAATTAGTCTGTCCATCTCACGTATTTCTATTAATAATAAAATAAATAAATATGTGCTATTTATCAATGATAGACACATATAATTTGATTACTTAATTTCTTTGCGATAAAACACACATCATAAGAAGGCACGCTCCATCAGCAGCCCATTTTTGTCTGGTTTGGTATAATATAGAACGCAAAATTTAATTAATTGAATGAAATTAGACGTTTACATTAAAAAAATTCAACATTGAAAATAAATACCGCACCGAAATGTCTTTTCTTTTGTAATGGCCAAAATTTGAGGTGGTGCATGTCAATGACTATAATTTGGATTCATGATTTTTGTTACACTAGCGGTATAGTATATTTCATTGTTGTAGATAAATAACATACGACTAATTAATCAAACATTTTAATTTAATGTACCAAAATAAAATTGATTGTGTGTAATTCATTTACAATAATAATATAATAGACTACATATACTAGGAACTATATAAATGAATTAATTACTCGTCTTTTTTCGTGTTACACTATTGTATCATAGAAAATCACACTCTTTCCGTATATAATATATGCCAAACTCTATCATAAACTACATCAATTCAATGTATATTTAAACAAATTCATATGAGTAACACTCATGTAAATCAGATTTATACATGTACTTTATCACTGTTATATATAAAAATTATCATTGTTATACAAAAAAAAAATCACTATTTTAAAAATTAAAGTATTCTTTAAACAATACAGTGTTTATGTATAATGATAATTTATGTCCATAAAAGTGATAATTTTTGTGCTTAATAATAATATTAAAAAATAGAGTTCACTATCCATTCATATATACATAGGCTCATGTATATTTATACATACATAATGTAAAGTAATAAATAGAAGTGAAAGTGCGTTACCTATAAAGAAAGGCCAACTACCATTGTTTAGCATTGGGGTTTGCTAATGAAATTAAGAAAAGCAAAAAATTAGATAGGATAAAGATGTTGAATTGGGCAAGAGTCATAATCAAATTGGGTAGAGAGGGGTTGTTTGGTAGCGAGTATTTTACCGTTACGGAAACGAATAGGATATCCCCCACCACCACTTCAACAGCTCAGAAAGAGCCCGACCAACGGCTAATAAGACTCGGTCTTCTTTCCGTGTCGACCCACTTCCATCTCCTTAATAAGCCTCACTTACGTTATGGTAAATAAGGAGTCTTTTGTGAGATACTCTCGTATCCAAACTCTATTTTAATACTTGGGTCATATATTTACTTTTAAACAAAGATGCAGAAGTTGAAAATTAAAAGTCGGGCGGATTCAGACCGCCTAGCGTCCAAGCCGTCTAGTCGGGGATTAATATGTTCAGTTTTCTTTTTCTTTTTTGTATCTAAATGAATTTTATCTACTACTTTTCGACATTTTATAACAAAAATAAACTTTCAAATTAATTAACGAATTCATTATACAACCGTCCAAATCAAGATAACAATTTAAACACTTTTTTTTAGATTTTTTATTCATTATAAAGTACAAGAAAATTAATTTAATAGAAAAAACAAAACAAATCCGTATTTTGAAATTGTAGTGTAGTGAAAATTATTAATATTTGTCTCATCAATTTATTTTAAAAATAAAATCTCTCATTATCAAAATAATATTGGTAAGTAGTAAATTATGTATATTTTTAATAAATTAGAGTACAATTTATTGGGCTCGTTTGTGTTAAGATGACATGATTAATTACTTATGCGTGTTTTGATGATATTATTCCGCACTTCATCAATTCTTGTATTTTTAAGTGTATTTAGGTACATTTTTATGGATTATTATTTTAGAGTAAGAAGCATGCAAGAGTGAGGAGTTGTTGGGCCAAATTTATATTGCAAAAGTTCAAGCTGAGTTACCTAGTGCAGACCCAAGTTAAAAAGATTTAAAAAGGTCCGGTTATTCACACCCCCAATATTAGGAGATACGCCCACAAAAAAGATTAACAAAAATAATTACACATAAAAATACTATATTACCCTTTAAAATTAAAACCACAATTTCTATATTCATATTGAGTAAATACACCCCTCCAACATATATTGCAGGCAATGCCCCGCCGGTACCTCCGCCCAACACGACTGTCTAGTCAGAAATTTAGAAAACACAAGAAAATGTGTCGAAAAAGTTCCAGAAAATACAAAAAAAAAATCATAAAAAATTGGAAAAAATGCAAAACTTCTGGAAAAGATGCTGAAATTTCGAAAAATGTGATTTGAAATATAGTTATATTTCGGAAAAAAATTCTGAAATAGCCAAACTTTCAGCATAAGTACAAATTTCGGCAAAAATAATTTGAAATTAGGCCAAAATTTTCGGATAGAAAATTTAAAAAATTATACATTAAAAAAACCAGGTTTGAAATTTAAATTTAATTTTTTTCAATCTCTTTTCTCCAGCCAACATAAAGAGAAGAGAAAAAAGAGAAAAATAAACCTGCAAAATCAACACCAGAGGAGATAGGAATATGAGGGGCAACAACAGCGGGAGTTGGGGCATGGGGCGGTGACCGCAAGGGAAGGGCGGGAGCGGAAAGGGCCTCTAAGAAAAGCCCATCATTACTTTTTTTTTGACAAGAAAGCCCATCATTACTCGGTCAAGTATATATATATGCCTTGTAGATTGGAAAAATGAGGACGCAGCATACAGAGGAGAGGCTATACACGGCACTTTTGATAGGAGAGAAAAAGAAGAAAGATGCGTTAGTTAGTTAGGTTCAGTAACGTACCTTTGATCAGGATTTTTTATATTATTAATTTTATTTTTTTTCGTACTTAATTGTTTAATTTAGATTGATCACGTGGGTTATTTAATTTTTGCATGTCTGCTAGTCCATAATTTGTAATCCGTAATTGTTAAGACAATTGGTAGCAACTAGTAATATTTTGTTAGGGTGATATAAATTGAATTCTTTCGAATTGAGCTTGCGTATTCGGGAATTTGTTTGTCTTTTATCCTAGTGAATGTTTTTACCGAATTAAATTTAGATCGTATCTAGACTGTTCGGCTAAAAAGACTCGTTGGAGAGTTTGTTTCAATTGAATATAATTAAGGGATAATACCGATAAATAGAGTTTGTTGTTTATTGAGGGACATTAGTCTATAAACAAGGTAGAATCAGACGCTACATTTAATTAAAATAGTTAGAACGGATGATTGACCTATGAATTGGAGTAAGTAAATTAGAATAAAAAATGAATGAATATATACATAAACATAAAAATTATACCTGTAATTAGATTAATTAAATATTTAAAATATTTCTGTTAAAATTAATAAAAAAAAATATTTTAAATCCGCATAGTACAAAGGTTACATGATAATACTTATCTAAATGGAAAAAGAATACTTATATAAATGCACATAACACCCCTTGATCCCTGTGTAAATCTGCCATTGCTTACGGGTCACCCCAGAAGTTAAACTAGAATTATTTATTTACTATGAAAAGTTATTTACGGTATAAAAATGATGAAGAATTATTTATGATATAATATTTTCTCAATAAAATTCATGTCATTCAATTCTTTTTATTCATCTATACGGTTAAATTTTATGAGTTTGACTTATTTATGGTATAATTTTTAATTTAACAATTTATTTATTCGATTTAATTTATGTCATTAACCTATTTTTCTAGGTAAATATTCTTTACTAATTTATTTTTCACACTCTTTTTTTTCAGTTTTTTTTTTCGCTTCCTTCATCAATCATTCTTCTTGCACATATACATTATATTAAATACATATTCCATAATTTATACTATATAACAAGAAATGAATGGAAATATAACATACAATATTAAAAAATAAAATCAAGTCTATAGATGAATTAATCAAACTAATTAAATCTTTAAAGTATTTACTCTAAAATTAATAATATAAAAAATATTTTCTATCCCGCGTAGCACGTGCTAGTTCTAATACACTCACTTGGTCCCAAGGTAAGGTTTACATTTTGCCATTTTGGGTGTCTCAAGCTTTACGTTTCCTTTCTTTGGTAAGTTGTGGCCCCACTTTTCCTTAACAATTATTCCTATTTTTACTCAAAACTAGAATTTCTCCCATACGATGCACAATTTTTTAATATTAAAATTCAATGTGAAATGAATTATGATAGGAATTTAAACTAATCCATGTACATATACATATTGATCTATATTAATTTTTCTTACTAATATATAAATTTTATGAAAAACTTATATAATTCTTTAATTAAACACTAAACTCAAGTAATAAAGTTTTTAATTATTAAGATTTAATATAAAAATTCAACTCATATATTCAAAAAAATTGTAATATATTTTAAAAACATTAAAATCTATATTTTACATCTAAATTTTTTTTTATATGTGCAATATGTATGTCAAATTAAATATCATAAAAAGACGATTAATTTGAAACATAATATGTTAAAAAATATATATGTAACAAAAATATAATCAAACTTTAAAAATATGAGTGAAAAATAAAATCCCCCTATATATTACTAATAGAGAATTTTTTCTGTTGATGTGTCGTTTCATCATTCATTTTGATGATGTATCACACTTTTTAGAAAGTGGTTATCCAAGTGTCATTATATATTATATCATGTGACATGATGAAATTGAGTTGATTTAAGATACTTGAGATGATGTGTAAAAAAAAAGTGTTATAAAAGGAAGACTTTACAAAATTTTATTTATTTCTTAAAATCAGCTCATTTGTAATACCCCGTCCCAATTTTAATAAGAACAATAAAAGAAATGAGTTTAATAAAATGAATATTTAATTTAAAGATTTTTATAATGATTTTAGAGCATATATGTTTGCAAAGGTTTTGATTTTTCAGGGAATGGACGAGCACTTCGAACCGAGAGCACTCCTAGCACTGTAACAAAATATTTAATTAAGGTTTGGTCATAAAATATTGGGTTAATTCTAAATAAATACACGACCTTTAGACTAAATATCAATCTAATCACGACCTTCAAGATTATTGTATTAAAACCCAACATTTGATATTGCTGCAAATCAATACACGTTTTTTTTTTCGGCTTGGAAGAGATGATGTGGTTCACCTGAGCATTTGTATACTTGTCCGTTAGGGCTTAGACCAAACATCTCCACCCTTCCATCTCATCTTCATCATCCCTTCATCTTCACCCTTCCATCGCCGCATCTTCACCAAAAAGTCGTTTGGTCCTGTTAAACCCAAAACCCTCATAATTGCAAAACCACAAACCTCCATCCCCAAAATCGAGTTATGCGAATCCCCAAAATTGAGTTTTGCACAAAAATCCCAGAATCCCCAAAGCAAACCCCCACTCAAAATCGCATACGCAAATTAGGTTCAGATTTGCAAAAAAGAATTTTTTACCCTCAAATTTGCAGAACTACACATCAAATAAACAACAATTAAAATAAAATCAATCTCAAATTGCAAATAAATTTTCTATCCATCTCATAAATTGATCGAATTTCAATAAACACATCCCAAATTTAGTTTAAGGAGGTGAGCTGCAATGAAAACAACATGTGAGGGGTTGAGGGGGCGGCGATAGACAATGAGTGGATTGAAGGAGGGAGGAGAGAAACTGAGGGATTTCGTTTAATTTTGGAACATGGGAACATGTTTAATTTTGACGGCGAGAATTACTTTAAGTTTTGGAATTTAAATTTAAATGTTTTATTTTGTTTTTTTAGATTTTGAATAAAATAAAAAGGAAATTGAACACCTCCATTTCCTTCCCCCCATGGCAGTGCCTCTCCCTCTCGTCTCCTCTATATATACATACACTCCATCATCAATTCAAGCATTTCACACCAACAAAAAATCAGTCGAACCTCTGTCAATTTACTTCCCCAAACACCCAACACAAAGATCATCTACACCATAGCTTCTAGAAAAGAAGAGTTCAATCTCTCTCTCTACTTCACCTTTAAGCTTGATTCTGCTCATCCATGGAAGTAATTGGGTTTTCTTCACTTTCAACTATTAAGGTAATCAATCCATACAATTCTTATAATCCATGAAAAATTAAAAAATCCCCTTGACTCTATGAAGCTCACGTCTTCATCCTCTCTTTCTCACTCTTCATTTTTTCTTGAATTCAAGCATAAAACCATCATCTAACATGTATACAAGGAGCACCAAGCTACTAAACACCTGAGTCATCGAAGATCCTAGCAAAAATCAAGAAGGAAGAACGACAAAGGTAATCGCTAAACTCGATCCGAAATTCGTGCTCGTATGATTTGCGATGAAGTGATTGGATGATTAAACATGTTGGTATTTGCTAGTTAGAACTTCTATGTGTTGTTTGAAGTACATACTTCATGCTCGTATTTTTAGTTTTTAAAAATTGTACCGTTATACTGCCGAAATTTATGATCAAATATGCCAAGTTGAAACGTCAAAGTTATGCTCGACTGATTTTCGGCTAAGCCGTCGAGTACTTCGTTACGTTGAAAACTACTGTCTAAAAATATATATGTTCTCTCTTATATGTGTAGTCCATGTCCGTAGTCTCGTGTTTAATTATAGTAATGTTACGCTGCTCATTTTTACACTAAAAAATGGTCACTCAGAAACCGAAAATATGGAACTTGTTTTCAACAGAATATTGGTCCCAGGTATCCAACTTTCGTGATGTTTTTCACCAACTCCCATTAGTGTTTTTCCAACAAATTTTCTTGCCAATAAACTTCGGACTACAAGCTCCAAAAGCCCAAAAGTTTCGTGTCAATCGGATAATCCATTTGACGGTAAACGAATTTTTAAAATAGCAAAAAACTACACTTTTGATCTTTTGTCTTCCCCAAAACTGTAACAGTTTCTGGAGCACTCTTCCGAGACTTTTCTACCCAACATAGAGACATTATTTTTAATATGAATTTTCTTTCCAAGAAACCTGAGATGACGAAGTTTAATTACCCTAAATTTTCGTATTAATTGGATTAACTGTTTGATGGGAAACGACTCACGAAAATGGAAGAAAGTCAAAAAAATTTGGGACACTAACTTTCTGAAAAATGTTAAAATTGAAATTTGGAAATTTGGAAAACTAAATGGTTGGTACAATAGTTTATTTGGATGAATTTCTTTCACACAAACCATATGTGTTTTATTTTTCCTTTTATGCCACTTATTTGAAAGTCCTTTAGGACATTTTCTTAAGTAATCACATGTTTTTAATTTAGAGAATTCTGCACACACTGTACACAAGATAATCTATGTCTTTCCTAAGTAACAACCAAGTTAATGAAATTTCAAATTTGATCAAATTCATTGTTTGAGTTTTTACCCAAAAATATATATATGTGTATGTGAATAAATTGCCATACTTTTCTAATAGTTTTAACTTGTTACACATGACCTTTGTAGAAAATATAAAAATATAGTCCTAAGCTATAACAAGTCATAAACATGCTCCTCAAAATTCATAAGATTTGGACTTGCAAATAAAGAGTTATAATTTTTTGTAGTTTATATTGTGAAACATAAGAACAAACCGACTTATTGAATTACTGGAACTTTCGTACATATGTTTTATTTTTATAAAAATCATAATGAAATATTATACACTCTTATCCGCCTTTTTGAATTATTTGGTGAGGTTTAGTACTATATAAACAATTTTACAAAATTATTTTCTAAAATTGTGTCAAGTTGAAAAATGAACCTTAAAGCTTTATTCTTGCAAGTGATAATTTTGGGACATCATTAATAAACTCCAATAGCCGTTTAAAGTAAAAGTTTGATAAAAGCTCACGAGTAATGAAATCTTAAGAATAAAGTTTAACGTCATCGATAAACTTACGAATAATTTACTTCAATCAAAAAGTAATTAATGACGAGAGCATGAAAATATTGTGCTAGGGGAAATGCTGCTCGAATCGCTCGGACAATCACCGCCACACTCAAACTCTCAAACCGGTTTCAAGTTTGTCTTTTCTTAAAAGTTAACAAGGTGGGTGACACTATTTGTATGCATTGTTTTATGTTACAAGGATTGTTGGTGTATCTGAGCTGAACTAAACAAATATGAATCTATAACTAAGAGCACAAGAAAATAATTAATAAAATAGACAAGCTTATGAATGATATGATATGTATCCTATGAGATACATAATACGCAATTTCACGATGGAGGTTGGAAGATGCAAGAGATGATTGCGTGTGGTAGTTTGCTACCAGTGTCCCGTATGATGATTATCATGAGATGTAGGTTGGAAGTGAAAAGGGGATTGCATGTGGTATTTTCAGGACATGATCGAGAGGGGCCGGAGCTGCAGGGATGACACGGAGTTTCCCTAATAATAATTTTCAGTGAATGTGTAATTATATCTTAAATGGTTAAACTACTATGCCGAGAAATCTTTTAAACTTACTTGATAAAGGATCATGTACACTACTCTTTTTATAAACATCACATATATATATATATATATATATATATATATATATATATATCTTACAATATAAACTAATGGGTCTTTCCACATTCTTTATCTAAACTAATATTGATGATTGTGTTCTTTCTCTGTAAAATATAATACTTATAGTTGTCGTTATATTTTAAAAAGAAAATTTTTAGCTCAGATTTTACGGTCACTAAGTGGCGACTCGAGTTTAGAGTGTCAAAGCTGCAAGGGCCGACATTCTGGATTCGGGGTGTTACATAATTAATTCAAGATGATTTCCAAAAATTAATTAATTTAAGAAAATTAAAAATTGGATCACATATTTAAAATTTAAAATTATGGTTGATAAAATTTACTACATTAAAAATATTAATTTTAATTATCTAAAATACTAATGACATAAAACGGATGTAGATCAGATGGTAGAACGCTCACTTAGCATGCGAGAGGTATGAGAATCGATACCCCGCGTCTCCAAGGTTAATTCTTAACCTTGCTGAATTCATTCTATTTTGTGGTCGAAAAAATATTAATCATATTTTTATTCGAATGTAAACATTACATAAAGTCTTATGAATCCTTCCATCCCGTCTTTTGTACTTTTAATGTGGGTGCGGTATTTAATGTATAGATTGTTTATTAATATGGGCGCGGTATTTAATGTATATATTGTTCATTAGTATTTGAGGTAATAAAATGGTTTTTAGTTGAGGGTATTATAGATCTTTCTACTTTATTATAAAGTAGATGAGGGGATAAAATGGTTTTTAGTGTGTATAAAGTAATGACATGAGGTGTAATTTTTGAGATGTTGAGAGGATATAGTCGTAAAAAACAATGTTGCTTTATTATCATTTAAGGAAATGACCAAACAAGTGTGGGACGGACCAAAATGGAAAATGTACAAACAAGTATGGGATGGAGGGAGTAATATATAATTATTATATTTTAAATCCCGCGTAATGCGCGGATTCTATACTAATATAAAAAATAAAAGGAAAAAAAAATTATTGGTTGATATTAAGTCACCATGTTTTCTAGAGAGTGAAGTTCACCCACCTTTTTTTGACAAATATTTCTATTTTTAATCAAAATTACACCAATTGTCACTGAATAAATATTGAAATACATATATTTTCTCTTTCTCTCTCCAGTATTTTATTTGTCTTACACATTCCACCAACCAACAACATCTATAATCTCTATAAAGACAAGAATATAGAAGACGATGTGACAAACCATAAAATGATGTGGCAAAGTCTCATGCCTCTATTTAAAATCTATACATATCTTATTCATTTTGATTGTAGATTGATTTCAACCATTGATTTTGTCTTTAATTTTCTATAAATTGTGACATCTCTCATTCATTGTCATTCTAATCTCACGTGCCTGCAATTTCTCTTCATTTCGTCTCTTTCATCTACTCTCAATATGGTATGCTCTCTAATCTTATTCTTTTGATGATCGTTTATCTTTTCTTATTTCATTCATCATTGTTCTTATTTCATTCTTATGTCATTTTTTGCAGGTAATTGTTTGCATTCATTATGTATTTTGTTGTTCTTATTTCATTCATTATTGTTCTTATTTCATCCACCCACTCTTTCGAGTTCTCCATTGGGACCCACAGTGATGCTCGCCCCAGTGCAGATCGAAATAAACACTACCTAGATTGAATGTTATCGGTGAGATGGATCCTAGGGTGCATGTGGGGAAATATTCGACCTACATAACCTCGATGGGGGCCACAAACGCGACCATGTGTCGGCTATTCTTGCTCACCTTGGATCTGGTATGGTTCACCTCGTTGGCACCGATGTCAATTGAGTTGTTCCATCATTTAGGACATCTATTCCTGAACCACTTTGCCACAATGGCACCTTGCCCGATGACCAAGCAACGCCTAGCTAATGTTAGGCAAGGAAATGATGAAACCGACATGGCTTATCTCGAGGGGGTGGATAAGATCATCCTGGAAGGGGAGACCATTGGCGACGAGGCCAAGGTGTTGGGGCAGTTAGCTGCCTCAAATTCAACACGAAGTTGTGAAGATTAATGAACACACAATACCCTTCATCCTATGCTGATTTTCGATATCGATTTGGGAACCTGGTGCATAATGCCAAGCTCATCGCTTTGAGATTGAGCAAGCAGGGAGATAATAGTGAGCCAAAGAAAAAGTGAGCTTCATACAAGAAGTCAAACATGTAGTACAAGGTTCGAGTACCTTCAAACCGTTCAATGAAGGTGTCGAGGTAAAACTCCTTGAGGTCTTGAACACGTTGATAGGTCATGTGTTCAACCAAATCCAAGATAAATAGATGCTTAGTCAGCCCAGAAGATTATCAAGGAGTCGGATAAAATGAATCCGAATAAGTATTGTCATTATCATGAAAGTGTGGGATACAATACCAACGAATGCAGGGACCTTCTTCGGCAACTATGGAAGTTATTCGAAGAAGGAAAGTTAAATGAGTTCTTTAAACAAACTCATAGGAACATCGAGCAGAGGACATCATCCGCTAGCTTGCCAACTATAGGGTCAATAATGAGCGCCAGGTGCCACCGTTCCCTAAAACGCCGATGGGCGTGCTGTGCATACCATCTCACCCCTCAGGGGAGTAGTAGGTGGTCTCCTATCCTCATCATCTTTATCCAATGGAAGACAGAAAGCTTATAAACATGATTAGGATAGTGAGGACCTTCAAATCCCTATTCAACATATGCTTCTTCATTCAAGATACCATTAACAAATGCAGCATTTACATCCATTTGATGCAACTTGATATTGATAAAATATGCAATAGCTAACAACAATCTAATAGATTAAATCCTAGCTATAGGTGCAAATGTTTCATCAAAATCAATACCCTCAACTTGTGTCTATCCTTGTGCAACCAATCTAGCATTATTTCTTACTATGTTTCCAGACTCATCAGTTTTGTTCTTAAAAATCCACTTGGTTCCAATGACATTAGTGTTGTCAGGTCTTGGAACTAGTGTCCAAACATCATTCATTTCAAACCGATTAAGTTCTTCATGCATAGCATTTATCCAATCTTCATCAGTTAAGGCTTCTTTCACACTTTTAGGCTCAATTGTGGAATGATAACATTCAAAATTTACCTTGTTGCATATGGAAGACATACACATAGATCTCACAACATCTTTTGAGCTTACCCTTCTTCTGGTTTGTACTCCAACAGAAGAATCATCAATGATTTGGTTTGAAGGATGAATTTCCATTATTCTGGAAGCAGGTGTTCTGTGATGAGTATATTGAGTGTTACTTTCTGAACCTTCTGTTTTTTAATTTTCAGATAATATTGTCTCAGATGTCGTGTCATTAGGTGTAACATCCTTTGAATTTTTAAAATTTTCAATTCCATTAGAAATCTCAATATGCTCATACACATCTTCTTCAGTACTTTTTCCTGCTATGTTAGCTGAATCATCAAATAAACATTCACAGATTCTTGAACAATGTTTAACCTTAGGTTGAAAAATTCTATAGGTTTTACTATTTTTAGAATAACCTAAGAATAACCTTTGTGACTTTTAAAGTTAAACTTATGAAGTTGATCTCTGTCATTCAGAATGTAGCAAACACAACCAAACACATGAAAGTATTCCAGATTTGGTTTCTTACTGTTCAAAATCTCATATGCAGTTTTTGTACTATCAGTCCTCATAAAAACTCTATTAATATATGATATGACATGCAATGTTTAATGCTTTAACTCAAAATCTTTTAGAAACATGTCTAGCTTGTAACATTACCCTAGTCATTTCTTGTAGAGTTCTATTCTTCCTTTCAGCTATTCCATTTTTTTGTGGAATTTTAGGAAATGAATATTCCTGCATTATACCCTTCTCTTAACAGAAATTAGAAAATGAACTATTTTCAAATTCTCTACCATGATCTGACTTAATTCTACTAACTTTCAAGTTGTACACAATTTTAAACCTCTTATACAAAACCTTAAAAGCAGCAAAAGTTTCAGATTTATCTCTTAAAAACTCAATCCATGTATATCTAGAGAAATCATCTACCACAACCAATAAATACATTTTACCTCCAAGACTTTTTGTTTCCATATGACCCATAAGATCCATATACAGTAGCTCAAAACACCGTGTTGTCGAGCAATGTGACAACATCTTGTGTGACACTCAGATCTGTTTACCTTTTTGGCATGGACCACAAATTTTTGGTAATCCTTTTACAGCTCCTACTCTCACAAGTTTATGGATATTTCTATAGTTAACATGTCCAAGTTTTTTATGCCAAAAAACATTCTCATCATTTTTGGCAAGATTATAAACATTGTTAGCTCCAATAAGATAACAATTATCCATTGACCTACTAACAGTCATAAGACATTCATTTTATTTATTTAGAACATAACAAGAGTTCTTATCAAACTTCACATGCAAATTGTCATCACATAGTTGACTTATACTTATCAAATTAGCAAGCAGGCCTTCAACATGCAAGACATTAGACAACTTAGGAAAACATCAACATTTAGAGTTCCTTTCCCAATTTTTTTTTTGCCTGCTTCTATTCTTGTCGGCCATAGAAGACGATTTATATTCCCTATGGCATAATCTCTCCTTAACAGAAGCCGAGTCCACCATGATCAACATAAAACCTGAAAACCTAGCCAATCCAATCAACGCTTTGGTGGGATGCCTTGGAATGAAGAAATATGTCAGCATCGTCGATCTCAAATACGGGCTCAAGAAGATCTGGGACACCGTCCTTCCTCTGGAAATCACCCAAATCGGAGAAGTATTGTTCATATTCGGGCTCAACGACAAGAAAAAATGTGACTGCATAATCAACAAGCAGCCATGGAATTTCAGAGGCGCCGTTTTACTGCTCGAAAGAATGTGAGGATTTGAGCGTCCATCCAACTTCAATCTCCACACAGAGCCATTTTGGATCCAGGCCCATGGTCTACAAATACGTGCCATGACCAAGGGTGTGGGTGAGGACCTCGGCAGCCTTTTTGAAGAGGTCCTTGATATGAAAAGCGACTAGACGGGGCGGCCCTAGGTCGCTGCATTAAAATCCGAGCTCGCATCGACGTCAACAACCCACTACACCGCTGGACTTCCATCAACATCGAGGGATCTCCTTACCGGACGATCCTTAGGTATGAGAAACGTGCGGACTTCCATTTCTACTGTTGAAGATTGAACCACTACTATGGAAAACACTACTATGGAACATGGATCCGTGCAAACAATCAGAACGTTATTTCCATAAAAGCCATAATAGCCAAAATCGACCGCTTAAACTCGAAAAATCCTGATCGTCCCATAAACCACTCTCCAAAAACACCCCCAAACCTTCTCCCCTCTACCTCCTCTCCAATGGTACCTGAATGGCTAATGTACAAAACAAAAACCAGAAACATCTCCCCAATACCCTTCATAAACCCTAGCTTCGATGAACCGAAAAAGGATGATCCCAAAATTACCACAGAAAAGTCGTTGCTACACTCCTCATGTGTGTACCCAGACTGGGCTGCACTCATACCTAAGCCTCAAAACACCAACATGACTCTCAGCGAAATGGGTGACTTCAAGAAACACGAGGAGTTCGGCGTGAAGGCCTGCAAGAAAATCAACCATAACAACCTTAGCCCTGAACCGATCCCCCTACTACTAAAAACCCTAAAAGGATAACCCCCCTCACTAAGGCAGAAAATTCCCTGACCCCTACCAAACAGATTGTTTCAATGCTTTCCAGAAATCGTAGAGAATCATTCGTCATCGGCCTTGCAGATTCGAGTACGCGCAAGCACAAAGCTCCCCCTAAGCAAGTTCAGAAAACCCACTCGTCTGCTAAAGGAAAAGTCGTCTGCATCTCGGCTCCTTTTCACAAATCTTGGATAAAATGCTCACTCAAAGATGAACTGTCTAGCCCGGACCACTTAAAGAAGTTCAGGATAAATATTGCAGGATCAAAGAAAGTAGTTCCCTCTTCTAAAGATACAACGGCGGTGGTTGGCGTGGCCATAGTGTTAGTGTTAGTGTCCTAGAGACAATCCTTTGTAAGGACATAATACTCAAATAATATTCAGTATTGGTTTAATATTATTATTTGTTTAATATTAAATGTATGGCGTTGAACTAATTAGAATATTATGTTTGATTGTTTGCATCTATTCTTATCTGTGTTCCCTTGAGTCACTGTTGTCATTGAGTATGTGAGAACTCATATGACTTAAGCATGATTCTCAAATAGCCCCGATCGAGGATCATCAAGAATGGGATATTGATGATGCAATGGAGATTGGTGTGCGATCTGCATCATACTCTTAGAGAGTGCAGCAAGATCTCACTTGCTACGAGATACTAGGTATCTCATGATGGATGCACAAATACCTTGGAGGGTATTGGTATACCCATCCGAGAAACCGTTTGATGTAGTTCCACTATATGTGTCTATGGGTGTCTCGGTTAGTGGGAGCGATGCAATACTCCTTTGACTTGAGGTCAATACGCACGACATGTGTGGAGTGATGAACTTTGACCATGACCGATGCTTGCACCCTTCCATGGGTAGATATGGCTTGGATTGGGTTCATCACGAAGTGCATGTGCGTGGTAGTTGAGTCAAGAAAAGGATTCATTCCTCAAAGTGGATTTAGAGAGAATACTCATCTTCTCATCATAATTGGATCTAAGTCATTGGCCAATGCACGTCAACTTAGACTTTGTGACTAAGTGTGACACTAATGATCAATTAGTGATTTAAGATAAATTGATTAAGTTATTTGAATAGGCACTTCATCATGTTCAAGACTAACCGAGTATTCGTGAATGAAAGGAGGAAATCGCAATTGCCCACATTTCAGTTACAGGTAGTTGCATGTTTCTCGCAACGTACCTCATATATTGAGAATGTCTGATTTATTGACTAGAGTTCAATTAAGACCGTTAGTTTGACTAATCACTCCATATATGAGGGCCTATGGGTCACACAACAAGTAGTTCCCTTTTAAGGATTATAGTTGGTTGATTAAATGTTAAATTTGATTTTGAACCAGAATTTCATTTCTAGTTACGAAATCGACTTGCGAACCATTCACCAAAATCACAGGTTACAATTCGACGATGCTATCGTCGATCTCAGGCACCACAATCTCCATCGGAGATTCCTTGGCAGCATTGTTGTTAATATACAGTGGAGCTGCAATGAGCGATTTGAACGCCGCGGCCGGAGGAGTTTTGACTGAGATCAAGTTCGACAATTTCGAGTGTCTGTGATGGAAGCGCGATGAGGCGGCCATGGTGATGATGATGTCGTTAATGATTATGTACAAATAAGAAGGATTCATCCACGACAGAATGACGGACCAAATCGCCAAAATTTCATTCACCGCGATCGGAATTGACAATTTTAGCCCCAGGCCTAAGAAGATTCCCTAATCCCTACTGAACAGATTGTTTCAATGCTTTCCAAAAATTTTGGAGAATCATTCGTCATCGGCCCTGGAGATTCGAGTACACACAAGCAAAATGCTTCCCCTAAACAAGTTCAGAAAACCCACTCGTCTGCTAAAGGAAAAGTCGTCTACATCTCGGCTTCTAATCCCAAATCCGGGAGAAAATGCTCACTCAAAGATGGACTGTCTAGCCCGGACCACTTAAAGAAGTTTAGGACGAATGTTGCAGGATCTCAGGAAGTTGTTCCCTCTTCTAAAGATACAGCAGCGGTTGTTTGCGTGGCAAGACCCCACCGATTGCCATGAGTTACATGGTTTGAAAAATGAAGGGAAGACACAATTAGACCCCTATACAATACAAAAATCAGGGGAAGAAACTCCAAAAACTTCATCAAAATAAAAAATATTTAGTTAAATCAAATCGTATTTCATTTATACATTGTTAAGATAGGAATATAATAAAAAAAGTCAAATTTAATCATACCAATTTACTAAATCAAATCAATCATACTAATTTGCTAAATTAAATCAATGAAATTGATATTGACCACCCCTCCCCTATTAATAGGTTCTCTACCACAATATTTAGAAGAGTGAATTAGAGTATGCAATAAAATTATCATTCAATAAAATTATCATTGTATTGTAGTTTCGTGTTTTTGTCGTTACACTTGAAAAAATCATTTTCGCCACCTAGGAATCCCGTAGAATCATACACTTTTTTGCCAATGGGGACTTCACGACCGGCGGCTGGACATAGTTCTACCTCGAGTCAACAAACACGTCATCAGCTTCATCTTCAGTTTGTCCCAGAATTTCCTTTTCTGTTACGAAATTGACTTGTGAATCGCTCACCAAAATCACAGGTTTCAGTTCGATGATGCTATCGTTGATCTCAGGCACCACAACCTACGTTGGAGATTCCTTGCCAGCATTGTTGTTAATATAGAACGGAGCAACAATGAGCAATCGAACGTCGCGGTCGGAGGGTTTTGACTGAGATCAAGTTCGGCGATTCCAAGTGGCTGTGATGGAAGCGCGATGAGGCGACGATGGTGATGATGATGCCATTGATGATTATGTACATATAAGGAGTCTTCATCCATGATAGAATGACGGACCGAATCGGCGGAATTTCATTCACCGCGATCAGAATTGACAATTTTAGCCCTACGCCTAAGAAGATTCCCTGATCCCTACCGAACAGATTGTTTCAATGCTTTTCGAAAATCTTAGAGAATCATTCGTCATCGGCCCTGGAGATTCGAGTACGCGCAAGCAAAACGATCCCCCTAAACAATTTCAAACAACCCACTCGTCTGCTAAAGGAAAAGTCATCAACATCTCGGCTCCTAATCCCAAATCCGGAAGAAAACCCTTACTCAAAGATGGACTGTCTAGCCCGAACCACTTAAAGAAGTTCAGGAAGAATGTTGCAAGATCTCAGGAAGTTGTTCCCTCCTCTAAAGATATTGCGGCGGTGGTTGGCGTGCCCCAACTCAGTTGATCGCCATGAGTTACATCGTTTGGAAAATGAAGGGAAGACACAATTAGACCCCTATCCAATAAAAAAAATCAGGGGTAGAAACTCCAGAAACTTCATCAAAATAAAAAAATAATTAGATAAATCAAATCGTATTTGATTTATACATTGTTAAGATAGGAATACAATAAAAAAGTCAAATTAAATCATATTAATTTACTAAATCAAATCAATCATACTAATTTGCTAAATTAAATCAATAAAATTGATATTGACCATTCCTCCCCTATTAATAGGTTCTCTACCACAATATTTAGAAGAGTGAATTAGAGTATGCAATAAAATTATCATTCAATAAAATTATCGTCTCCTCTGCCCAAAATTCTTCTCCCCTGAAGTTGCCAATCTTCAGCATTGTGGCGAAGGGTTGATTTACAATCAGTGTTGGGAGATGAATTTAATAAAGAAGTTTTTATTAGATCCCAAAAACCCTGAGTATGACATGTTCAGGATAATCTTGATAGACTGAGTCAGGTTTCAGTATAGATTGTTCAGGAAGTTATCTGCACCATGTATAATCAGCAGATATAGATCAGGTTAGATTTTGAAGACACTGAAGATTCAGTAAGTAACTAAAGGAACTGAAGACTCAGTAAGTAACTTAAGACACTGAAGACTCAGTATGTCACTGAAGACACTGAAGACTGTTGGGATTATACTGGAAAGTATGCTTTTACTTTATATAATCGAAACTGAATTTTCAGACTTATTTACTGAAATAAATTGTATATCACTGATGCTTTAAATATTATTGAATGTTACATATATTTACTGCATAACTGTTCAATAAGTCGTACGTGTTACATTGTAGTTAATTTAGTGATACCAGATCACATAAGATTAAATTAATAAATCACTTGTAACTAAAAAAGTACGCTTATTCACGACCTAGATGGAAATGAACAAACCATCGTGAAAGGTTGAAGTGTAAGGCTCGAGATTGGCTTGTCTTGACCAAGAGATTACACTAGTGCATGGTGATGCTTGTTTGAATAGGACCTACATGAGGATAAATTCTCAAAAAACCGAACAAGGAAGAATTAAACCTCGGTGGTTCGTTATTTCTTAACCTTAAATCCCTTAAATAGGATCACGTGGGATTGGTAACTATTGCTTTGACTTATCATGGGTAGCGAATCAATGAGATTCAATACTTTTTATCTTGGACAATATTATTAGTCACATGTGATTGCTAAGATTTAATCTGGCTTCGTGAGAATTAGATTTGCCATCCCAAGAGGTGCGTTCACGTAAACTCGTAGAATTCGCATCGTGGGTTTTCGTGAATTATTATATGCATGATATGTTGTTGGATTATTATTTGAATTAATATAGGATTAATTCATGCTAGTAATAATTAAAGAATTAAATTTGTATTTAAATATTCACCCGAATAGATGCGTGCAAATTATTCCCCAACAATGGTATCGAGCCATGGTTTAGACTCGAATATTTTAAATTGTAATTTAATTAGCGGACATTAAATTTGAAATTGGATAGTAGAATTGCTACATCTATTTTTGCGGTATCCAATTGTCATGGAATTTAATGTGTTTATGCATTTATAAACCGTGGTTTTTAATTCGATTCGTTAGGATTCGTTTTTGCCTCGTGAGAAAATCCACGAGTAGATTAGAATTTGTTTGATTTGATCAATGTAATAGACTAGTCTAGATCTAGGTTTATTTATTTTTTGTAAATAAATTATAACTTAGGATCGAAAATGAGCGAGAGATGAAGAATTAAAGGATAATTTAAATCCGAATCCGGGCGTGGCGGCGTAGGGTCGTCATGTGAAACATGCCAAGGGAGGCATGCGCGTGATGTGGACACCAGCACGCGACGGGCGTGAGGCGAAGGCGAGGCCGAGGGCCGCCTGAGGATCGATTGAACAAGACGGGCGGTATTAAGCGCCTGCACACCGTCTTGTGAGCGGAGCGGATGGCGGGACCTTGGCGCGTCTTGCGATCGAAACCGCCTAAGGCCTGTGACGCTGGCGGCGATGCCTCCTAAAGACGCGGGCGGCTGACGGGCGTCTGCGACACCTGGCGCTTCGGCGGGCGGCTTCTTCTTGCCGCTTCCGGGTGGGCGATCTGTGTTTGTCTGGTGTGGGAGTGCATCCATTTGCGAGCTACTTGGCGTGGCGTTTCGAGATGGAGTTCTTTTCGAGATGGTCGAGTGGGAGAAATTAGAGACGGGGTTTCTTCAAGATCAAGCCAAGAAAAATCAAACCATGACAATTGGATAATTCGTGCCCAATATGTTTATTTTTTTTGCATTTTTGCTTGATTTATTTTTGTCTTACCTTATGCTTTATTTAATTTGTTTAAATGTGTTTGCATGAGAGTTGCCCAAATGAAAAATCTCACCTTCAAAATTACTAAGTATGTTTAAATAATTAATTGACAATTTTATTAGGATAATAAAATTGAATTAATTTTTGACCTCCATGATTTATTTATTTGTGAATTCTCTTGGAGAAATTCCCCCACGGGGACGGTCAAAAAAGATAGCTTTCACATGAATGAATTCCAAAACGGATGATTGTGGGTTATTACTAGTGGCGATGACCCTCCCCACGAGGCTCGTTCAAAGAAATAATAGTCTGTATTTAATCATGGTTATTACTTAGGTATAAAATTGATATGCATATACTTCCCCGAAGTCCCTGTCAATTTTATTTTGGTCAAGTGGGAGCCAACTATTAATCTGGATATTAAAGGTTTGTAACTGTTCTTATTTGTAACCTGCTTGAATGTGTTTAAATAATGACCCACCCCACGTGGCTTATTTAAACTGCATTTTTGAGATGTTGGGTGATGCATGTTCATATTTTTTTTGAGATTTTAAATATGATGCATGTGATCGAATCTTGTGATATACTTGTCTTTATTGCATATAGTTGTTTATTTCGATTCAAAGATGTCGTTACCTTTTAATCCACTGTTATTATACTTAAAATCAATACAATGGAAACTATATTGATTGGAAACGAAAAATTATAATTGTCCTAACTGCACAAAAGCACAAGTGGATTCTTGACACACCAAAATCAGATGAGCTAACTGACGAGTCAAAACATGCGGGACTCGTCAGATCACCTTACGAGAGATGTCGTCATTTGAAAATGGTGGAGGGCAAACCCGTAAGGGATTACGTCCTCAAAATAGATGGCCCATCCCGAACAAACTTGAGATTCTCGAGTCTGATTATGATCCGGAGACTCGGATGAATTTGGTACTTCACTCTCGCCCCAAAAAGTTTTTTGAGCATTTTGGCCTCGCTAATTAATTTGTTGCAAGCTTTTGGTCTCGGCGAAATGATGATAAGGCACCAAACTCAAGCTTTGACGACAAGTGGTCCATCTTCATCTTCTAGGCCAAGGGTAGGCAAGATAAAGAAGAGGACCAAAGGCCATAAGCAATAAAACTCAACTGTTGCCAAGGGCAATGGTAAGATGAGGAATGCTTGTTGTGTCAAGGAAAATCCAAAGAGGAAGTGCTTAAGGCTGCGGTGAGAGAGAGGACAATGGAGGTTTTGCTGTTCAAACCCCAAAGGGGCCGGAAAGAAAGGTAATTCTCATGCACTATTTGTTGAAACTTGTTTTAGCGGCGTATACTTCTCATTCGTGGGTGGTTGATCTGAGATCCACTAATCATGTTGGCTTCACGGGTTCAAAATGATCCAAGCAACTTAGTAGGAGTGAGATCCTCATCACCTTTGGGCGACGTTACGAAAATAGAAGTCATTGCAATGCTACGTAAGTGGCGGATATTGCAATGCTATGATAATAACGATTATTGCAATACTCATGCAAGTAGCGGACATTGCAATACTACATGAGTAGTAGTTAAAGCAATTGGGAGAAGTGCACCTATCTTTTTGAAGATAAAGTTTTTTTTTGAGATTATCTTTATGTTCCCGGTTTTAGAAAAGAATTCACTTTCGGTTTCTAAAATTCGATTAAAGGACACTAAGTTTCTTCTAATAAGAATGACATCATTTTTGAAATGATGAGTGTATATTCATGATACGGGACATTGATGGAAAATCTCTATACAATTAATTGTGCACACCACTCACTTAAATGCATCCTATAACACATCAACTATTTCCGACAAAAAGAAAGCGTGAGCGAAACACTTCTTTGGCATCTAAGATTAGGTCATATAAATCCAAAGAGGATCCAAAGGTTGGTGAAAGATGGTTCTTTTGGGCGTCTCCAAGTTGAACAAATTCCAACTGCGAATCATGTTTGGAGGGTAAAAAGACCAAGAGGGCAATTGGAGCCAAGGGGAATAGAGCCAAAGAAGTGTTAGAGATCGTTCACACAGATGTATGTGGTCCAATGTCAACCAAAGCAAGAGGAGGTTATGAGTAATTTTATTGATGATTACTCAAGGTACGGTTACATTTTCCTTATGAAGCATAAATCTGAGACCTTTGAGAAATTCAAAGAATTTAAGGCTCAAACAGAGAATCATAGGGAAAAACGTATCAAGTCTCTACGATCTGATCGTGGAGGCGAATACCTCAGCGATGAGTTTTTGAACTACTTATCTGATGAAGGGATTGTATCCCAGCTCAATGCACCCGGAACCCCTCAACAAAATGGGGTTGCAGAGCGAAGAAACAAAATTCTTTTGGAAATGGTTAGATCAATGATGAGTTATGCGGATCTTCCCGAGTCGTTCTGGGGTCATGCCTTGGAAACAACGGCTTACATTCTGAACTTGGTGCTATCCAAATCGGTTCCCAAAACTCCCAAAGAATTGTGGACCGGGCGCAAGCCTAGTATGAGACACATGAGAATTTGGGGTGTCCGGCCTACGTGTTGGACAAGGAAGCCGGTAAATTGGATCCTCGATCAGAATTAAAATTTGCTTTTGTAGGATACCCGAGGGAACAAAAGGTGTGTATGTTCTATGGTCCCGAAGATCAAAAGGTGGTCATGAGCACCCACTTTAGATTTTTGGAAGAAGACTATATGAACCAAAGAAAACCCAGAAGTGAGATTACCATAAATGAGCTTAGAGGGCAAACCTCGAATTGTCTTAGATTAGATGATATACCAAACGATACACTTTCTGGCGGAGACCTCGTCATAGTGGGAGGGTTGTTAGACAGCCCAAGAGATTCATGGGAATAGGAAAGTCCTCGGACTTGATTCGGACAAGATGAATCGAGACCCATGGACATATGATGAAGCACTCCAAGATAAGGATCAGATTCTTGGCAAACAAAGAATGAAAAGCGAAATGGGTTCTATGTTTCATAATAGAGTGTGGGAGCTAGTCGAACCACTTAATGGGGTCAAACCCATTGGATGCAAGTGGGTATATAAGAGGAAAAGAGGACCGAACGGGAAGGTTGAAACCTTTAAAGCAAGACTAGTGGCGAAAGGTTATACTCATAAAGAAGGGATCGATTATGAGGAAATTTTTTTGCCCGTAGCCATGCTTAAGTCCATCCGTATTCTCTTATCGATTCATGCAAGATTTCGACTTTGAAATCGGCAAATGGATGTCAAGACGACTTTCCTTAACGAAAGTCTTGATGAAGAGATCTATATGCAACAACCCCAAGGTTTCATTGAAACAGGCCAAGAACACCTAGTTTGTAAGCTCAAGAGGTTCATTTACGGACTCAAACAGGCATCCAGAGCTTGGAACCAATGTTTTGATCATGTTATAAAGTCTTATGGGTTCGATCAAAACAAGTTTGAAAATTGTGTGTATAAAAAGCGTGTCGGAACTGCATTGGTATTCTTAGTACTATACGTAGATGACATTCTGATCATCGGGAACGATGTGAAGGTGTTATCAGATGTAAGGGCATGTTTTTCAAAACAGTTTGATATGAAAGACTTAGGGGAAGCCGGAAACATCCTTGGGATCAAGATCACTCGAGATCGCAAGAAAAGGATGATCGGGTTATCACAAGTTTCATACATAGACACTGTCTTGAAACGCTTCAGCATGCAAGATTCCAAGAAAGGATTCGTACCTTTTAGATTTGGAATCCATCCATCCAAAAAAATGTCCCCTAAGACGCAAAAGGAGATAGATGACATGAAAGGCATTCCTTGTGCTTCGGCTGTCGGAAACCTTATGTATGCAATGCTGTGTATGAGACCGGATATCTACTTTGCCGTAGGCATGGTGGCAAGATATCAAAGTAACCCAGGGAAAGAGCATTGGACGACAGTTAAAAACATTCTGAAGTATCTGAAAAGAACTCGAGATAGAATGTTGATTTATCAGTCAGATACTACAATCCCCATCTGCTACACGGACTCGGATTTCCAATCAGACTTAGATTCCAGAAACTATCTGCCTCAGTTAGTGTGTTTCCATTTGGGAAGTGTAGCCATCAAATGGACGAGTGTGAAGCAGAAATGCATCACTGACTCAATCATGAAAGTCGGTTAAGTAGCTGCTTGTGAAGCAGTGAAAGAACCGATTTGGCTCTAGACCTTCTTAGTGGACTTGGATAGAGTTCCGAATTTGTCTAACAAATATTTGATAGTGGCAGTTGCAAATTCAAGGGAACCAAGAGTCCACGAGTCAAACAAATACACTGAAGGAAAGACATCTTATACGAGAAATCGTTAAGAGAGGAGATATAGATGTGGCAAAGATAGCGTCTAAGGACAACCTAGCAGATTCATTCACAAATGGTCAGCCTCTGAATACATTCGAGAGACATGTGGAAGGAATGGGTGTCAAGACCGTTGCCAATCTGCTTTGAGTATAAGTGGGAGAAATTATTAGGTTCGTGTAGGTGACATTAGATGTCACAGACCTTCATGAGACATGTTGTAGTATACTTAAAAGCAGACTTTGAGTATAAGTGGGAGATTGTTGGGATTATACTGGAAAGTATGCTTTTACTTTGTATAATCGAAACTGAATTTTCAGACTTATTTACTGAAATATAATGTTTATCACTGATGCTTTAAATATTATCGAATGTTACATATATTTACTGCATAAATGTTCAATAAGTCGTACGTGTTACATTGTAGTTAATTTAGTGATACCAGATCACAGAAGATTAAATTAACAGTCCCTTGTAACTAAAAGTACGCTATTCATGACCTAGATGGAAATGAACAAACCATCGTGAAAGGTTGAAGTGTAAGGCTCAGATTGGCTTGTCTTGACCAAGAGATTACACTAGTGCATGGTGATGCTTTGAATAGGACCTCTGAGGAGGAGAAATTCTGAAAGCGAACAAGGAAGAATTAGACCTCAGTGGTTCGTTATTTCTTAACCTTCGTCCCTTAAATAGGATCACGTGGGATTGGTAACTATTGCTTTGACTTATCATGGGTAGCGAATCAATGAGATTCAATACTTTTTATCTTGGGCAATATTATTAGTCACATGTGATTGCTAAGATTTAATACGAAGAATCGTGTGCAAGTACGCTCGTTTGATTTGCCCCCTTGGGAGGTTCATAAGCTTTATCATACCAAATCTTGCAAGTGGAATTAGTTTCCGGTATGGATAATAATGTTGAACCGTTCCTTGACCAAGGATAAAAGATATTAATTAATGGAAAGCTATTTCAGTGGCTTGAATTAATTAATGGGCTAGATAATCTTAAACATGGGAAATAATGACCGGGAGCCTATTGACTGTAATATGGGTTAAGATGGATAGTGCAATATTAATTATGTAGTGGGATTAATTAATATTTATGGGCTTGAATTATATTTTGGCTCAATATTAGATATTCAAGGTCCATTAGAAGGTCCAATCTTAATTCTCCTAAAGGCTCCCTGAGTAGCCCAACATATAGTTCATTAACTGAAAAGATGATTAAAATAAAATAAATAAATGTTGCTTATTTTCCAATAATATTTCGAAAATTATGGATAAAGTTGGGAGAAAGATTTTCTTTGAATTTTGTTATGGAATGAAGATATGTATTCTTGGAATACAAGATTATCTCATTAAATTCAAAAAATCTCCCACTTGGTTATTCATAGTGATATTTTCGAAAAATATGAAATATATTGGGCAAGAAAGATTTTCTTGATTTTCTTGAAAAGATATTATGGAAGATATGTATTTCTTGAAATACAAGAATATCTCATAAATTCAAGAAGATCCAAATCTTGGAATCTTGATCATCTATTTTTTCGAAAAATCCATATATATAGAGTAGGTGGGATTTTTGTGGAATATTATGATTATGGGAAAAAGAATATAGGTGATATATTCATGATTTCTTGGAGATCAAGAAAAGATTTTCCCACATCATATTTTGCCAAAAAATTCGTTCACCCTAGTCTCTATAAATAGGGGATGATTCTTTCATTCCCAAGTACAATTCCATGTGCTGGAAAAATTAGTAAATCCACAAAGGTGGTGCAACATATTTTATTTTCCTTTTGTTAAATCGTTCACAAGAATCCTTCCACCGGATAGTCGAACGAGGACTAAGGGAATACTTGGGAAGTCCTTACGGTTAGTCTAATCAGCCATACCGTTGCCATCCCAAGAGGTACGTTCACGTAAACTCGTAGAATTCCGCATGCGTAGGTTTTACGTGAATTATTATATGCATGATATGTTGTTGGATTATTATTTGAATTAATATAAGATTAATTAATGCTAGTAATAATTAAAGAATTAAATTTGTATTTAAATATTCACCCCGAATAGATCTGTGCAAATTATTCCCCAACAAAGACTCAGTATGTCACTGAAGACTCAGTAAGGAACTTAAGACACTGATGACTCAGTATGTTACTGAAGACACTGAAGACTCAGTATGTCACTGAAGACACTGAAGACTCAGTAAGTTGCTGAAGATACTGAAGACTCAGAAGATACTGAAGACCCAGTAGTTACTGAAGACGCAGTAAGATACTGAATACTCAGTATAACCTGAATGTTCAGAGACACTGAATAATATCTATCTGAAGTCTACAAAAACTGAGAAAAACGCAAATATTCATAAAAGTAGATATTGCCCAAAACATTCATATGCAGACAAAAGGAACTAAGTCTAAGTGTTGTTTAAGATTGTCTCATTCAGAGAGATTGACCAAAAAGAGCCGATTTGATTTGTCTACATTCACTTAACACAAGAACCAATCAGAGGAAGACAACACTGTACTTTACTGACACTGAAAGCGACAGGACCCTGAATCATGTCAGTAGCACTAAGTTCCAGACTGCAAAAAATTGGTGATTGGCTACATGACTGCATATTTCCTAAAACATGCAAGGGAGTATTCAAACCCTAAATATAGCCATTCATAAAACACCATAAGAGGAAACTCATGAAGCTATCTCCTCCAACGGATAGTTTTTCAAAGAGTTGCCTTGGTGAAGTTGCCTATAAATACTAGTGACCTTCTACATTAAAAGGCACGGGAAATTTCAAAGCAACTCAAGAGCTCATTCGTATTATTGCAAATTGAAGCACTCGAAAAACCTGGAATTTCCCAAGTATTTCACATTGAAGAGAGCTCACTATTCTAAGCCTAGAGTGATAGATATATCCAAAGCTTAGAAGAGATATCCTAACATTTGCATTAGTTCTTATTGTAAAGGATATCTCACCCTAGTTGGAAACCAACCCAAAACCCAAACCCTTTGTTAAGGTAGTTTGTGTGTGTTTTGTTGGTGAGTTGGAGTTGTAAAGAGTTAGTAAGCTACAGTGAGTTAGCCAGAAAACTCTAGAGAAGAAGTTAGTAAGCTACTTGTGGTAGTCTGAACACTTGTGTGTGTTTGAGTTAGTAAGCTGCAGTGAGTCGGACATAAAACTCAAGGTAGAAAAGCGAGTAAGCTACAGTGAGTTAGCCAGAAAGCTTTAGGAAGTGGTTAAGGAATTTCTCTCGAAGATCGAGAGAGAGTGGACGTAGGAGCTTGAGTCTACGAACCACTATAATTCTTTGTGTTGTTTTGCTTTTTGTCTTTGCATTATTATCTATTGCATGTTTTTTACTGAAAGCATAGTTCACTGATATTCAGTTGGAACCAATCCACTGAACTTGCATCAAATTGATCACAACCTTAATCCTTTGTTTTTTTATTGAAGGGAAGATTTTCAAACAAAGCTAAAATGAGTATAAACTTAGGGCCAACCATTCCAAGACACTTGAGTAGCTAGAACAGATAGTTACCAAAACCGAACTAACTCTATCGAGGGTTCAATAAGATAATTATCTCGATCAAGTGCCTCGAGGATCTCGATAAACTTCGAGCTCGGTTAGGCTAATCTGTCGAAGCTTCGAAAGAACAGATCATTGTCTCAGTAGACTTTGACTCAGGGCAATCTGTGCTTCTCAGGGCAAAATCATCAGGATAATCTGACCCTTCTGACCTCAGTGAAAGAAAAGTTTTAAAAATCACTAAACACGTGTATTACCCCCCATACACGTGTGAGACTAGTTAGCACTTTGGGACCAACAAGTGGTATCGGAAGGAATGGTTCATTTTGACCACTTGCTTTGGTAACCATAGTCTATTTTTTTTATTTGAAACACTTTGGTGGTCTCTTGAATAGATCATTTTGCTGATATCTTACAAGGCTCAGTCATCATGCCTTCTAAGAAACTTCCTATGTTCTCTGTTGAGAGCTAAGACCTATGGAGATTGAGAATGCAGGCTCATCTGTATTCAAAACATGAAAGAATGTGGAGAGTGGTTTCTAAAGGACCATTCAAATTTACTGTTGTGAATCCAGAATCACCGATACTGAGAGGAATGATCGAGATGAATTTCAAAAGTCGATGATCAACTTACTCCTGATGAGAGAAAGTTGGTCAATCTGGACTACATTGCTAAAGATACTTTGTATAACACTATTGATGATGGTGTTATGGGGATGATTTCTCACTGTGAAACTGCAAAAGAAATATGGGACATTTGCTGTTATGTGTCAAGGCACATATCATATTAAGGAAAACAAACTTTCTGTTGCTATTGGAAAGTTTGATAGCTTTGAAATGGAAGATAGTGAATCCATTGACAAACTTGAGGTCGATTCACTAAAGCATCATGAATGATCCGAGTGCTCTTGGGAAAAAGACACCCACGAGAGAGAAGTGGCCTTCGAAAATTCTTAGAGGATTATCTAAGAAATGGGATATACATGTTGTGGTGATTGAAAACACCAAAAATATTGATTCCATGCCATATCAACAAGTTTTCTCTAAACTGAAAGCTTATGAGTTTGTGATTGACAAGAAAACTAAAAAAAATCGACAAAGAAAGATGATTCTTCATCTAGCAAGAATGTGGCTTTCAAAGCCAAAGAGAAATCATGTAAGTCTAGAGAGTTCGAGAACTCACTTGCCAAAAATCGAATGAAGCGGGGAGGATAAGCTAAAATCGATGGCAAGGAGGTTTGAAAGACTCAATAGCAGATATGGGAAATATAAGAAATATTACAGAATCACAGTACAACAAGAGAGACTCGAAGTCGAGGACAGATACACCGAGAAAAGAAGGACCGAAAAGTGAAGGATCCTCATCCAAGAAGAACTCCAAAACCAAGGAGGAAAGTGATCGGGATGATGATACTAACAGATGCTACAACCGGCCGAAGAAAGGTCACTTTCAATATGGTCGCCTGAAGCCGAAAGTCTGAAAAAAAGAAAGAAAGGAAAGACAAGCTAAGAGAGACAGAAGATCTCCAAAGAAGAAAGCTATGATTGCGCAGAAGAGGAAGAACATTTCAAGAAGGTTCCAGTTCCTCGAGATGAAATTTTTCGACAAAGGATAAAGTGATGATGTACGTCTTATGGCCATGGAGGAGGTAAATTCTTCTATCTCTGTTGTTGCTCCTACACAAGCACATGAGTTCTCAAGTTCAACTATGAAATGAGAACTTTGACCGATGGATTCGTTTGAGAATCTTATGAAGGACTATTACGTGTTACAAGAACTACTCATGAAACTCAAGAGCGTAACAAGGAACCATCACGAGAATTTGAAGTGGAAAGACTCTAAAAATTTGAGATCACTTCTCAATTGATGGGAACTCTCGATGAACTGGATGTTTCGAAAGTACAACTCTCGAAAAAGAGAAGGTGATAGAGATCCTTAATGGAAATTAGAGAAATCCACTAAAGAGATTCAACTTATCGTAATCGAAGTTCAATGACCTCTTTGAGAAGCATGAAACTCTAAAAAGAAATGTGAGCATAGTCTTGCAGAGAAAGTTAGCTCTATTGAATTACGCATCTAAAGTGATAGATGAAATTGAGTTATCAAAGACACGAAACTATAAAAATTTGGATTGGGATACATTCGGGGGAACCTCACAAGGTCTTCGAATCTTCGCTTCTAGTAGCACCAAGATATCTTTGTTAAACCGGTGGCATCTAATCTTCATGAAGAACTACCCGAGTTTTAGACAAGGGTAAAGGGCCTATGGTTTTAAAAAAATTTGAAGGTTCGTAGAAGAAAGCCCAAACCTCGGGAAAAGGCTAGAAAACACGAACACTCAAGAGGAAATTTTTCGAGCCAATGCTTCAAAGCCTCGGCTAAGAATACCAACTTAAAGAGATCTGCTTTGAACCATCGGAGGAATTTTGAGGAAGAGAAACACTCAAGCAGAGATATTCTCATTTGAAAAAGACCAAGTCCTCGTCTTGAAAGACCCCAATTTCAAAGTCTGAGCAACCTAAACCCCACTTGCCTAAGGGTAAAGGTTTCTGAACCCAAGTCGCCAGAGACAGAGACCGGTGCACAAAAGCTAAGGCATTTGAACAAAAGGCCTGAACCCAAGAAGAACTCTAAGTTCATGCTAAATTTGGCACTCATACAGGATCTTGCCAAGACACCTAGGGTAGTGAATGTGTATGTAGATGTTTATGGGAGACAAATCAGCCACTCTAAAGTAATTAGAGTTGTTAGGCGATTTGGGTTCAAAAAGGTCTGACTAACTGGTAGGACCCTACATCAAATGGGTACCTAAGAACCGATCTGTTTTGGTGAAGGAAGAAAAGGCACTTGAAATTTGAATGAAAACAACATAGATCGATGAGTGGAAATGAATTGGCTGGCTCTTTGTATGGTATTCGGACGGTGGATGTTCAAGACATATGACAGGATATAAGCAACTAATCATGACTATGTTGAACAAAAAGGCCCTCAAATCACATTTGGAGACAATTCCAAAGGACAAACTGAAGGATATGAACTCTTGAAGTTGGCTCTGTTCATATCCATGGTGTTTCATATGTGTCTGGTCTAAAGCATAACTTGCTTTCTATCAGTCAATTCTGTGACAAAGGATTCAGTGTTGAGTTCTCAAAGAACTTATGTTTTGTAAAAGACAATACTTCACAAAAAATTTTACTGACTGGTACTAGAAAAGGAAATGTGTATCTTCTTTGATTGGAGTTCAACTCCTAAAGATACATGTTTGGTTGCAAAAAGTTCCATCGATACCCGGTTGGTTGTGGCACAAAAGAATGAATCACTTAAACTTCAAAACCCCGAACAAACTTGCAAGATTAGCACTTGTAAGGGGTTACCCAATGAAGTGTTGGTAAAGATCATGTATGTGATGCTTGTCGAAAGGAAAACAAATCGAGCATCTTTAAAAAGCAAAGTAGATGTTTCTCTCGATAGAATACTACAACTGTTACATATGGATCTCTTTGGTCCAGTAACACCTGTGAGCACTAATGGCAGAAAATACACACTTGTGGTAGTTGATGACTACTCTAGATACACATGGGTCATATTCTTACTCAGTAAGAAAGAGACTCGCACAAAAATCGCCTGAACTCATTGAAAAGGCTCAATCTTGAAAAAGAATCTGAGTGTGGTCAAAATTAGATCGGATAAAGGAACCGAAGTTTATCAATCATATCATATCGATTATTGCAAAGCCAAATGGAATAGCTCATGAAAATCATCACCGCAAGGACCCCAAATGAATGGTGTTCTTTGAAAGAAGAAATAGGACTCGAAAGAAGGCTGCAAAGGACAATGATTGCTAAAGTCGATATTCCTAAGAGATTTTTGGTGGGGTTATCAACATCGATGCTACTCTCAGAACAGATCCATGCTGACCAAGAACCAAGGAAAAACTCCATATGTTTGGTTGCAAATGTTTCATACACAATAATGGTAAAGATCAGTTGAAAACTTTTGATAGCAAAGCTGATGAAGGGATATTCTTAGGATATTCTGAAGTCAGTAAAGCCTTCTTGAGTTTACAATGTAGGACTCTTATTGTGGAAGAAACACCTCATGTTGTTTTTTGATGAATCTACTTGTGTTCGGAAAAGAAACAGAACATGACTTCGGGAGAACGATCAAGAGAATCACCAGACTTAGCCTAAAAAAGAATGATAAAATATCCTCTGAACCTGAAAAGAAGAAGTCAGTCACTTTCTATGAATGGAGTGAATCAGACTCAGACAAAGAAGTTTAGAATGGAAAAACTCAGGATGGTGAGACTCAGGATGGAAATTCTTCACTAAAGGAAAGCCAACACACTGAAGCTGACCAATCTAAACATACACCAGTTCAGACTCAGGTATGTAATGCCGATGAAGATGTGGTCACAGCTGAGGCAAACTCTGAATCTATCAACCAATGGGGAACAAATGTCTCTGACAATGTTCTGAATGGAATTTCCCCTGAGGAAGATAATTCTCTTTCTCCTTTTTACATTGTTCCCCGAATTTAATGAACTACCTGAACCTAACATTTCTGATGTTGAGGATACTACTGAAGGGGGAACATCCAGGAGAAAATGGTTGGATAGTCATCCTACAAGTCAGATTGTGGGTGATCTATCAGATGGTGTCAAAACAAGAAGATTCCATGGAGAAAGTGCTTTGTTATGCTGCTTCCTATCTGAAAAGGAATCTACTTAGATTGAAGAAGCTCTACAAGATTCATTTTGGATTACTGCTATGCAAGAAGAGCTGAATCAGTTCTCAAGGAATGAAGTTTGGGAGCTAGTGGGTAGACCTAAGAGGCACAATGTGATTGGAACTAAGTGGGTGTTCAAGAATAAGAGAGATGAAAACAACAACATTGTGAGAAACAAGGCAAGGCTAGTTGCACAAGGTTATTCCCAAGAAGAAGGCTTGGATTATGATGAAACCTTTGCACCTGTTGCAAGACTAGAAGTCATCAGATTGTTTCTTGCATATGCTGCCCACATGAAATTCACAGTCTATCAGATGGATGTGAAAAATGCATTTCTGAATGGTGTGCTTAAGGAAGAGGTTTATGTGGAACAACCTCCTGGTTTCAGACAGAATGGCCAAGTTTACAGGCTCAGGAAAGCCTTGTATGGTCTTAAGCAAGCACCCCGAGCATGGTATGATACTCTTTCTCGTTTCTTCATCGACCATGGTTTTATCAAAGGAACTGTTGATAGGACTCGTTCGGGATAGAAGATGGGAAAGACATCTTACTTGTTGATTTATGTAGATGACATCATATTTGGATCTCCAAATCATCAAGTTTGTGTGAAAAGTTTTCTACTCGATGAAAGAAAAGTTTGAGATGTCAATGATGGGGAGATGAATTTCTTTCTTGGACTTGGTGAAACAAACTAAGGAATGAATTTTCATCAATCAAGCAAAATACACCAAGGGTCTGGATTGCAAAGTATGGTGTACAGATTGCAATGCAGTTAGAATTCCTATGAATACTAACTACAAGATGGATCCTGATCCTGAAGGCAAATCAGTAAATCACACTGATTATAGAGGGATCATTGGATCACTGCTATATCTCACGACAAGTAGGTGCGATATAACATTTGTTGTTGGGATATGTGCAAGATACCAAGCTAATCCTAAGGCTAGTCACATGGAGGCCGCCAAAAAAAATTCGAAATATCTTAAAGGCAATGTGAATAGAGGATTATGGTATCCGGTGATGATAACCTTGAATTAGCTGGTTATTGAGATCTTCGATTATGGAGGATGTAGAATTGACAAGAAGTCTACCACGGGAACTTGTCAATTTCTTGTAAGTAAACCGATATCATGGTTTTCAAAGAAACAAACCTCAAGAGTGTGAAATCTTCTTTTGGGTGAATACATGGTTGCGAGGAAGTTGTTGTGCATGCATTCTTTCGCTCGCACAACAATTGAGGGATTATAAGATTATAGCCAATGAAGTACCTATATTTTGTGATAATAATAGTGCAATTGCTATTACACAAAATCTCAGTATTGCACACCGGATGTAAGCATGTTGATATCGGACATCACTTCATCGGAGATCATGTTGAGAAGAAAGACATCGAATGAATGGAAAATTCATCTTGATAAGCAGAGAGTTGATATCTTGGCTAAACCTTTGCATTTGAATCAAGATTTCGGGAACTACCGGTTGAATTAGGTATGTTGGATCGGTGAATAAAGAAAAATCGAAAAATTGAAGGTCTTGAAGCGTATGAAGTTTTTCGTGTTTTTTCTTGAAAAACTCAGGATAAAATTGAAAATACTGAACACTGAGTCTTGGGAAACTCAGTTATCCTGAAGATCAGTACTCAGTATTATACTGACACTTATCAAGGTCAAAACTCAGTAAGACTGATGGAGAAAATTAGTCTGAAGAAGTATTGACTCATGCAACACATTTATTGTCTAACTGAATCTCAGTAATCATTAGCAATAAATGACAAAACACCTGAAGGAATATTTGGGCGGGACCTTTGAAATACACGAGGAAAGTCAATGGTCTGCAGGAACAGTAATTAAATGCACTGTTCATTAATCACCAATAGGGATAAATTGGCGGCTTAGTTGTGAAATCGTCCTTTCATATACCCGTTTTAGTCGGTTTTTAATCTCAACCGTCGATTTCTTCATCTACGCGATTTTCCATAAATCAAAATCCTATATCCATTGAAAATTTTCTTTCAAATCCCCATTCCAAAAAGCCTTCATCTTCACAAACACTCTGCTTCGAAACCCTCGATTGCCCAGAAATTTTAACCTATCTCAAAACCCTTCACCAGAAATTCTCCAAAAATGACACTTTCTGTATCGACAAACTCGCCATTTCAATAAACCTTGGTATGCGAATATGTCATTTCTCTAGAAAGCTCGTCAATGCAACTCACGAGGAGGAGGCGTTGCATATGATTCGTTTAGCAAAGCTTACATGCTGGTCGTGAATCAACGGTAGAATAATATGCGAAAGAGGTAATTGAGTTTATCTCTAATATGAAGTTAGATGATGAGAAGTGCATAGAATCTCATATTACAGTCTCGCATTTGGAGCATGGTTCAAAATATGTGGATTTTGTTAGGGAATTATATATTATTCCTAAGAATCTAAATGTCATATATGAGTTAAGTGATAGAGATGAAGACCCTACGGTATACATGATGGGTAGGGAACAAGAGTATTTGGATAAAATTACTGAGCATCCAGTAAAGTTTGAAGCTACTCTGAATAAGAGGCATTTGAAGCCTAAATATCGAGTATTGTTGGATATTGTAAGCAAATGCATCATGAGTAGATCTGGTAGCTTTGAACAGATAAGCACGCCTAAGTTAAGGCTAATGGCGGCGATTGAAGATTCACCTTCCACGACATTCAACTGGCTGCACTAGTTGATCAAGGTGGTGAGTGATCAAGCCAAACAAATTCAGAAGGTGAATGGCTCTGTAGTTGTCAAAGGAAAAATTCTACATGCAACCAAGATTGCATTTATCTTAGAAATGTGCAGAGAAGAGGAGGACATCTTTGCCAATTCCACTTCCTTTCCAAAGTCAAAAATCATGTTCAAACCACCAACAAAGAAGACTTTGAGAGGAAAGAAAGAGAAAAACTCTGAGTCTCAGGAGGAGACTGCTGAAGAAGAAACTGCTGAAGAAGTCAGACAAGCCAGGGGGAAAGCCCTGATGCAAGTTAAAAGAGAGAAAGGAGAGAAACTGAAAAAGAAAACACTGGCTCCTCAGAAGTGCAGAAGGCTTCAATCTATTACTGAGGAGGAGGTCAGTGAAACTGAAGAAACTCAACCTGAAGGCCAATAAGGGTTGAAATTTCCACCGTGTTCTTGCTCAGTTGTGACAAATGCAAAAGAGCAAGAAACTGAGGAACATGTTTTCTCTGAGGTACTCGAAACTTCTCTGAGCTCAGATACAATTTCTCAGGAAATCTTCAAGGGACCTCAGATTCCTACTGAAGAGAGAACTGTTCAGACTTCAGATCAGTCTGAACCTTAGGAATTGCTGAACTTGGATGAACTTCTAAATGAACCATTTCTTGATCCATCAGCACTAGAACTCATACAATTCGATCCTACTGTCCCTGAGAGCCCAAAGTTGAAGAAGGGAGAGGCAAAAGAAACTGAATGGCAAAGCAAGGGGGAACGGTTCATCCTGGACAGATACCCTGAGCTTAATGCATATCCTGACCTTCAGGATCTCTTCTTCGAACTCGAGAACCACTTGTCTACATCTCGAATCGGACTCTTGGAGATCTTTGAATATAGCCTCCTTCAGAGGAGAAGATTGGTGGAATGCTGAGACTACTGTTTTGACAGAGTTCTCTGGGTTCAGGAAGACCAAGCTCAGAATTAAAATTGTTGACTTTGATGAGCTAGTAAAGAGAAAGGTGGCTGAGAAAAGGAAAGCTGATGTTGATGCCTCCAGTTCTATGAATCCAGAAGGAGATGAGGATCAAGATAAAGATGGTGACAAACAAGATGATCTTTGAAAAAATAATCGAGGGGAGAAGGAACCTCGGACCGATCTTCGAGAAAAAAAAAAAGAGATCGAAAGTCGGATGGAGAAAGGACGATGTCTTTGCCAGATCGATATCACACATCCTCAGACAGAAGTTAACACTATTCAGGTATCTTTTGGTACTATTAAACATTATGCCAAAGCTACTGAAGTTCCTATCTTTAAATCTGTTATGTATGATATGCAGACTGAGGCTCAGTTGGAGCAACCAACTCAGTTGGAGACAATTGTTTTGCCTCCAGAAATTGATTTCAGTCCTATCCTGGATAAATTGGAGAAGGTGGTGCCAATGGTGGGAAAATGACTCAAATTGAAGAAACCTTGGCAAGACAATCTCAAAAAGTTTGGAAAATCGAGTTCATCTTGGACATCTTTGCAACTACAAACAACTCTCTCTTGAGATAAAATGACTACTTTGGAAGGAAATATTGATGTAGTCAAAACCGAGCTCAATGCGAGAGATGAAGCGGATGTATCAAGAAAGAACTTCCTATCTTGAAGCCAAATTTGGTTGAGAAGAATGATCGATGATCAAAAGCAATTTATTGAGGAAATGGGCTCTCTGCTCATGACCAAGATGATGAAGATGATGCATGATGTCTTCTCAAATCGGTTTTGCACCTCTTTCGAAAAGAGTTCTCAATGGCTAAGAATTACATGAGAAGGCTAGAGGATGTGCATGATCAGTTGGCAGGGGAAGTGCGAAGTATAAGCAAAGAGCAATACCATATGGATACTGCACTGACTCAACTACTCCCAAGGTATGGTGCCAAAAAGGGTGAAAGGCTTGGTGGCAAATTAAGTGAGTTGTTGGCACAAACCATGGAGAGAAAGGCTCAGAAAGAAGCTGAAAGAAAGAAAATTGCTAATGTCTTAAAAGAAGTTGAAGCCATTGAGAAACTAAAATTCAAAGAAGCTGAGAAACCTATCTTCACTCAAACATCTGAGCAAACCGTTCAGGAAGTAATTTCTGAGAAATTGAGTGATAGAAGGATGATTGAGACAAGCAAAGCCGGTGAAGATCAAGTCAGACCTGAAAAGAAAAAGGCTGTTGCATTTGTGGAGCAAGGAAAGAAGAAAAGAGCTAAAGCTTCTAAGCCTACTCAGAGGAAATTGATAATGGATTTTGAAGAATCTGAGGAAGAAGCTGAAAAAGAAGAAACTGAAATTCAGAAAGAAGTCTTCAATACTAAGAAAACTCTGAAAACCCTTCAAATCGAAAAAGAGAAGAAGACTGCTGCTTCAGTATCAGGTGTTCCACTGATCAGGAAGAAGAAAGAAGAAGAGCAGAAAAGAAGAAGTGGTTTTAAAAAGTTTTTGAGCAAAAGGAGGGGTACAGAAAAAACTCAGAAATGGTCGCACATTGACAAGTGGATGCCTATTCAGTTCAATGATGCATGGGAGGAGATCAAGAGAACCTTCTGGTTCTATTATGAGATTCTGAGAGAATGGATGGGGAGCAACTCGGATATGAATGAAGCCTTCATTGAATACTTACTGACATTCTATCCTAAGTACCTGCAAAGTTGGCTCAACTTGGCAGATGAAGGAAATACTCAGATAGTAGCCCCTGGTCCATACACTTACCCAACTCCTAGATTTGAGAATGGCTATGTGAATTAAACAACCATTTCTCAGGAAATAGCCCAGTATGCCATCCAGCTAGGCCTAACAGGAAACAACACTGAAATCATCAAGGCAAGAGATGAACTGAAGAAGAGATACTACGGGATGTTCAACCTGGAAGTGCCAGAGGATGAAGTAGAAGAAGACTGAAGACTTTGTTCTTCTGTTTTTTGTTTTTAATTTTTCATTGTAATCTGTAACTCTTATCCTACATCAATGCAAATTTTATCTTTATGCTCAAAGATAATATCTCATTATCTTTTTACATGTCTTTTATGTTTGATATGCCTTATGTTTTAAAATTGTTGGGAGAAATACCATTTTGGTTGTAATAGATAAACTAAAACCTGAGGATAGGTTAGGTTTTCTTAAATGTAACAAGATGGTTTTGGCATCATCAAAAAGGGAGAAATTGTTGGGAGATGAATTTAATAAAGAAGTTTTGATTAGATTCCAAAAACCCTGAGTATGATATGTTCAGGATAATCTTGATAGACTGAGTCAGGTTTCAGTATAGATTGTTCAGGAAGTTATCTGCACCATGTATAGTCAGCAGATATAGATCAGGTTAGATTTTGAAGACACTGAAGATTCAGTAAGTAACTAAAAAGGAATCAAGACTCAAAGAAGTAACTTAAGACATCAAGACTCAAGATGTTATCGAAGACATCAAGACTCAAAGATGTCATCGAAGACATCAAGACTCAAGAAGTAACTTAAGACACCAAGACTCAAGATATGTTATCGAAGACATCAAGACTCAAGATGTCATCAAGACATCAAGACTCAAGAAGTTGTCAAGACATCGAAGACTCGAAGATATCAAGACCAAAGAGTTTATCAAGACGCAAGAAGATATCGAATACTCAGTATAACCTGAATGTTCAGAGGCACTGAATAATATCTATCTGAAGACTACAAAAACTGAGAAAAATGCAAATATTCATAAAATTAGATATTACCCAAAACATTCATATGCAGGCAAAATAAACTAAGTCTAAGTGTTGTTTAAGGTTGTCTCATTCAGAGAGATTGACCAAAAAGAGCCGTTTTGATTTGTCTACATTCACTAAAGACAAGAGCCAATCAGAGGAAGACAACATCGCTTTTTTATCGACACGAAAGCAGCGGGACCACGAATCATGTCGAGTGAGTACTAAGTTCGCATAAAAAAAAATTGGTGATTGGCTACATGACTGCATATTTCCTAAAACATGCAAGGGAGTATTCAAACCCTAAATATAGTCGTTCATCAAACACCATAAGAGGAAACACATGAAGCTATCTCCTCCAACGGATAGTTTTTCAAAGAGTGACCTTGGTGAAGTTGCCTATAAATACCAGTGACCTTCTACATTGAAAGGCATGGGAAATTTCAAAGCAACTCAAGAGCTCATTCGTATTATTGCAAATTGAAGCACTCGAAAAACCTAGAATTTCCCAAGTGTTTCACATTGAAGAGAGCTCACCGGGACTCGTTAGCACCGAGACCATACACGTGTGAGAATCGTTAGCACCGGGACCAACAATCAGGATGGTAGTTTTCAACCTGATAAACATATCCTAAAAGTCAGGGAACTCTGAGAGTTCAGGATATTTATCAAAGATAAAGTGCTACACTTTCTGCCTCCATTCTCTCTCTTCAGCCTCACCCTTCCTAAGTTCAGGAATAGGTGACTCCTCTTCAGAGCTAGAAACAACATTTGAAGGTATGAGAATTTTTGGTTCTGAGGGGTGTTTGGGTGGAATTTTCATTTGGCTCTCTTCAGCAGGTTTTTGAGAACCTGTGAAGATCTATCGAGTAATTCTATATGTCCCAATGCTTGTATTGAGCACCTCAGTAAAATCTTCTTCTCCTCCTTCAGGGATTTGTTCCCCCTGAATTGGTTCATCCTCAGCAGCTTGTGATACGGCCTCAGCCAGTGTATCCATTGGAGATTTTTGTCCTGTCTCCAGCTCTCGGATGGTCTTAAGCTTCTTTTTCTTCTGTTTTCGCTCTTCCCGAGCCTTCTTTTTCTCACCAACTTCTCTCTTTACCCTTAACAACTCAAGGGCCTTCTTCTTCTTTTTAGTCTCTTCTGAAGCCTCTGCTTGCTTCACTGACTCCTTCCTAACTCTCTTCTGAACAACTTTAGTCAGAGCCATATTATCCTCATCGGATTCAGTTTCCTCAGGATTTTCACACTCGGACTCCCTGAAGTCGCATGCTTCTTCCTCTGAGTTTTCGGTCTCCGAAACATAATTAGCTTTCTTGAGAAATTTTCTCCACAGATCAAATACTCATTTTCTCTAGGCAATGTTTCAAAAAGAAAACTAATCTTTGTACCAAAAAGTACCTTACCCGATTTCTTGAATGCCCCTTTGGAGAACGAAAGCTTCTCCTTTTGATGAAGAACAGTCCGCCAAAAACTTCAACCAATTGAAATCAACCTTCAGAGAATCTTCAATTGCAACCATGAGTCGAATTTTAGTTTTACTCACCTGCTCCAAACTCCCATAAGTTCTCATCAAGCACTTAGCCACCCGGAATTTCCTTTTCTGTTACGAAATCGACTTGCGAACCGTTCACCAAAATCACATGTTTCAATTCGACAATGCTATCGTTGATCTCAAGCACCACAACCTCCGCCGGAGATTCCTCGACAGCATTGTTGTTAATATACAACGGAGCTACAATGAGCGATTCGAATGCCGCAGCCAGAGGGTTTTGATTGAGATCAAGTTTGGTGATTCCGAGTGGCTGTTACGAAATTGACTTGCGAACCGTTCACCAAAATCACATGTTTCAATTAGACAATGCTATCGTTGATCTCAGGCACCACAACCTCCACCGGAGATTCCTCGGTAGCATTGTTGTTAATATACAACGGAGCTACAATTAGCCATTCGAATGCCGCGGCCGGAGGGTTTTGACTGAGATCAAGTTTGGTGATTTTGAGTGGCTATGATGGAAGCTCGATGAGGCATCAATGGTGATGATGATGTCGTTGATGATTATGTACAGATAAGGTGGCTTCATCCACCATAGAATAACCGACCAAATCGGTGGAATTTCATTCACTACGATCGGAATTGACAAAGATTCCCTGATCCCTACCAAACAGATTGTTTCAAATGTTATTCGAAAATCTTGGAGAATCATTCATCATCAGCCCTGGAGATTCGAGTACGCGCAAGCAAAACACTCCCCCTAAACAAGTTCAGAAAATCCACTCGTCTGCTAAAGGAAAAGTCGTCTACATTTCGGCTCCTAATCCCAAATCCGGGAGAAAACGCTCACTCAAAGATGGACTGTCTAGCCCGGACCACTTAAAGAAGTTCAGGACGAATGATGCACGATCTCAGAAAGTTGTTCCCTATTCTAAAGATACAGCGGGGGTAGTTGGCATGGCCCAACCCCACCGATCGCCATGAGTTACATTGTTTGAAAATGAAAGGAAGACACAATTAGACCCCTATCCAATACAAACATCAAGGGTAGAAACTCCAAAAACTTCATCAAAATAAAAAATAATTACTTAAATTAAATCGTATTTGATTTATACATTGTTAAGATAGGAATACAATAAAAAAAGTCAAATTAAATCATATTAATTTACTAAATCAAATCAATCATACTAATTTGCTAAATTAAATCAATGAAATTGATATTGACCATCTCTCCCCTATTAATAGGTTCTCTACCACAATATTTAGAAGAGTGAATTAGAGTATGCAATAAAATTATCATTCAATAAAATTATCATTGTATTGTAGTTTCATGTTTTTGTCGTTACACTTGCAAAAATCTTTTCGCCACCTAGGAATCCCGCAGATAATCATACCTTTTTTGGTCACCGAGGACCTAACGACTGACGGCGGGACATAGGTCAATCTCGAGTCAACAAACATGTCATCAGCTTCACCTTCAGTTTGAACCGGAATTTTCCTTTTCTGTTACGAAATTGACTTGCGAATCGTTCACCAAAATCACAAGTTTCAATTCGAAGACGCTATCGTCGATCTCAGGCACCATAACCTCCGCCAGAGATTCCTTGGCAGCATTGTTGTTAATATACAATGGAGCTGCAATGAGCGATTCGAACGCTGCGGCCGGAGGAGTTTTGATTGAGATCAAGTTCGGCGGTTCCGAGTGGCTGTGATGGAAGCGCGATGAGGCGGAGATGGTGATGATGATGTCGTTGATGATTATGTACAAATAAGTAGGCTTCATCCACGACAGAATGACTGACCAAATTGCCAGAATTCCTTGACAATTTTAGCCCCATGCCTAAGGTCAGGATTCCTGCTGAAATCAAAATTATTTTCATCAAAAATTTTAAATTACGCATTGACATTGCATGAATATACTGCTTTTCCTTTTTCTTCATTCTATATGAGGAAACATGTATGCTTGTATAGAAAGGGATCATGGAGTTTTTCAAAAATCACTTCAGCAAAAAAAATATTTAAAGGCCGAAAATAAGTTTAGCTACAAGCAAGAAGATCTCGAGTGAAGATAATTATATGCTCACTGCCCCTTCCATGGAAAAAACGATTAAAACGCCATATGAAATTGTGAAAGCTAAAAAAGTCCGGGACCGGACTGCTTCAATTTTAAGTTCATTAAGGAGTACTGGGAGATCATCAAAGAGGATGTGGTGAAGTCAATGATGGAGTTTCACCAGAATGGCAGAATAGTCAGGGGATCAAATTCCTCATTCACAGTGTTAATCCCCAAGAAAGAAGATGCAAGAAATCTTAATGAGTACCGGACTATCTCGCTAATAGGAAGTATGTACAAGATTCTTGATAAAGTCCTAGCTTGTAGATTGAGTAGAGTTAGGGAGAGAGTAATCTCGGAGAATCAAAGTGCTTTCATTGGAAACAGATTAATACATGATGGAATGGTGGTGTTAAACGAGGCAAGAGGAAGTAATGAAAAGAAAGAAAGCAAGAATCTTTTTCAAAATAGATTTCGCTAAAGCTTATGATTCGGTCGACTGGAGCTTCTTGGAAGATATAATGAAAATTATGAATTTCGATATGAAGTGGATAAAATGGATCATGGAATGTGTGTCGACAGCAACAACCAATGTCCCAGTAAATGGAAGCCCTTCGGGATAATTTAAGCTGGAAAGAGGATTGAGGCAAGGGGATCCACTCTCCACCTTTCTCTTCCTAATCGTGGCAGAGGGATTGAGCTTGGTAGTGAATAATGCGATCGAGATCAAGCTTTTGGAAGCAGTGGCAATCGGGAGAGATAAATTGAAACTCTCTCACCTCCAATATGCAGATGATACCATTCTTGTAGCAACTGCAAATCAGACCAATGCTTGGGCCATGAAGTGTATCCTCAAGAACTTTGAGTTAACGCCAAAATTAAAGGTGAACTATAACAAGTGTAGCCTGATGGGGGTAAATGTTGATGACGAGGAAATGTCTAACATGGCAAATGCATTGAGCTGTAAAATTGGGTTGGTATTGTTTTCAAACCTGAGGATCAGAGTTGGGATTAGCCACAAGAGTATCTCGGAGTGGGAACAACTGGTCCAAAAGGTGAAAAACAAGCTGAAATCGTGGGAACATAGGAAATTTTCCTTTGGGGAAAGGATCACTCTTCTGAAAGCGGTTATATTTACATTACCTATTTACTGCCTTCTGAAAAACCCTTTGAGAGTTATTTTTGCTCTACAAAGGAATTTACTTTGGGGGGGAGAAGAGAGAATGAGAGTAAATTAGCTTGGATTAGCTGGAAATCTGTTTTTGCACCAAAATCAAAAGGGGGTTGGGGGTAAGGGATTTAGTGAGTTTTAACACTGCATTAATGGGAAAATGGTTATGGAGGTACTTGAGTGATCGTAATTGTCTATGGGCTAGAGTCATTACTTCTTTACATGGGAATTTGAGGGAGAGTGAGAATGGGTTCATTTCAGATGTGAGTGAGTCTAGATGGCCTAGGTGGTGGAAGGATGTGGTAGAGTTAGGGTCAAAAGGAAAGGGGAGATGGCTTTGATGCAATATACAAAAAAAAATTAGGGGATGGGGGAGAGACCAATTTTTGGCATGGAATTTGGGCGGGGGAAGTGAGTCTTAGTAGAAAGTTTTCGAGATTATTTCACTTGAGTGAGAGAAAAAACAACAATATTAGAGAATTAGGGGAGTGGGTTGAGGAAGTGGAAGTGGGAGTGGAGAAGAGAGCTTTCTTTCTGAGAGGGAGATGTCAAGTCTGTCTAAGTTTTTGATATTGATTAACAGGTACGACTTACGTGAAAATGTGGCAGTTTGTTGGAAGTGGAACCTGAATTCGGATTGGAAATACAGTACCAAGACAAAATACGAGTACTTAATCCTAAATGAAGAGCTTTGACAAAATGGAAGAGAATCAAGAAGCTGAGTTCACACTGGTTTGGAATAGGATAGCACCACATAAAATTGCGGCCACGGCTTGGAGAACACTTTGGGATAGGCTACCGACTAGGAAAAATCTGAAGCAATGCAGAAATCTTTCTTTAAATGAAATAAGCTGCTCGATTTATGGATCAACAAGCGAATCGACGGATCATATTTTCCTACATTGCGTAGGAGCTACAACGATTTGGAGAGCATGCCTACAATGGATGAATATGGACCTCGCCTCACATTCCAACATCAAGGACCACTTCATCATGTTCTCAGGTATTTTACCCGGGAAGAAATCTACTACTTGTTTGTGTGTCTGTGGGAATTTGTGGTGTGTATTATATGGAAGACACAAAATAAACTGATCTTTGAGGGCGTGGAGTTTAATAATGACAAGATTATAGATGAGATTAAAGCTCGTCTTTGGAGCTGGATCTTGGCGAAGAATTTTATACACTGTAATGCCTCCTTAAATTCTTGGATGGCTAATCCTTTATCTTTACTTAACATCTGATCTTTATAATCTATTTTCCTGTATTTTTTAACTCTTAACTACCATTTTAGTTAAGATTTTTGGTAATAAAAATTTTCTTGTCTGATCCCAAAAAAAAAAAAATTGACATCAGTTTATCACAGACTTCACATTGGGTACCCTAATTTTTTTTTCATAAACTGTAATTCTATTATGTTACTTCTGTATATTCCATGGTGTATATTTTACAAAAATTGGATTGAGCATGGATGTGTTTATTTTACAAATAAAGGTTCATTGTCAGTAGTATTTATTATCAATATTAAATGATTAATATTATAATAAAAAATAAAAAGTCGGGCCAGCCGGCCGGCCCGTGGCTTGTCGAGCCAAATTGACCAGGCCCGTGGGCCAAATGGGCCCGACTTTTTTTGGCCTCTAATTTTTTAGCCCAACCCATGCTTAACCTCGGGTTGGTCGGACCGGCCTATCAGATCGGGCTCAAATTGTCGGCTCTAATAGTAAATGCCCAAATAAGTACATGACGGAGGGAATATATATTTATATTTATTGATATTTAATTACTTTCTTAATTAGTGTGAAATATCATTAACAACAAATATTTTTTTGGCCATGTACAACAAAATAAAATAGGATTAATAGAATTTAATAATTCTTAACTTGAGATTGCAAAGTATAACTTCCTGTGAGGATAGTTGTGAAAAACGAACATACCCTTTGACCATGTTTGTTTTCGGTTTGAGGAGGATGTGACAAATCCGGATGAAGAAGAAAGGTGGATGTAACAAATCCTACGGATAGTAATTTTTTTTTTTGTTGAATGTGGTAGGGGTGGGTGGGGCTTTATGCAAATCAACACTTTTTAATGATGATGATGTGTTATTTTCTTATTATTAGTTAGTGGGATAATGACTATATTTAAAAAAAATGTAAGAAAAGTAGGAAAAATAATGAATTGTTGTAAGAAAAGTATGAGAGAGAATGAGTTGGTGTAAAAAAAGTAGTAATATGATAGTTTTACGCTATAGGTGTATAATAGAGGTAAATGTGTATTTGGATGGAGGATTAGATGTGCAAATTCGAAAGGTGGCCGGGATGGGGGGAAACCCATCCCCCATCCGGATCTTCCCGGCTTAAAACAAACATGGCCAAAATGTTAGTCTTTTTAGAGATGATAGTTTTATTCAAAATATTTGTCATCTCTTATCTACTAAAATGAATCACCCCCAATTCAAATCTTTGAATTTTAAATCTCTAAATTTCTGTTATAAGTTATTTATGGTATTATTATTAGTTTTTTAATTTTTTAATCTCAATAATTCATTATTTAATTTTGTTTTCTACCTTCCATTTATCTTTTATCTATTAATTATAAATCACTCCCTATTATTTTGTTTGCTATATATCAAATCCTTTGAATTTTTATGAGAAGTTATTTATGATATTATTAATAATATAATTTTTAATTCCTAATTAGTTTTTCTAATTTAGTTTATGTCATTCAATCTTTTGTAGAATAGAGTTAATATAAATATTCTAATTCTTATATTTTACTAATTTTTTATCGCACTTGTCTAAAGACTTTCTTCGTCTGTGTCCAGTTTTTTTTTTTTTTTTTGTCTCATTTTTTTCTGAAGATATTTATTGGAAGATTCGTAGAGGTTTCTTAGGAAAATTCATTTTTAAATATCACTCCATAATTTATTAATTTATACTCCCTTTTATTCTTTTTAAATATCACTAGCATGTAATTGAGCATACTATGCGAGATTGAAAATAGTTTTTATATCATTAATTTTAAATTAAATGCTTCAAATATTTAATTAGTTTGATTAATTCAATTATAGACATAATTTTTATTTACTAATATTGTATGTGCATATTTTTTTCATTTCTTATTCTAAATTACTCTCTCCCCTTCTTCCTAATGTCTTTTGAGTTGATGACTATTAGGTTCCATTTGACCACTTTTATTACTACTAGGTTCCAACTTTTAAAAACATTACTACTAGGTTCCAAAAGTAGATAAATGGACATAAATGCTCTTAAATGAGTCCTCCTTTCCTTCTAGCTTGTGTCCAAAATACTATTTCCAATAAAGTATTTTTTTCACACCTTCTTTACATCACTCATATTCTATTTTACATCACATTTTATTTTTGGTAGTCTTCTCCCTTCATTTTATTTCATTTACAAATTTCAAAATTTAATTTTATTTCATTTACAAATTAAAAAAATTCATATCTATAAGACAAATATCAAAATTTTCATATCTAAAATGAGTGTTTACATACTTTCGTCTAAAATTAAAAAAAATTACATGTTTTCGTCTTCTTCGACATGCACATAATGCACAAATATGCATGCACATATGCACAAATATGCATGCACATATATATCGATACATGAACATATGCATATAAATCTGAAAAAAAAAATCCAAAACTTAACAGATCCATCTTCATCTTCTCCTCCATCTTCAATCTGCATCTTCAACATCTTCATATCTTCAAAAAGCCAATAATCAAGAAACTCATGAATGAATCCATTAAATTTCTTCAATATGACCAAACATCATCTATAACCTCCTCATATAAGCACAAAAAATCCCAAAATAATAGCAAAAAACTGGAAACACGTGCCCAAAAAATTAGCAAAACAACATCCAAACACAAAAAATAAAAAAATCTCTGCAACATCCAAACACAAAACACAAACCCTTTGATTTCATCAAAATCCCCCAAAATTACCCAAAATAACTCAAATCCATTCCAAACCCATTTTATCTCCATTTCTCCATTTTTTGTTGCGAATAATGAATATTTGATCTTCTGTCTCAATTCTTTCCTATACATGTTATGCACATATATGTATCAATTACAAAAAGGGATTTAAATCAAAAAGGTCCCGTATCTTTGTACCTTTATTGAAAAGGTCCCGTATATATCACTTGTTTCAATTTAGCCCCGTATGTTTTTAATTTGTGCCGATTTAGTCCCAAATTGCCGGAGACCGGTCAAACCAGCCAAAAACGATGTCGTTTTTTGCGCATGTGATACACGCGCCCCTAATTTGGGACTAAATCGGCGCGTGATACAGTGTTTTCCGATCAAAATTAGGGGCGCGTGTATCACACGCCCCAAAAACGACGTCGTTTTGGGGTAGTTTGACCGGTCTCCGGCGATTTGGGACTAAATCGGCACAAATTGAAAACATACGAGACTAAATTGAAACATGTGATATATACGGGACTTTTTCAATAAAGGTGCAAATTTACGGGACCATTTTGATTTAAATCCCCTAACAAAAACAAGGGTAGAAAAAAGAATGAAGAACACGTAAGTCGTCTTGAGGGGATGCAACCAATGTTGAGACAGGTACCGCCGAGGGCTCCACTCTTCTCGATGCAAGTCGTCTTGAGGCCGAGCTGCGTCCTTGATAGCGGCGACGTAACCACCAGGACTGCCGCCAATGACGACGATGTTGTTCTCATCAGATCCAGAGGCGAAACCCCTGCCTATAACCGACGAGTATTTGGTGTCGTTGCAGAGATGCTTTGATGATGAAGAAAAGAGCGTTGTGGCTCTTCGTCGTGCGAGACTCGCCATCGCCATTTTCGGTTCCTTGGGGGGTTTTCTTTGGGGTTTGAATTTGGGTGGTGGTGGGGGGATTTGGGTTTTGCAGATTGGGGTTTGAATTTGAAATTTGGGATTGTGATTTTGAAATGGGGTTAGTCAAGGGGGAAGAAATGCGGGAAGGGTGTATTGAGAATTTTATCACATTTTGGAACCTTTTAGTAATTCTAAAAATAGTTGGAACCTACTTGCAATATTTCCACTAAATTGGAACTCATAGTAATTTTCTCATGTCTTTTTAGTCTATTAGAATATTAATATAATAAATATTGTTATGATATTTTCTCCCTTCATTATATCATATATACCCATAATAATTAATTTTTATGGTTATTTAAATTTTCTTATGCCAACATTAATCTTAAAATTTTTATAATTAAATACTTATAACAATAATTATTATTGGTTGGAAAAATTATTCACATAACATATTTGTTAGAAAAAAAATTAATAACCGTGAAAAGCAATCATGAGGGGTAAATACGAGATAATGGAGGGTGAAAATGTCAAAATGACATGTATTATGTAAATAATATATAAGACTGAAATGAGTATGATATCTAATTTTAATGGGAGGAAGTAATTTAGAAAAAAAAAATGAAAATATGCACAAACAATATTAGAATATAAAAAATATACCTGTAATTGAATTAATCGAATTAATTAAATATTTAAAATATTTAATTTAAAATTAATAATAAAAAATATTTTAAATCTCGTATAGTACGCGGGGTTACGTGCTAGTTTTGCAATATATAAGAATTAAATGTAATGCTGCAATTTGGTCCTTATACTTGTTTTTATAATAATATGCAACAAATGATCATGTAAGTAAATCAAAGGGTAATAACAATAAATTATGAGTGATACTTGTGTGCACAATTGCACATGGTGCAATTGGATTTAATTTTAATTTGGATTAACCACACACTAGAACTTGGGTAATTTCACCCTTCATTTCTTTTTCCATTCCCGAACCATGAATCCTAAACCCGAACTCTGAACCCTGAACCATGAACCCGAAACCCTGAACATGAACCCAAACCTGAATCCTGAAACATGAACACAGAACCATGAACCCAAACTCGAACCCTGAACCATGAATCCGAACCCTGAACTATGAACCATTCGGTTGGGTCGAGTCAGTCGGGTCGGGTTCGGGTCAGCCTCGAGTTGGGTCAGGGTCTTGTTCGAAATTTGAAATATAGTTAAAAAGAACCCCTGAAATCCAACGGTCAGGATCTCCTGTTACATAATGGTGTTACATCTCCTGTTACATCATTTAAATTTACGCCAAGTGTTCATTCAAAAAAAAAATAGAAATGTGAAATTAACACTCTAACATATTTTTTTTACCTATTTAAAGAATGATATTAATTAATTTAAGAAACACAAATTTAATCCAAGATCACATCCCATAGTTCATACTTTAAAAAATTAATTAGTAACTATAAATTAATTAGTAATTAGTTACGTACAATTCTTATACTCATACACATTTGTCTTTTCGATCTCCATATATAGTAATAATATATATAATTCTTATACTCATACATATTTGTCTTTTATATAATTATAATAATAATATTTAGTTTTTATTATTATACCTGTGTCACTTCACGTCATAATTCTTTGGGGTCCTCACTCTAAGGTACAAAAAGTATGGGATAATTACTCTAAGGTACAATGTGCAAAAATTACGTTGCACTTTAGTATCTAATTTGAACTAAAGTGCAAATTTTTTTTTTGCATATTGTACCTTAGAGTAATTTTCCCATAAATTTTGAACTTTAGAGTAATTTTCCCTAATTCTTTATGCAATTTTGATTTGTTATTGTGTTTAATATATGTGTATTTGACTATTTGCAAGAGTTTGTTTGTGAAGTTTTATATTTTTTTACAAAATTTATTATTAGGTACATATTTGGACATTTAAGAATTAAAAAAAAATTGCAATTATTTATTATGAACTAATTTTATATTATTGTAAAATTTTATACTAGTATTATTCTAAAATAGTTATCATATTTTCTTTCTATCTCCATAATTATAATATTAATATTAAATCATATAAATATCTATAGATTTATAGTAATAATTATATATAGTAATAATAATTATTATTATACATGTCATCATCTTTTATCAAGGTGTAATCATATCGTGAAATTCTATTTTATTGTAGTCGATTTTAGATGTTATTGAATTATTTATGTGGCTCCAATTAATTCATTATAGATTTTATAAGTTTTTTGGAATGAGAATTTGGAAGGAATTTACTTTTTTTTAATTAATATAATTTTTTAAATAGGATAAGTGGTTATATTAGGATGTTATTCTCATATTTCTATTTTTTGGTGAATGAACACTTGGCGTAAATTTAAATGATGTAACAGAAGATGTAACACAATTGTGTAATAGGAGAACCTGACCGGAAATCCAATTGCATCAATTCTAAATTGGTGCAAAAGGATGCACACATTTTGCCATAAATTATATATTTATATTTATTAATATTTAATTAGTTTCTTAATTAGTGTGAAATATCATTAACAACAAATATTTATTTGAGAAAGTCTTGTATGAAATATTGCACACTAGTGTTATGTGCAATACAACACAAATAAGGTAACAATTGTCTCAAATTCATGTCTCATGGGGTGGCCATTGAAATACCGGCAAGAGAGAGGGTTCAGTTTGGGAGACGAATATATATTTATAGAAGGATATCTTTATCAAATATATGTCGTAGCCTAGTGGTTCAGGTCTATTGTTAATGTATTTGGTCGCAGGTTCGATTCCTATTATACACATAATTTTTTTTTTGTCAATTTTTTGTGTATTACTACATCTATATATAAACTTTTACTACATTGTTATATTGAAAATACTTCACATCTCACGTAACACTTAATAAAACATATCGTAACACATAAGTATTCATAAAGTAACATGGGTTAAAATGTAACACATTATTGTTTATATGGTAACACATGAGTATTCACATAGTATTACGACGATATATGAACAGTGTTACATATTACTAAAAAAACATGTGTTACCACATAAAAAAACCCAGAGCAAACGCGAAAAGAAATCCACAGTCCAAATTTACAGATTTAAAGAACAGCTTGATGTGTTACTACATGAACAAAAGGAGTGTTACCATATGAGCAAAAGAGTGTTACTACATGAACAAAAACCAGTACAAACGCGAAAAAATCTTCAGTCCAAAATTACAGATTTACAGAACAGACTTGATGTGTTACTACATAACCAAAATGAGTGTTATCATATGAGCAAAAGAGTGTTACTACATGAACAAAAACCAGTACAAACGCGAAAAAATCTTTAGTCCAAAATTACAGATTTACAGAACAACGTGAAAAGAGTGCAGAAGGATCTGAATTTCATCACACACTTTGTATTGAGGGTAATACAAACACCACACACATATTCTCTCTTCTTCTCGTAGAATCCACATCGAAATCCAAATTGAATGATCTGGTTTCATCCAATGATCAGGAAGAATCGAAAAAAAAAAAAATTGACAAGAAATTAGGGACGCAGCGAACGAAGGAAGAAAAATCCGATCCGTTAAGGGCGGACGGAAGAATAATTTGGAAGCGCCTCAAGGAAGAAGAAGAAATCTGCCTGTTGCCCGTGCTTCATTGGCGATGACGCTGGAGGAAGAAGGCCCATAAGACCCGCCATTGGTTGCCCTAATCGGCTGTGGTCGACAAAAAAAAAAAAAAAAAGTCCAATTAAATTACAATTGCACATAACACTAGTGTGCAATATTGCATACAAGTTTTTGTCTATTTATTTTGGGTAGGAGAGATTAATATAGTTGACAAAAATTTGTATGAACCCGAGTTCACTTTTTAGTATTATTATTATGTATAAAAAAATTTACTATTATGTATAAAAATTATCACTGTTATGCACAAAAATAATAATTATTTAAAAAATATTTTATATTTTTAAACAGTGAAATTTTATGTGCCTAAAGAATTCATAAATAGATTTTGTTCACAGGAGTGCTACTCAATATAGTTTGGCACGCTAATCAAGAAGATGCACCCACACCCAGTCCTTTTTTCATATAATTCAAGCATTACGATTCCTCGCTCTCCCCACTGAATATTCTCATCTCCATTTTTCCATTCCGCATCCATGGACTCCACCAAACCCCCACCCAAACCCAATAACGATTTCCTAACCCACCTCGAAATCTACCTCTCCAAAAGAGACGGCGTCGACAAATTGCTCAAAATCTCCCGCTACGCCACCAAGATAATCATCGCCTCCTCCCTCCTCCCCCATGATCCCCTCGCATCGCGCCTCAAATCCTTCGAATCCAGCGTCGGAATCAGCCGCAAGGCCTTCCGATTGGGCAAATTCGTCCAGGACGTCAACGCCCTACGCGCCGCCGATTTCTCGCCTCACTTCCGCCTGAATTCCGCCCTCTCCGGCGTCGCCTACGGCGGCGAGGGCTTCTACTATTTCATCGAACAGTTCGTGTGGCTCGCGAAAGCCGGATTGATCGACAAGGGGCTTTTGCCCAATTTGCAGAAATGGAGCGCGTGGTGCGAATTCGTGGGATATTTCGGGAGCGTGGGTTTGAAATTGGTTCAATTGAGGGAGATCGGGGAGGAGGAGCGGTGTTTGGGGGCGAGCGTTGATGTGTCTGTTTTGAGGGGAATTAAGAGTGGGGAAGAGATGGAGAAATTGGGGAAATTGAGAGGGAAGAAATTGATGAAGAGGCTTTCGGTGGTGCAGGATTTGGCGGATGCTTTGATGGCGTTGGCGGATATTAGAGACGGCGGAGGGCGGCTGTCGGCGCCGCTTTTGGTTTCGTCGGCGGGATTGTTTTCGGCGGTGATTAGTACTCATAAGAATTGGGTTTCTTGCTGAAGGTTTTTGAGATATGAAATTGGAATTGTATTGAAAATAACATATAGTTTTATTTTTCACCCAATTTGATGTTTGTAGTTGTCAGAATTAGTGAATAAAAGATTATTTTGGACACAAACTGTATGGCGAAATTTGTTCATGCTACGAAGCTCATATCATTGCATTTATAAATTGATAATACTGTTCTTATAAATTAGTACTTGTAACATTTAATATTATTGTCTCAATTTATAAGTGTAATGATATCAACTGATACATATAATAATATTAATTTATAAGTGTAATGATATAAATTTCATACTATGAACAAGTTTAATCGAAGTCCTGCTCTATTTTGGAAGTTCTCAATCCATTCCATGTAGCTTTTGGTTGCTTTTGATTCTAAACTATACTCCATTTTATATGTTATAGAAATATTGAATTTGGAAGAGAAAGGAATAGGAGAGGTTACATGCTTCTTTATTGGGAGGACCTTTTCTTTGTAACTTGTTATTTTGATAATTGGGTTCTGATCTATATATCCAATATTCATTGTCAACGATATCGATACTGGGAGAACATTTCACGAATCGACAACCTAGTTAGAGGGAGAAAGTGATAAAAATAGAGGGCTGAAGCGGATAAAACAGTGGTTGTGTCGTTATGTTCTTAAGATAATACACCTTTCTCTTTCGCTGATAAAAGAAACATACTTTCTCTTTTATAATTATATTCATATACACCTTTCTCTTTCGCTGATAAAAGAAACATACTTTCTCTTTTATAATTATATTCATATTGTAATACAATTTTCAATACCATGCATGTGTAATATTAAGGACAAATATGTGTACAAGTAACACATACTTGCCCTTTTAGTAACACAACCCTAAGTTTTCTTAGTTTTGTGAATTATTATTTTTACAAAAATAAAATAAAAACCTAAAGCTATACGACCACATGTCTATCAAGAGGCCGGACCCCAGTAAAAACCTTCTGTTAGGAGAAGTGAAAATAAAATCTTCTAAACAATCAATTTTTTTTTTCTTCTAAACAATCAATTTATGTTTGTCTAAACAATCAAAGGCAGCAAACTTATCGGCCATTAAAATTGTGTTACACCCCTGATATGGAACCTCTGTTGTACAACACTGTATTGTGTAATTAGAAATTCACTGTTCAATTGTGTATTTGGATTTATTGCAATACAACATTGTGTTGTACAGTTAAAAAAATTACACAATTAAACAACAAATTTCTATTGCAAAATACGATTTTATGCAACACATGACCCAAATTCGTAATATTCCAATGCATGTCATGAAACAAGTTCTTAGCCCACAACCATTTATCACATAGTCGACGAGGAATAGTAGGGTACAGATGATTGAAATTAGGGAAAATTAGTAGTAGACACAATTTTTTATGCAAATTACTAATAAGTATAAATGAGATTGCATATATAGTTAAAATTGCACGCGAAAGTACAAATATACTTACATATATGTAATCATTTTGTACCTATTAATAAGTTGAAATCCTGAAATGTACCTATCAATAAGTCTCATCCTTGAAATTAATGTATACACCACAAATTTCTTAAGCCGCTTTAGTGTGCGGTCTCTACGGCAGTTAAAAAGGTCGACAATTCAGCCTCGAACGAAAAACTGAGAAATTTTAGTAGGAAATAAGTTATTAAAAGATGCACTTTTCTATTTAATAAGGCAAATTTAACCAAATATAAGATACAATAGCAGCATGGTCTTGACAAAGAACACCAAGAAACCTGCATCTAGACAAATAGAAGTATTAAAGGCATCAAAGATTTTCGTAAGCATTTTTAACAGTAAACTCGCAAGTCGTAAAAAGGTGATCCAAGTGATCATCTTCTTGCTTTCTACAAAGAACACATCTCGAAGGACCTTGGAAACCTCATTCACCGAAACCATGTCCAAGTAATTAAGAAGCTTTTGGTGAATGGTTGTTGAATCTCCAAAACTAGTATTAGTTCTTCCACACAAAAGTATCAGTACACTGACTGAACAATATTAGTTTGTGAGATCTGCTAATTTAATGAAAACGAAATAGAAAACGAGAAGAACACCAATTTACGTGGTTCGATCGTGATGATCTACATCCATGGAGGGTCAAGACATCAGTCACTACACTCAAGATCCAAGTTTACAACGTACAACACCAATCAATCACACGATCGAATGTTGGCTTTTATTAATCCAAATTTGGTTGAAATGATCTCATTTTTATGTAAGCTCTCCTTATTTCATCTCTTTGATTAACATGTTCACAGATTGAGATACGTTTAAACGGATCACGTCCAAGTGAATTAAGATCAATTTCAATTCTTTGTGGGTGTGACATCAGGAGGCGGAGAACTACATTATCATTGTTAAATGTAAGATGCTCTTCACTTGTCATAAGTTCCTTCCGTTTGAAGTTGGTGAAGAGTGACTTGATAATTTTCCCTTTCTTCGCTTCTCGATTATCCATCACCTATTACAAAATCAAACACAAAATTAGAGGAAATATTAAATACTCCCATAAGCATTACAATTTTATCAAATAACAAATGCTCTCAAGGCTCAAGCCCCAACTCCCAACTCCCAACTCTCAAGGCAAGGGCAAATATTAACAATTTTATTTATATTATAAACCCATTAATCATCATATACAATAAATAATAATAAATTGCAAACACTAACATAAACATTATACCTGGACTTACGGATGGCAATTTCCCGCGGTGATCTGCCCCGACCCTGGTTTGATTATTTATATTTTGTTCTTTTAAATTATTTTATACAAAATAATTTTATAACATAATTGGCTCTCCATGATTTTTAAGGAGATAAAATAATTTAGATAATAAAAAATAAAAATTAAATATAATAGTCGGTTTTCAGGTCGGGTTCGGGGATACCTGAAAACATTAGGGTGGGGATGGGGACTAAGAAAAATTTCCCGTCGAGGTACGGATCGGTTTTGGGGACAAAAATTCCCCGTCGGAGCCGGGACCGGGAGAGGCATAAATCGGCCCCGCCCCGCCCCATTGCTACTCCTACCTGGACTGGAGTTTGGAGAGTAAGGAGAAAAGACGTTAAAGATACAATAAAGTACAGGTCTTTCATTGGTCACCAGACCATCATGCCAAAACAGCCTCAGCTTTACGTTTTCTTAAATTATGAGACTTTAATCTCATATTTGTATGTCTAAAATTTATACAAACATAAGACATAACAAAACAAATAACAAATAGACACTTGAATGAGAATCACTAAAAGTTTAGCTTTAATTTTAACAACGATGAAACCATAGATTGATACTTGAATAAGCATATAAAAACTATAAAATTACTAATCTATTTTTTTTGAAAAATTATGAATTCAGAAAAAAAAAGTAAGTATTCAATGATTTAATATATCACAACAATGGAATGAATGAAGTCGTGATGGAGACAAGAGGAAGGGCCGTGGGCACGCTCCGACGACAAGAGAAGCAGCGGCGAATTAGTCAATGTAATTCTCCATAAGTAGAGTCAGTTGCATAGGTACATAGAGAGTGTTGAGATATTTTAGTTTTGATGAATTATGCCAAAACATTATCAAACTTGTGTTATTTAAGCTAATCTACAGATAACAAGTTAAGGGGGAAAGAGAGAACAAATTGAGGGGGAACTCACGAAATCAGAAGAAGATGATCGAGATCAGATGAGTAAGATGAGTTCCGGAGTTAACTGAGGAGCTGTACAAATCAAATATGAAGAAAAGCTAAAGCCAGCAAATCAGAAGAGAAGGTTGCAGATCAGAAGATGAGCAGATGAGACTGATCAAGATCAGACGTGATCGAAATCAGATATGAAGAGGAGCAGATGAGACTGATCGAGATCAGACGTGATCGAGATCAGATATGATAACCTGATATGCTAACCTGATGTACTGACCTGATGCTATCCTGAGATGTTGATCTGAAGAAGTGTTGATCTGATCAGTCGAGCTGATCAGATCAGGTAAGAAGAAATCAGATAGTCTGAGTCAATGTGACCTGAGGGTCAGGATGTCTGAATTCAGAAGAGATGAACTCAGTAAACTTGAGTGTCAGTATACCTGATCAGACAAGGTCCGCTGAAGAAAAGTCTGCTGAATCAAGAAACCTGAGACTCAGATAGAACTGAAGAAACTGAAGACTCAGTATGTCACTGAAGACACTGAGGCTCATATAACCTGAAGGCTCAGATAACCTGAAGGTTCAGATAACCTGAAGGCTCAGAAGGTTCAGATAACCTGAAGGCTCAGAAGGCTCAGATAACCTGAAGGCTCAGATAGCTCAGATAACCTGAAGGTTCAGATAAACTGAAGGCTCAGATAGAACTGAAGATCCTGAGACACAGAAGAAACTGAAGAATATAGCCGTTAGATTCAGCTGACGTGGACCAATGAGAGGAAGACGACAAGCCTGAAAAAGCTGCAAAAAGCTACAGAATAGTATGGATTTGAATGTGATTCTCTCCAACGGTAACATTCAAATTCACACTATAAATACAAGTTCTTCCATCAAATTAGGTGTGGAGAATGTGGCAAAAGATGCTACAGAGCGAAGAGCCATATACTCAAGCATTCCCACCATAGAACACAGAGCACGAAATACACGCATATATTCAAGAGTGTTCTACCCTAGATCTAAGCACAAATGTAATATCCTAAGCTTAGAGAGATTTTTCCATCCTTAGCATTGAGGCTAAACAAATGTAAGGGAAAATCTCAACCTAGTTGGAAACCAAACAAATCTTTACCCAAACCCAAAAGTTAGGTTAAGTTTCTTACCGCAAGATTTCAGACTAGGGATTCTAGTTTCTGATTTCTGGGATCGGTTGAATGTGAACTCGGTAAACATCTAGCAATCCCAAAAGGGAGGGTAGGCAATCCCGTGAGGGAGATAAGTCCCGTTTGAGTGTGAACTCGGTAAACATCTAGCAATCCCGAAAGGGAGGGTAGGCAATCCGTGAGGGAGATAAGTCCCGTTGGTTAAGTTGGTGCCCCATGAAGGGAAGAGTGGATGTAGGACGGGTTTCGTCCGAACCACTATAAAATCGTGTGTTCTTTACTGCTTTATGTTCTTACTTGCCATATGCATTTGATTATAAGCAAAACACAACACACATGTTCTTAAAAGCAAAAAAATTAGAATCACTCTGCCCTCTCCCCTGTTTTATATATGCATTACACAAAGTCTTCCACACGCGCATGGGTTTCCTCAAAATTCGGGACCTACAGAGAGAGATACACAATCTGAGTGATAGAGTTCTGGGAATCAGTCAATTATATCACAAAGTTAGGGTTCTTCATTGGCGAGGGACGATTTTTAGCTTGATTCAGAATCGTTGATTTCAAAAGTCATGGTTTCGCCAATTTCCTTGGCTAGAGCACTCACCCTCAAATCATGCTGCATATTACTTTATGTGCTTCATATTTGATCATTTGAACAAAAATAATTGTGCATTTACTTTGGGTGGGTTTCATAGTTGGAAAAAGGTCATTTTTAAAACATGTGGGGGATATTGATTCACTACACAGCAAAACTGTGGTTTACATGAACTCTCTAAAGGATGTCTCTCAGCATATTGATAAAGCAATTAATTGTGAAAAACCGAAAGAGATAAAGAAAAACCGTCTGCGGGTTATGACTACAACTAAGTGTTTTCAATATCTTACTTTGCAAGCATGTGTTTTGAGAGGGCATGAAGATTTGGTATCTTCCAGAAATCAAGGTAATCTCATTGAATTGATAAAACTGGAAAGATGAATATTGAAATTAATGACATCGTTTTAGAGAATGCTCCTTTAAATGCCAAGTATATATCACCGGCTGTTTAAAAAGAGATTTTGAGCATCTTTGGTAAGAAAAAAAATTCGTGAGGAGATTGGTGATTTGCCAGGAGCACGCCAGCTCGGGCGACCAGAAAGACATCAGAGGCCGCCGCACCACGAGGAGTATGATCGCCCGACTACCCACCAGCTACTCACCCAGACGGGCGAGCACGAGCAGTGGTCGAACAGAACGCCCGACGAACAGAAAAGGAAAGACTTGCTCGCCTCCGAGGGCGAGCAGAAAGCAAGGACCATCAAATAGCCCCAATCGAGGATCATCAAATAGCCCCAATTGAGTGTGGGAGAACTCAGATGACTTAAGCGTGATTCTCAAATAGCCCCAATCGAGGATCATCAAGAATGGGATATTGATGATGCAATGGAGATTGGTGTGCTATCTGCATCATACTCTTCGAGGGTGTAGTAAGATCTCACTTACTACGAGATACTAGGTATCTCATGATAGATGCACAAATACCTTAGAGGGTATTGGTACACCCATCCGAGAAACCGTTTGATGTAGTTCCACTATATATGTCTACGGGTGTCTCGGTTAGTGGGAGCGATGCGATACTCCTTTGACTTGATGTCAATACTCACGACATGTGTGGAGTGATGAACTTTGACCATGAACGACGCTTGCACCCTTCCATGGTAGATATTGCTTGGATTGGGTTCATCACAAAGTGCATGTGCGTGGTAGTTGAGCCAAGAAAAGGATTCATTCCTCAAAGTGGATTTAGAGAGAATACTCATCTTCTCATCATAATTGGATCAAAGTCATTGGCCAATGCACGTCAACTTGGACTTTGTGGCCAAGTGTGACACGAGTGATCAATTAGTGATTAGAGATAAATTAATTTAGTTATTTGAATAGACGCTTCATCATGTTCAAGACTAGTCGAGTATTCGTGAATGAAAGGAGGAAATCGCAATAGCCCATGTTACAGTTACAGGTAGTTGCACGTTTCTCGCAACGTACCTCATATATTGAGAATGTCTGATTTATTGTCTAGAGTTCAATTAAGTCCGTTAGTTTGACTAATCGCTCGATATACGAGGGCCTATGGGTCACACAACAAGTAGTTCCCTTTTACGGATTATAGTTGGTTGATTAAATGTTAAATTGGATTTAATATTTAATTTATGGAGAATTAATTAATAATAGATTAATTTGAAATTAATTATTATTAATGTTTAATTAAGTTGGATTTAATTAAATAGGAGTTCCCAACAATAATATATGGAATATTATTGTAGGATTTAATATATATGGAAATAAATCGTAGAGATTTGACATATATGGAAATTAAATCCGTAGAGATTTTATATGTAGGAAATAAATCTAAGAGATTTATTTAAATAAAGATTAGGGATTTTATTTCACAATCAGGTTAGCTTAAGATTTAAGATGGGTCACTCCTATATATATGAGCTCTTGGGAATCTATAATACATTTATTCATATTTTCTCCATAAAATCTAGAGTTAGAATTTTCCTAGCAAATTCGTCTCAGAATTCAAAGCTGGCAAATATGTGCAAGTCTGTGAAAGAGGATTACATGGATACCATAGTTAAAAAATCTTCTCTTGAATTACTGTAAGATTTCTTGTTATGTTTATTCGTAATCGTTTATGCAATCATATGTTCGTTGTTGGTGAACTATTTAATTCTGTTGCGCATGTATTACGTGTTTACGTGCCTCTATATTCCAACAAAGCCGACCTCGTATTCAAGAAGAGGCTCAACCTCAGCCTCAGGAAAACTAGCCCCGGGAAGCTACCGACCTGGAAGATATCGTCAACGATCCCACGACCACCACGAAGGTCATCACCTTTTTGTTAAGAGTCCAAAAAGAAAGGACTGAAAAAGAGTTGGCCAAGCAAAAAGCCCAAGATGTTGACCGGCGCTCGCATATTCTTGATAGCGAGCAGGTCAAAGAGAGGACCGCGAGGAAATGGGCCGAAAAAGTAGTCAATGACATGTCAGGCGACGAACAACCACAGGGGTCCAGGCGATAGGCATTTGAACGACTGAGATTATCAGCAAAGGGATCGACTCGGAGACCATAGATGCCAGGACCCCAGAAAGGAACAGCGGGCGAACACAACAGCTCATTCGGCTCTACATGCTCGCCTACACCAGGAAAGGCAAAAAGAGCAAGAAAAATAGGTCGGGACTAAATTGTCTATCTATCTTCGACTGGATAGTAAAGGATGAACACGGAAGGAGGGACTGCCCCAGCGTGAGCATGACCCATCGGGTCCTCATGATGGGACCCAGCCCCGTCCTAGGTCCGTCAGTTCCACAAAGTTCACAGAAATGCAGAGAGCAATCGAGGGCTTACATGCCGATTTAGCTGCTACCAAAGGGTTCCCGTGAGCGGGCACGATACCGTGCTCACCATTAACCGCAACGATCATGGCTGCCAAAGTACAGGAAAAAGTGGCAAAGAATCGACCACCTATTCCCATGTTCGATGTGGAGTCTGACCCGCATGTTCATCTTAGCAAATATTCGGACTTTATGATCGCCATGGGCATAACCGACACAACACAGTGCCAATCTTTCTCCATAACTTTAGGCTATCGCGCACACAGGTGGTTTTTGACCCAGTTGGGGAAAATATTCTTTGTCACACTTTTCATCCATGTGTGCTCGCTAGGCCCCAAAGCAAAGGCTAACGCATTTTCCCAGTTGAAGGGTGAATCGAACCGGATATATATAGAAAGATTCGACAAATGTCTGTATGACGGAGCACCCGTAGAAGAGGATGCCAAGATCCTCATAGTAGTCGGGGGCTTGACCCTAAATACAGACATATGGAAGGCCATGCACTAAGAATGGCCGAGCAGATATGCCAAGTTCCGTGAATGGGCAGCCAAAATCGTAACTATGCAGGACTTGCTCGCTCAGTCGCGGGCAGGCCAGAAAGGAGCAACCAAGAGGGTGGTCGCCGGTAAAAAACTAGTAGGCGAGGGGGGTTATAAACCCCTAGTTTCCTTTAAAGCATTCGAGGAAGGAACCGAAGCACATGCACTTCAGAGTTTGCTCGGTGCTCAGCCTAGACCGTATACAATTAGATCAAGGGCCGGGATATGTTGGAATAACCCCGGTGCATCTCTAAGGATAAAAGCTAGCTCAATGCCTCCAAGTTTTGCTCATTCCACAAGTTATCGGGCACAATACAGATGAGTGCCGCGATCTCATGCGACAACTCTGGAAACTGTACAAGGAAAATCGCTTTACCCGGTACATAAAAAAACCGGTGAACAGAGGAACCGGGATGACAAACCGGGCGATCAAAAGAAAAAACGTAAGGCTGAGGAGGTGTAGATAGCGATCAAGAGGAATTCCGTCGACAGCTGGAATTACCTAAGAAAGGAGCCCCAACCACTGACAGAGGCCGGGAGGGGCAAGAAATCAACATGATTCGCTCAGATTACGGGCCGGTGGGAGGATGCTATCAAACACCAATCTTGTCGAACATACTAAAGAAGATGGAAGTGCGCGCTATGCAAAGCATCCACCAGGTAAATATGGCGAGCACATCAGCCAACACGCCACCATCCCACCAGATCATGTTTTCGAATGATGACCTTGATGACATCATCACCCCATAGAACGACTCTCTAACCATCACTGCCCAACTTCTCGGTTGAAGGTGCATCAACTCCTGGTCAACACCGAGGCATATACGAACAGTCTGTTCGTCAACACTCTGCACCAAATGGAGAAATAAGTCAGGGATATAAGTATGTATGTCGAACCACGTGACCATACCATCATGGGGTTCGGGGAATCTATAACCCGGCCCTATGGTCTGATCAGGTTAGGAGTCGAGTTAGAGTCTACCACAAATCTGGAGATCCGACGAACTAGAATGCTATATTTTTTAATCGTCGATGCTCCGTCCACTTATAACGGGTTTTTTGGCCGCCCGTTTATCCAGGAATTTAAGGCTGCCTGTTCAACTTACTATTACTATGTTAAGTTTCCAACTATTGATGGGATGGGTAGCGTGAAGGGAGACCAAAAGAAAGCTCGAGACTGTTTACTATCATGCGCACCAGAAAAGCAAAACATGGCGAGCATGGTAGAACAGTCAACAATAGAAATTGGAGAATCCATCCAACTTAGGGCCAGGGCAAACACGGAATCCCGGGCGAGCACAGAGCCCAGGATGACCCAACAAGCTTCCGATCCCATGAATATAGATATACCCGATGGACAACCTGACCGCCAGTTGTTAGACTTGGAGCCTCGCATAGGTTTCGATCCTATGGAGGTTGAAGACGAGCACCGGGGGTTGATCATAGATCCTCGGTGGAAATAAAAGAAGAGGCGAGAAATGCCTGTTGACCAATTAGAGTCCGTTGTGGCTGATCCGGCCAGGCTGGGTTTAGAAATTTTCATCTGCTCAGAAATTCCAGAGCCACTCCTGACCGAAATGATCACAAATCTACGGGCTAATCTGGACGTGTTTGCTTGGTCGTATGAGGACATGGTCGGCGTCGATCCCAAGCATGCATGCCACCACCTCAACATCGCCCCAACATGACCTCCGATAACCCATAAATGAAAAAAGTTCGGTCCAGAAAAGTATGCGGCTCTAGAAGCTGAAGTTAAGAAGTTACTCGACAATAAGCTCATCCGAGAAGTTAAGTGCCCGGAATGGCTAGCAAATCCTGGGCTCGTTAGAAAACTGAATGGTACTTGGAGGCTGTGCATAGACTTCACTGACTTAAATAAAGCATGCCCCAAAGACAATTTTCCCATGCTGCACATTGACTATCTGGTCGACAGCACTGCAGGGCACGACCTTATGACATTTATGGATGCATTTGTCGGGTACCATCAAATTCCGATGCACCCCGATGATCAAGAGAGCACGACTTTCTGCAACGAAAAAAATATGTATTGTTGGAAGTGCATGCCATTTGGATTAAAAAATGCCAGAGCAACATATCAGAGATTGGTGAACAAAATATTCGACGAACTTATTGGGCGAACAGTCGAGGTGTACATCGACAATATTGTGGTCAAAAGTGAACACAAAGAAGACCACCTCGGCCATCTCGCTCAAACGTTTGATATCCTCCGGGCATACAATATGAAGTTAAACCCGAAGAAATGCAGTTTCGAAGTTCATTCCAAAAAATTCCTTGGGCACATGGTTAGTCAACGGGGAATCGAGGCAAACCCATCAAAGATCCAAGCTATGCTCGACATGCAGGCTCCCAGAAATGTTAAGAAAGTCCAAAAATTGACAGGATTTCTGGCCTCCTTAAACCGTTTCATATCACGAGTCGGGGATAAGTGCAAGTCTTTCTTTGAAGCGTTAAATAAAGGGAGGTTTTCAGTGGACCGAACAGTATCAAACAGCATTCGAATCTTTAAAGTTATACTTGGCGGACATACAGATTCTATCCAAACCAGTACCGGGCGAACAACTTTATCTCTATCTGGCCGCCTCCGAGCACGCTATCAGCGCGGTGCTCGTCCAGGCAAAAGGATATGCACACTTGCCTGTATACTATGTTAGCCAGGTACTAAAAGATACTGAACTCCGATACCCACCTTTGGAGAAACTCGTGTACGCTCTCATTATGAGTGTTCGTTAGTTACAGTTGTACTTCTTCGACCATTCAGTCAAGGTTCTTACCACTTTACCGCTACGTCAAGTTCTGCATCGATCGGATACGGCCGGAAGGTTACTCAAGTGGGTTGTGGAATTAGGCCAATTAGGCATCATGTTCGCCCCGCGAACGGCGATCAAAGGCCAAGCTATGGCCGATTTTATGATTGAGTTAACATACCCAAAATTGCCCAAAAAAGGAATTGATCATCTGTGGCACATGTATGTTCATGGTTCGTCAACAAGCACAAGAGCCGGAGAGGGCGTGGTTCTCATCAGCCCGACCTGGTAAACTTTCACAACGGTCATCCGCTTCGATTTTCCAGCAACGAATAATGAGGCCAAGTACGAAGCACTGATCAGCGGCCTGCACATAGCTATGGTGATGGGAATTCAAAAACTGATGATTTACAGTGACTCCCAGCTATTCGTATATCAGGTTCTGGGCGAATATGAAGCCCGGGGCGAGCAGATGGCTCAATACTAATTGCTAGCCAAAGAACTTCTCGAGTAGTTCGAACAAGTGTACATCGAGCAGCTTTCCCGATTAGGAAATTCATTTTCAGACGCGTTAGCCCGGTTGGCAACGATAGAAGGTGTGTCTAACATGACGAATGTTGTGGTCGTCACAACATGCTCGCCATCTGTTCCAAGGGATGTGGTTACCCAGTTGGATGCCGAACAAGAGACATAGATGACCCCGATTCTAAGCTACTTACAAAATAGTTTCCTCCTAGAGAACAAAGCACAAGCTGCTCGTCTTCGACTCCGAGCTGCTCGCTACACCGTGTTAGATGGGCACTTGTACAAGCGAAGTTTCTCTCTTCCGTTATTAAGGTGTGTCACTCCGGAAGAGGGTCATATAATCCTCGTGCAAATTCATACAGGGGTGTGCAGAAACCATACAGGTGGACCCGCCCTGGCATACAAAACAATCAGACAAGGATACTACTGGCCTACACTAAAAAAAGATTCACTCGCGTATGCTCGCGCATGTCATAATTGCCAGGTGTATGCCCCACTTATTCATAATCCGCCAGAAGAGCTCGTATCCGGCTACAGCCCATGGCCATTTGCCAAATGGGGGATCGACCTGATCGGTCCGTTTCCCACTGGCACGTCGGGGGTTAAATACGTTGTGGTCGTCGTCGACTATTACACCAAGTAGGCTGAAGCCGAAGCCATTGTGAAGGCCACCGAGCAAAGAATGTGGAATTTTGTCTGGAAAAACATCATTTGTCGCTTCGGGCTTCCCCAATCATTAATGACGGACAATGGCAAACAGTTCGATGGAAGTGAATTCCGATAAAATTGTGCTCGCTGGGGGATCAAGAAGCATTACTCTACCCCATACTATCCCCAATCAAATGGACAAGTTGAAGCCGTCAATAAAATCATTAAGCATACTCTCAAGGCTAAATTTGATAATTCTAAGGGGGGAGGATGGGCTGAAGAGTTACCAGAAATCTTGTGGGCATCCCAGCTGAGGTTGAAATACCAAGCCACTGGACTATGTGTTTTGGCGAGAATACTAACGACCAGACACTCGCCCTTAGCACAGATCTATTGGAGGAAAAAATGATTCGAGGCAGATTTTAAAAATACTATGTACAAGCAAAGGTCGGAGAAATTTTATAACTCCAGAGTCCGGGTCCGCAGATTCAACATTGGCGAGCTCGTCCTGAGACGAGCAATGGGGTAAGCAGGCGGTGTGTTCGGCCGAGCTTGGGAGGGTCCATTCCGAGTGTTGGAGCGCTTACTAAACGTGGCGTATTATTTAGAAGACTTGGATGGAACTCTGCTTTCTTATTCATGGAACACATTAAATTTGAAAAAATATTATCAGTAACGGCGAGCATGATCGAGAATCTGAAGTCGAACACAAGCTTGTGTTCGCCCGCAAGCGAGCACACAACCAGAACGACCGCTCGCCTAGGACGAGTAAGGCGACCAGAAAGGCCGAGCATAAAGCGTCGAACACAAAGCCCAGAATCCTATAGAAGGTAAAAATACTACTAAGGCAACACTGAGGCCATAAGACACGGGTCAACGTCTCCTCTAAAAAACAACAAATGGTGACCAGTTGGGGTACTTGTTCATATTCTTAATCACATGCAGCAGGGATGGGGATAGATGTCAACAAAATAACAACACATGTCACATAACTCTTAAGAGATCTGGGCATGAGGAGCCAACTCATGCTTAACGAAGCACTATAAATAGGCCCGTCAGCAGCTAGAAGGGGAGAGAGGAAAAAATTCCCATCAGACACGAAAGAAATACACGTCCCAAACCCTGTATCTATGCTCACCATATCCTACAACTATCTGGGATGTGGCCGGTTTTGTATGCCACCAGACATAACAACCGATGCCAGTTTCAGCAATTACCTCGCTGACTCAGTTGTGTCCTTTGGTTTTCGCTCTTGTTCGATCCCGAATCTCAATTGCGAAGCAAGATATTTCGTTTTCGATTTGGAAAAGCCAATCCAAGTTAAACGAAGTATTTTCTTCCGGACTACATGTGCTCGCCCCAAGTACAACCTATGCTCACCTCGAGCACAATCTACTCGACGGAGTCATGGTCGCGACCTCACTTCCTCGGCTGCTTACACCAGAATCGATCAGAAATTCCCCTCGCATCCCCACAATCTCCTCCAGGGAGATTTTGTGTGAACGCACGCTCACAAGGCAGAGTGCCGACGCTGATGCTCAAGCATCCGAGGTTAGTACGGACAAATAGTCGGATGCATGTGCTAGGGGGAAGTTGGTGCGAGCAGATTTTACAAGGATGACGAACAGATGCCCATGCTCGCACCATACTAAGGAGAGCAAGATTGCTCGCAACATGCTCAGGGCGGTTGTTGGCCGCATAATCGCAGCTTGCATTAGAAGTGCCTAGTGTTGCTGCTGCTACTCCGGAGCATGATGGTAAAAGTTAAAGGGCGAGACAAAGAGATTAAGACTTCTCCCGAACATCTCTACAAAACAAGCCCACACGAGAAGTCGGAAGCTCATGCTCTCTCTAGTTCAGACAAAGACTTCAGATCAGACCAAATGCTCGTCAAACGTCTAGAACTCTTGTAATAGTTAGGTTGTGAATTGTAAACAGATTTATCTGTAGAAAACATGACAAATATAAACAAATGTAATAGATTAAAACATCATGCGTAATGTTCTTTACTTTATTTAGTTATTCTAACCGTTCCCAAGTGCGGTCGCACCAAAATAAGATGACCAGAATGAAAAACGAACAAGCCGAGCCTTGTGTTCACCTAGTGAAAAGAATATGTACTTACAATATCCACAGTGTTGGGGAATTAATTGCACGGATCTATTCGGGATGAATATTTAAATACAAATTTAATTATAACAATTATTACTAGCATGAATTAATCATATATTAATTCAAATAATAATTCAACAACAAATCATGCATATAAACAGTTCACGTAAATCCTACGCATGCGGAATTACTACGAGTTTACGTAAATGTACCTCTTGGAATGGCAATGGTCTCGTTGATTAAACACACCGAAAAGCCTTCCCAAGTATTCCCTAGTCCTTGCTCGACAATCCGGTGGAAGGATGCTCGCGAACAATTAACAAAAGGAAAAATAAACTTTGTTGCACCACCTTTGTGGATTTACTAATTTTTCCAGCACATGGAATTGTACTTGGGAATGAAAGAATCATCCCCTATTTATAGATGGGGTGGTGGTCGAAAATTTGGGAAAAAAAAATGTGGGAAAATCTTTTCTTGATCTCCAAGAAATCTTGAATATATCTCATATATTCTTTTCTCCATAATTAAAATATTCCACAAAAATCCCACCTCATCTTGTTATGAAATTTTCAAAAATTAAGAGGAAAGAATCCAAGATTTGGATCTTCTTGAATTTATGAGATATACTTGTATTTCAAGAAATACATATCTTCCATGATATCTTTTCAAGAAAATCAAGAAAATCTTTCTTTCCTTTAATTATTCAAAATTTTGAAATTTACTATATGAATAACCAAGTGGGAGATTTCTTGAATTTAATGAGATAATCTTGTATTCCAAGAATACATATATTCATTCCATAACAAAATTAAAAAAAATCTTTCTCCCCTTTTATCCATAATTTTCGAAAAATATGAGGAAAAAATAAGCAACAAATTTATTTTATTTTTAAACACCCTTTTTAGTTATTGGACTTTATGTTGGGCTACTTAGGGGGCCTTTAGGAGAATTAAGATTGGACCTTCCAATGGATCTTGAATTATCAATATTGAGCCACAATATTATTCAAGCCCATAAATATTAATTAATCCCACTACATAATTAATATTGCACTATCCATCTTAACTCATATTACAGTCAATATGGCTTCCGGTTATTATTTCCCATGTTTAAGATTATCTAGCCCATTAATTAATTCAAGCCACTGAAATAGCTTTCCATTAATTAATATCTTTTATCCTTGGTTAAGGAACGGTTCAACATTATTATCCATCTAGGAAACTAGTTCCACTTGCAAGATTTGGTATGATAAATCTTATGAACCTCCCAAGGGGCAAATCGAACAAAGCGCATTTTACACACGATTCTCAAGTATTAAATCTTAGCAATCGATGTGACCAATAATATTGCCCAAGATATAAAGTATTAAATCTCGTTGATTCTCTACCCGTGATAAGTCAAAGCAATAGTTACCAACCACACGTGATCCTATTTAAGGGGCGAAGATTAAGAAATAACGAACCACCGAGGTCTAATTCTTCCTTGTTCGGTTCTCAAGAATTTGTCCTCCCAGAGGTCCTATTCAAAGGCATCGGTCATGCACTAGTGTAATCTCTTGGTCAAGACAAGTCAATCATGCCTTTACACTTCAACCTTCGGGATGGATTGTTCATTTCCATCTAGGTCGTGAATGGTGTACTTTTTTTGGTTACAAAGGACCGTTAATTTAATCTTCGTGATCCGGTATCACTAAATTAACTACAATGTAACACGTCTTATTTATTTAATAATTATGCAAATAAATATATGTAACATTCGATGATATTTAAAGCATCGATGATAAACAATTTATTTCAAAGAATAAGTCCGAAATTAGGCTTTTGATTATACAAAGTAAGCATACTTTCCAAATTATAATCCCAACAATCTCCCACTTATACTCAAAGTCCGCTTTTAAGTATACTACAACATGTCTCGTAGTAGTTCTAATCGTGACATCTAATGTCACCTACACGAACCTAATAATTTCCCCCACTTATACTCAAAGCAGATTCGGGCAACGATCTTGACACCCATTCCTTCCACATGTCTCAGATTATGTATTATGAGGCGGAGACCCTTTGTGAATGGATACGCTAGGTTGTCTTCGACACGATCTTTGCCACCTCTATATCTCATCTCTTAAAGATATCTCGTATAAGATGGTATTTCCTTTCAATGTGTTTTTTGGCCTTGTGGGCTCTTTGTTCCCTTGAATTTGCAATCGCTCCGGCATTGTCACAATAAAATGATGATTCGCAAGCAAATTCGGAACTACATCCAAGTCCACTAGGAAGTTCTTGAGCCAAAACTTCTTTTTTGCCTCAGCATGACTACATATTCGCTTCCATGGTAGAATCTGCGACGCATTTACGCTTAACGCTTCTCCATGTCATGGCTCCTCCCCATGCAAAAAACACACTAGGAGGAGGTAGATTTTTCGGAATCTAAGTCCGATTGGAAATCCGAGTCCGTGTAGCCGATGGGGATTAGACTATCGATCGATAAATCAACATTCTATCTCGAGTTCTTTTCGGATACTTGAATGTTTTTTGATTGCCGTCAATGTTTTTTTTCCCGGGTTACTTTGATATCTTGCCACCATGCCAACGACAAAGAGATATCCGGTCTCAGATACAAACATTGCATACATAAGGCTTTCGACGGTACCAAGCATTTGCCTTTCATGTCATCTATCTCCTTTTGTGTCTTAGGGCACATTTCCTTGATAGATGGATTCCATGTCTGAAAGGTACGAAGCCTTTCTTGGAATCTGCATCTTTGAATCGTTTCAAGACAAAAAGGTCTATGTATGAAGCTTGCGATAAGCCTATCATCTTTTTCTTGCGATCTCGAGTGATCTTGATCCCAAGTATGCTTGACGCTTCCCTAAGTCCTTCATATCAAACCTGTTTTGAAAGCCATGCCCTTACGTCTGATAACACCTTTACATCGTTCCCGATGATCAGAATGTCATCTACGTATAGTACTAAGAATACCAATGCAGTTCTGACACGCTTTTTGTACACACAACTTTCGAACTCGTTTTGATCAAACCCATAAGGCTTTATAACATGATCAAAACATTGGTTCCAAGCTCTGGATGCCTGTTTGAGTCCGTAAATGGACTTCATGAGCTTACAAACTAGGTGTTCTTGGCCTTTTTCAATGAAGCCTTGGGGTTGTTGCTTATAGATTTTCTCATCAAGATTTCCGCTAAGGAAAGCCGTCTTGACATCCATTTGCCAGATTTCAAAGTCGAGATGCGCAGCAATTGACAAGACAATTCGGATGGACTTGAGCATTGCTACGGGCAAAAAAGTTTCCTCATAGTCGATCCCTTCTTTCTGAGTATAACCTTTCGCCACAAGCCTTGCCTTGAAGGTTTCCACCTTCCCATCTGGTCCTCTTTTTCTCTTGTACACCCACTTGCAACCAATGGGTTTGACCCCATTAAGTGGTTCGACTAGCTCCCACACTCTGTTATGATCCATAGAACCCATTTTGACTTTCATTGCTATTTGACAAGAACCTGCATCCTTGTCTTGGATTGCCTTTTCATATGTCCATGGGTCTGATTCGTCTTGTCCGGGAATCAAGTCCGAGGACTCTCCTATCCCCATGAATCTCTCGGGCTGTCTCACAACCCTCCCACTACGACGAGGTTCCGGTTGTGTAAGTGTGTCGTTTGGTATGTCATCTTGTACAGTTGGCACTGAGGTTATCCCCCTTAGCTCATTTAAGGTAATCTCACTTTTGGGTCTTCTTTTGTTCATATAGTCTTCTTCCAAAAATCTAAAGTGGGTGCTTATTACCACCTTTTGATCTTCGGAACCATAGAACATACACCCTTTTGTTCCCTCGGGGTATCCTACAAACAACCTTAATTCTGATCGAGGATCCAATTTTCCGGCTTCCTTGTCCAACACGTAGGCCGGACACCCCCAAATCTTCATGTGTCTCAAACTGGGCTTGCGCCCAGTCCACAATTCTTTGGGAGTTTTGGGAACCGATTTGGATGGCACCACGTTCAGAGTGTAGGCCGCTGTTTCTAAGGCATGACCCCAGAACGACTTGGGAAGATCTGCATAACTCATCATAGATCTAACCATTTCAAAAAGAGTTTTGTTTCTTCGCTCTGCAACCCCGTTTTGTTGAGGGGTTCCGGGTGCAGTTAGTTGGGATGCAATCCCTTTATCAGACAAGTAGTTCAAGAACTCATCGCTGAGGTACTCATCTCCACGATCGGATCGTAGAGACTTGATGCGTTTTTCCCTATGATTCTCTGCTTGAGCCTTAAATTCTTTGAATTTCTCAAAGGTCTCAGATTTATGCTTCATAAGGAAAATATAACCGTACCTTGAGTAGTCATCAATAAAAGTGGCAAAATACTCATAACCTCCTCTTTCTTTGGTTGACATTGGACCACATACATCTGTGTGAACGATTTCTAACACTTCTTTGGCTCTATTCCCCTTGGCTCCAAATGCCCTCTTGGTCATTTTACCCTCCAAACATGATTCGCAAGTTGGAATTGGTTCAACTTGGAGAAACTCTAGTGAACCGTCTTTCACCAACCTTTGGATCCTCTTTGGATTAATATGTCCCAATCTTAGATGCCATAGAAGTGTCTCCTTCACGTCTGATGAACGTTTTCTTTTCTCGGAAACAGTTGATGTGTTATAGGATGCATTTCGTGAGTGGTGTGCACAGTTAATTGTATAGAGATTATTCGACAACGTTCCATGACAGATAAATTTATCATAAAGAGAAATGGTAACAACTTTATTAAAAGTAACTGAATATCCATCAAGATAATGTTTAGAAACTGAAATTAAATTCTTTCTAAAATTCGGAACGTAAAGAACATCCCTTAAAATCAAAACTATGTCTTCAAAAGATAGGTGCACTTCTCCCACTGCTTCAGCTGCCACTCTCGTAGCATTGCCCAGTGTGATGAGGATCTCATTCTCACTAAGTTGCTGGGTCCGCTTGAACCCCTGTAAAGTGAAACAAACATGATCAGTGGATCCCGTATCCACTACCCATAAATGGGAGGCATACGCCGCTAAGCAAGTTTCAACAACTAGTGCGCGAGAATTACCTTTATTTCCATTCCTTTTGGGATTGGAACAGGCTGACCTCGAGTGTCCTACTCTGCCGCTTTCCAAAACTTTCCTCATGCTTGATTCCATGCTCTTATTTGATGTTGAGTCTGCTTGGTTAAACTTTCTTCTCTTTTCATCATCCTTATCACCACTTGACCTAGAATGAAAAGAAGATTTCTGTTTTCCCAAGTTCTTTTCCTCGCGCTCCCTTTCCCTTTCAACCAAAGTGAGAGCATTTACAAGATCATCCACTGTAAAATCTAGATCTTCCAATAGATACTCAAGATAGTGGTGATTATAGCTCTTTGGTAAGGGTTGGAGAATGAAATCAATCTTAGTCTTGAAATCACATTTTTCGCCAAGGATCTCAAGCTCCTCAAATAGCACCATAACCCCTAAGCGTCTTTAGCTAGCGATCGTCCCTTTTTCTATTTTTAATTCAGCAATTTCTTGTTTCACACTTTGGATTGCCATATGGGTCTGATGTGCGAACATCGCTTCGAGATTCTGTAAGATGTCTGCAGCTGACTCATATTCTTGGTGAAGGTGTTTCAACGATGATCGGACGGATGTGCGTAATGTATCCTTCATCAATTCATTTGCCGACTCCCATTCACCATATATCATCTCATCCCATATTCCGCGTCCTTATTTGGTTTTTTGGTTTTGGTGTATCAAGTACCCATTTGGAAGGTGATGCGGCTAGGACATGGGTTTTAGTTTGTATATCCAATCAAAATAGTTTTCACCAAGAAGCAAATTGTCTTTTAAGTATATTGAGCGATTGGATTAAAAGGTTGCGACATGATGACTGAAATAAATAATAATATGCATAAGCACAAATATATCACAAAATTCGATCACATGTTTCATATTAAAATCTCAAAAAAATATGAACATGCATCAACCAACATCTCAAAATAGTTTAAATAAGCCACGTGGGGTGGGTCATTATTTAAACACATTCAAGCAGGTTATAAACAAGAACAGTTACAAACCTTTAATATCCAGATTAATAGTTGGCTCCCACTTGACCAATATAAAATTGACAGGGACTTCGGGGAAGTATATGCATATCAATTTTATACCTAAGTAATAACCATGATTAAATACATAATTATTATTTTCGCTTTTGAGCGAGCCTCGTGGGGAGGATCGCCACTATTAAAGAATAATCCACAATCATCCATCTGGAATTTATTCATGTGAAAGCTATCTTTTGACCCGTCGTAGGGGGGAATTTCTCCAAAAGAATTCACAATAAATAAATCATGGAGGTCAAAATTAATTCAATTTTATTATCCGGAATAAAATTGTCAATTAATTATTTAAACATACTTAGTAATTTTTGAAGGTGAGATTTTTCATTGGGCAATTCTCATGCAAACACATTTAAACAAATTAAATAAAGCACAAGAAATCACAACAATAAATCAAGCAAAACGAAAAAATAAACATATTGGGCACAATTATCCAATTGTCATGATTTGATTTTTCTTGGCTTGATTTTGAAGAAACGTCGTCTAGAATTTCTCCCACTCGATCATCTCGAAAAGAACTCCTTCTCGAAATGCCATGCCAAGTAGCTCGCAGCTGGGATGCACTCCTCAAGATCCGCCGCCCTTGGTCGAATCAACCTCGGCGACCTCAAATGCCTCAAGATGCTTTCTAAGAAGCGACGCGGCAGCGTAAGACGCATCCGCTTCGCTTCGCGCTCGCCCGACCTCGCCTCGCCTCGCTGCGGATCTCGACAAAGATCACAGCGTGTCCTCGCTCCTTCGCCGCCGCTTCGCCCGTCAAGATGGGCGGCCAGCGCGTGGTCACCGAGCGTCGACCGACGCCGCGCTAGCGTTGTGCGTCTTGGCGATGGCGACGTCAGCGTCGCTTGGCGCGTGCCTCCCTTGGCACGCGTTTAGCGTGATGCACGTCGTCGCACGATTCTGGATCTATCTATTTAATTCTTCGTCTCCACTTCGCTTTCCGATCCGGTTATAATTTATTTACAAAAATAAATAAACCTAGATCTAGACTAGTCTATTACATTGATCAAATCAAACAAATCTAATCTACTCGTGGATTTTCTCACGAGGCAAAAAACTAATTGAAGGAATCAATTAAAACCCACAATTTATATGCATGCATAAATAAACACATTAAATTCCATGGCAATTGGATACCTGGAAAAAAGATCTAGCAATTCTACTATCCAATTTCAAATTTAATGAAAATGAATTAAATTACAATCTAAAATTCAGAGCCCGAAACCGAGGCTCGATACCGCTTGTTGGGGAATTAATTGCACGGATCTATTCGGGATGAATATTTAAATACAAATTTAATTCTAACAATTATTACTAGCATGAATTAATCCTATATTAATTCAAATAATAATTCAACAACAAATCATGCATATAAATAGTTCACGTAAATCCTACGATGCGAATTACTACGAAGTTTACGTGAACGTACCTCTTGGAATGGCAATGGTCTCGTTGATTAAACACAATCAAAAAGTCTTCCCAAGTATTCCTAGTCCCTTTCTCGACAAACCGGTGGAAGGATGCTCATGAACAATTAACAAAAGGAAAAATAAACTTTGTTGCACCACCTTTGTGGATTTACTAATTTTTCCAGCACATGAAATTGTACTTGGGAATGAAAGAATCATCCCCTATTTATAGATGGGGTGGTGGTCGAAAATTTGGGGGAAAAACAATGTGGAAAAATCTTTTCTTGATCTCCAAGAAATCTTGAATATATCTCATATATTCTTTTCTCCATAATTAAAATATTCCACAAAAATCCCACCTCATCTTGTTATGGAATTTTTGAAAATTAACAGGAAAGAATCCAAGATTTGGATCTTCTTGAATTTATGAGATATACTTGTATTTCAAGAAATACATATCTTCCATGATAACTTTTCAAGAAAATCAAGAAAATCTTTCTTTCATTTAATTATTCAAAATTTCGAAATTTACTATATGAATAACCAAGTGGGAGATTTCTTGAATTTAATGAGATAATCTTGTATTCCAAGAATACATATCTTCATTCCATAACAAAATTCAAAGAAAATCTTTCTTCCCTTTTATCCATAATTTTCGAAAAATATGAGGAAAAAATAAGCAACAAATTTATTTTATTTTTAAACACCATTTTCAGTTATTGGACTTTATGTTGGGCTACTTAGGGGGCCTTTAGGAGAATTAAGATTGGACCTTCCAATGGATCTTGAATTATCAATATTGAGCCACAATATTATTCAAGCCCATAAGTATTAATTAATCCCGCTACATAATTAATATCAGACTATCCATCTTAACCCATATTACAAATCAATATGACTCCTTGTTATTATTTCGTGTTTAAGATTATCTAGCCCATTAATTAATTCAAGCCACTAAAATAGCTTTCCATTAATTAATATATTTTGTCCTTGTTTGGAACGGTTCAACATTATTATCCATACCAGAAAACTAGTTCCACTTGAAAGATTTGGTATGATAAATCTTATGAAACCTCCCAAGGGGGCAAATCGAACAAGCGCATTTTGCACACGATTCTCCAGATTAAATCTTAGCAATCGCGATGTGACCAATAATATTGCCCAAGATATAAAGTATTGAATCTCGTTGATTCTCTACCCGTGATAAGTCAAAAAGCAATAGTTACCAACCACACGTGATCCTATTTAAGGGACTAAGATTAAGAAATAACGAACCACCGAGGTCTAATTCTTCTTTGTTTGGGCTCAAGAATTTGTCCTCCTCAGAGGTCCTATTCAAAGGCATCAAGAATGCACTAGTGTAATCTCTTGGTCAAGACAAGTCAATCTGAGCCTTACACTTCAACCTTTCACAATGGATTGTTCATTTCCATCTAGGTCGTGAATGGTGTACTTTTGGTTACAAGGGACTATTAATTTAATCTTTCGTGATCCGTATCACTAAATTAACTACAATGTAACACGTACTATTTATTGAACAGATTATGCAAAGAAATATATGTAACATTCGATGATATTTAAAGCATCAGTGATAAACAATTTATTTCAGTAAATAAGTCCGAAATTCAGTTTTGATTATACAAAGTAAAAGCATACTTTCCAGTATAATCCCAACACACAGCAAAGTGGGCATTGGGTACATGGTCGCGCCAAAATAAGACGACCAAAGACGAATAGTGATCGCAACAAAATAAGACGATCACGATGAAAAAGGTTACAATTAAATAAGACGATCACGACGAAAAAGGTTGCAACCAAATAAGATAACCACCTTGATTGCAACTAAATAAGACAATCAAATACGAAGTCAGACTGAACACAAACACATAAGAAAAAGTTCGGTTCATTCATAAACAAAAAGTACGAACGACAAGAAACAACAAAAAGAAGTCACAAGTGGCTAAGCAGGAATAAGGCCATCCTGACCAAAACATAAAAAGGCTATCCTAGTCAAACATCTAAGTGTTCATACAAGATTCAAGGAAAAAACTGATTATCCGGAGTCACCAGAAGAGAAGAACTAAGCGGGCCTATTCTGCCCGAAGCAACCTGCTCGCCGCCCATCTGAGTCACCTACTTGACATCCAGAGCGTCCTGCTCACCAACCATTTGAGCCCTCCGCTCACCATCAGTCTGAGCCATCTGCTCGCCAACACCCTGAGCATTCTGCTCGCCTTCGCCCTGGCCGCCCTACTTTCCCTCCTGGCCACGACCCCCTTGCTTGCCATTATGGCCCTGACCGACTGAGTCTTTGTTGGCAATATTTGGTTGATCGTCATCTTCCTCATCAGACAAGGGGTCCCTAATCTCAACTCCTTTGGGGAGTTTAGAGAAATCACACAAGTCCTGCAGATCGGCCAGTGGCAGTTCCTGGTCGCCGGTTGGGGGGTTATCCGCCAGATACTTTTCAAGGTCCTCGATAAATGGCCTCAGCTGGTCAGCCGGGAGTGTTCGCTTCGTCGTACGGAGGGCGACCGCAAAAGCACAAATATAAGAGTAATTGGACATCGAGTCCACATACTCCTCCGTACGCATCTTCGAATTTTGCAGGCCTAGACGGGTGTTGGTTTCCTCGGCAGTAAAAAGTTGTTGGGCGAGCAGAACTTTTTCATGGGCCAAGACTTCATTTTTGGACCTAAGTCGCTGAAGCTCGTTGATCTGGGTCGCCTGGTCTTCTTGAATCTTTTTCATGTCCTCTTGGATCTGGTGCAACTCTTCTCGACCCCGATGCAACTCCTCCCGAAGTCTGAGTCTTTTTCCTCACGGCTTTCTTGAGTTCCTCCACCTTATCCCTGAAGCTAGCCGCGAGTAAAGAAAATTTGGTGTTGAAACTGGTCACGGTCGAAAAATCATTCTCCAAAATCACCATTAAACGGCCTTGATGGATTAGGCCCAAGCGCAACCGCTCCAGCATCGATGGACCATCAAGTGCCTCCTCGAGATCAATCGTCCAAGATCGGATTGGGGTCTCACAGGCTTGTTGGATGTGGTCAGGCAGCTCTGGAATGTTACACACAGTAGGAGAACAAAAGTAGTTCATCAAGTCTGGCATTAGGGGCGGCCTTTTCTCCACAAACCTGGAAAGAGTTACAAATTAAAAGAGCAGGATAATTAAGACGAGCATAAGGACTAAAAGAAGAAGGTCGAACAAAATTACCTGCTCGCCCGGGTGGAGTCCCACCCTAAGAAAGACTTGTCATCTGGGGCGCGAGTCCGAGAACTGGATGGGGCCTGAAGGTCATGCACAACCGATAGGGGTACGGTTATGTTCGTCTCTATGATTGGGTTCTCCTCCACAATGAGTGGTGTGCTTGCCTTGAGCACCAGGCCCACCTTCTCCTGAGTCTGCCGACGTGTCCTTTTGGGCGAAAGGGCCTGCTCGCTCGTCCCTTGATCGGTCGAACGGGCCGAAGCTCTTTTAGGTTTGCTAGCTTCTCCACGAGAGGCTCTCTGAGCTTGTCACTCAGCCTGAATCCATACCATCTCGCTCGGTTTCCTTCTCCGAGCCATCTCGGTATGCTCGGGAATACTTACAACGATAGTAACAACTGGTTAAGCTACAAGAAGAAAAAAATTTCAAGAGCAATACTCAAGGAAATTGAATGTAAAAAAAATACAGAAATGTGAACTTAACAGTTGGATCAAGGGCGACTAAATGATGCGGAGGCACGTATAACCCTCCCTTCTTCCACTCGTCCGCAGTTTTCAACGTTTTCACCGAGTTTGCCGAATAAGGCTCAAGATCGATTTGCCAAATGCTGCTGAAGTACCCGTCTTTGGCCTCTTTATCCGTGGCCGATTCGGTTCCTGAAAAGGAAAAAGCAAGTTAATATCAGTCTGCAAGCAAATAAAGAAATGAAGACACTCACTCCGAAAAACACCAAAATCGATCGGAATATCAAAGCGTGCATTCGGCTCGCTACCCGAAGCGGGACTTCTCCAGTCACCCCCGACAAAGCAAAATTTATCATTCCAATCCTTAATTTTGTTCGGTACATCCTCAACCACCTTGCACTTTGTGTTCGCTTGCATAAACAACCACCCATGCTCGCCTTTAGGACGAGATAAGTGGACCAAACGAGTAAGCTCTGCTTGCATAAACAACCAGTCGACTTCAATCACACTCAAGATTTTGCTTGCCGGATACTCATTTTCAGCGGCTACCCGATGGGGTTGTTCGGGCCAGTCAAAATCATAGCAAGCACTGTACTCGGCATAAGTCGGACTATGGGGCCGACCAACCGGGGGTTCGCGAATCTGCTCGGCCCCAGGCTCGACTTTCTGCTCGGCCCCGAGTTCAACACTCTGCTCGCCACCAGCTCCTACAAATTGCTCGCCCACAACCTCCACACTGTCCTCGGCCTCGACGTTATGCTCGCTAGTCCCCTCGGCGTTCCTCGCCAACATTATGTTCATCCACAACCCCAGCACCGTCCCTCGGGAAAGAGTTTCCCTCATCGAAAACATCCAAGAAATTGGGCCGGGTTAATTCCCGGTCTAACTCCTTTATTGCCTCCTCAGAATCGGAGGAAAGAATGGAGAATGGCTGCCGAACTCTCCGGCATTGCCTTGAACTGGAGATATTCACCCTCGAAGGACCAGCTCCACTGCGATGAATTGGGTGGCGAGGCAAAGACGATGACCCTTGGCAGTTCTCCGAACCCTCGTAGTCAAACAAAGAATCAAGAGAAATCGATCTGGAAGACATACTAAGGACGAAAGGAAGGAATAGATAAAAAGCCAAAATACCTAGGAGAAATAAATCGTCAGAGAAGACGAAGTCGCCGGAGTTTTCTAGAGAGAGGGAGAGCAACGAATTTGAAAGAGAAGAAAGAAAGAATGGAGGAAAAGAACTTATAGAGTTTATGGATCTAGAGGGTTTTCAAATTTTAAAATTAAAAACTCCTCGTTTCTTGAGCCTCGGCCCCCGTGCACCAGATTTACACTGAACCCATACAGGGTCTGCCTTGAGAATCACTCCACATAAATTGAGGTGGCACATTGGTCCCCCCTCTAAGGAGCCTAAATAGTCGAGCCCCCACGACGAACACAAAGCAGCCCGACTGGGGGTATTGTTGTACACGGTCAACTTTCCTGCCACGTGTTCGCAAGACGAACACGTGGGCAAATAAACCAAAGGTGCGCACTGGCCCATTAGGCAGGTGTTTGCTAACTAGGCAAACACCATGCTCGTCTACCTGTGCTCGCCAGGAGCTCGCCAGCTCGGGCGACTAGAAAGACATCGGAGGTCGCCGCACCACGAGGAGTATGCTTGCCCGACTACCCAGCAACTACTTGTTAGTGTTAGTGTCCTAGAGACAATCTATTATAAGGACATAATACTCGATGATATTCAGTTTGATTTAATATTATAGTTCATTTAATATTAATGTATGGCAATACACTTGTTTGAATATTATGTTTGATTGTTTGCATTTATTCGTACAAGTGTTCCCATGAGTCATTGCTGTCATTGAGGTTGTGAGAACTCAGATGACTTAAGCATGATTCTCAAATAGCGCCAATCAAGGATCATCAAGAATGGAATATTGATGATGCAATGGAGATTGGTGTGCGATCTGCATCATACTCTTAGAGAGTGTAGTAAGATCTCACTTACTACGAGATACTAGGTATCTCATGATGGATGCACAAATTGGTATACCCATACGAGAAACCGTTTGATGTATTTCCACTATACGTGTCTACGGGTGTCTCGGTTAGTGGAAACGATACGATACTCCTTTGACTTGAGGTCAATACACAGGACATGTGTGGGATGATGAACTTTGACCATGACCGACGCTTGCACCCTTCCATGGGTAGATATGGCTTGGATTGGGTTCATCACGAAGTGCATGTGCGTGGTAGTTGAGCCAAGAAAATGATTCATTCCTCAAAGTGGATTTAGAGAGAATACTCATCTTCTCGTCATAATTGGAACTAAGTCATCGACCGATGCACGTCAACTTAGACTTTGTGGCTAAGTGTGACATACATGTCAATTAGTGATTAGAGATAAATTTATTAAGTTATTTAAATAGACACTTCATCATGTTCAAGACTTAATCGAGTATTCGCGAATGAAAGGAGAAAATCATAATAGCCCATGTTTCAGTTACTGGTAGTTGTACGTTTCTCGCAACGTACCTCATATATTGAGAATGTCTGATTTATTGTCTACGGTTCAATTAAGACCGTTAGTTTGACTAATCGCTGGATATATGAGGGCCTATGAGTCACACAACAAGTAATTCCCTTTGACGGATTATAGTTGATTGATTAAGTATTAAATTGGATTTAATATTTAATTTATGGAGAAGTAATTAATAATAAATTAATTTGAAATTAATTATTATTAATGTTTAATTAAATTAGATTTAATTAAACAAGAATTCCCAATAATAATATTTGGAATATTATTGTAGGATTTAATATATATGGAAACAAAACGTAGAGATTTGTCATATATGGAATTTAAATCAATAAAGATTTATATTTAGGGAATTAAATTAAAGAAGTTTAATTTAATTAATTAAACGGGATTTTTAATTTCCCAACAGGCTAGCTTAGGTTTTAAGCTGGGCCTCCCTATATATATTAGCTCTTGGGATTTCACAAACAGTTTTACACTTCACAATTTCTCCATAAAATTAAGAGTTGAATTTTCCTAGCTGATTTGACTCGAGATTAAACACTGACAAATCCGTGCAGATCTGTTGAAGGGGATTATGTGGATACCGTAGTAGAGGAATTTGCTCTATAGCTACTGTAAGTTTACTCGTTACGATTATTGTAATCGTTGTATGCAATTATGTGTTCGTTGTTGGTGAACTGTTTATTTCTGCTGTGCATGTATTACGTGTTTACGTACCTCTAAATTTCAACAGTGGTATCAGAGCTTCAGGCTCTTGATTAAACTGCATAATTGGTTGGTTTATATTTTTTATATATATAAATCTTTGGTACGGTTTTTTTGAGTTAACCGCACCAATTGATATGTTATGTGCGTGTGTTTAATACATATGTTAATTGTATTGTGTGGCTATTTGTTTTAATCGATTAAAACCACAAACTCACCCTCTTTTGGCTCTTGTCACTCTCGCCCACTTCGTCTTCCCAAATTCTAGGGTTTTCTATAAAAACCGCTGCATTTACCTCCTCTCCCTCTCTCTGCTCGATCGCGCGATGGCATCCCCCGTCGCCGCTCGAGGTGGGCGCTAGGCGCCATGCCTCGCGTCGATCGCGTGGATGCGCGACGCGGCTTGTGGCGGAACGGATGAATGGGGGCGGAGCTCCGTCTTTTGGTTTTTCGATCGATGGTGGCGCTCTTTCGTTCTCATCGCGATTCACCAAATTAGGTGGCTACGGTACATTTTTCTCGCTTCGGCGGGGATGTGCGACGTCTCCGAGTGGCTCTGGGTTCTAGCGCCGATCGATTCACCGCCCCTTCAATGAAGATTTCGATTGACGGAGATGACGCACATGTGCGCAGAGCGGTGGCGATGATCGCACGTGCTCGCGTGGCACGGGACGACCCGTCTTGGCAACCTTTCGTCATGGTGGCATTTCGTCGGACCCCGAGCATTTTAGGCTCGTTCTGGTTCAGCGAAATCATCTCTGTTGGCGGCTGTGCTGAGCACGCGCCGCGCTAACCTGCCTCCTGCTTCGTTGACTCTGTTGCCTTCTGTTTCTTTCGATTGATTACATTTTGTTTTTTATGATGGGTTAATTAGATTAATTCTGAATTAAGACTGTGATTGATGAACAATTGATGGGTTTGGAAATTTGGATTGGTCAAAATTCTTCATATTGGATATGATTTGGATGGGTGATGATGTTGGAGGGCTGTTTTGCAGATTTGATTTGGGACAGACCCTCCCGTGCAATTTCTAAAATTACACCTGAGCCCCTAACAATAAATAATTAAAATCTAATTTGTTTATTAATTTGTTAATATTAAAATTTGATTAAAGGTTGGACCTTAATGGTATAATTAATTGAATTAATTATCGAAGTTTAATAATTTTAAAATTAATTTTAAAATTAGATTTTAAAATTTGTTTTTTTTAAAAAGAATTATTAAATCTCACTAAAACGTATTAGTTGGACTAATGACAGACTTAATTAATTGGATTAATTAAAGGTCAAAATATTGATAATGAATTTAATTATTAAAACTTGATTTTAAAATTGGATTTTAAAATTATGGTTTAAATGATTAAATGGGTTATTAATTCTCACTTGGTTAACGTGTTTTATATTCTGTTAACTCCTTTTACGTTCGCATTATAATTGTTTGGGTAGGCGGCGCACAATACTTGTCAGACCGTATTATTGTTTGGGTAGACGGCGCCCATGTAAGTGTTAGTCCATATATAAATCATGTTTGGGTAGGCGGCACCCAATAACTGCTCAAATGTGATATAGATTAACATGTTGGATCTCGATTAAGCAATTAATACCCCGCCTTAAAACGTTCCTCACTAAAATATGATTTTCATCAAATTGAACGATGCCTTCCAACAAAATTAAAAGTAAATCGGAGATTTAATTCCAATAAGTATTTAAGGCCCAAGTCTTTTGCTCGAATCTACATTTAACGAGACTTTTATAGGGACACGTAGTGTCGCCGCTTGATGGTTGTAAATCAACTTGACTTTGTTTCACCAGCCCAAGAAGGGAAACGAAAGTCAAGGGGCATCCGATTGAACTAGGTTCAATCAACTAGGAATTGCAGTTTTGCAATTGGTTTGGAGACCTACCAGTTATGCTATTGCAGTAATCAGCCCAAGAAGATATTGTAATAGTAGGAATGTGGATCCTAGTCCATTACAATTTATATCTGATATAAAATCGTACTCTTCCGATGAGGTCGTCGAGTATGTGAAAATAATGGAGACAAAATAAACACAAAAGAAAGGCCATGTTTATTTTGATTGCTGAATATTGATCATAGGAATTATGTGTTTAATTCCCATTTTACTTTATTTCTCTTGGTTAGTTAAAATGTATAACTGTTATTGAGATGTGTTTTGGAAACAAACAAATTGGCTAGGCCAAATTTTCTGGACTGGCACCGAAACATGTGTTTGGTGCTAAGGCAAGAAAAGATTGAGTACGTGTTGGACACTCCTATCTCGGTTACCCTTAAAGCTGGTACTCTGAGGCAGCCACGTTTGACGTAGCACCTCAGAAGAAGCATCAAGAGGATGCTTCCCAGGCTCAGTGTGTGATGTTGCTCGACATGACTCCCGATATACATAGGCAACATGAGAAAATAGGTCCCTTCTAAATGCTCAAGCATCTGAAGGATCTCTTTGATTCTGAATCTCGTTATGAGATTTATGAAATGATAAGAGATTTGTTCAAATGTCGGTTAGCTAAAGAAGAGAAGATTTCACCTCATGTGCTTAAGATGATAGGCCTAATTGATAAACTTGGTAATTTAGGCTTTGAGCTAAAAGACCAACGTTTTCATTTATGTTATCCTCCAGTTGCTCCCGGATTCATATTTTAGCTTCGTTGTGAACTACAATATGAATAAGACGGGTGCGACCATGCCTAAACATCACAACGTGCTCAAGACTTTTGAGTTACTGTCACTAAGATGGTGTTCAAAAGAAGGAGCGGGTAAACAAGGATGTATGCCTCTACTGTAAGTAGAAAAGGGCACCGAAAGAAGGACTGTAAGGTTTTGGTTGCTGAAAAGAAGACACTGGGTGCTTCTAGCATTAGAACATGTATGTTTGTTATTAAGATAAACATGTCCACTAATAGCGTTAACTGCATGGTATTGGATACCGGATGTGGCTCTCACATTTGCACTAATGCGAAAGTGCTCATGTGTCATAGGACAGTTAGGGCGGGTGAAGTCGTCTTACACGTGGAAACCGAGCAAGAGTTGCTAACTGAACGTGTGGGGACTTATGTGTTAGACTTACCCTTTGGTTTTAGATTAGAACTTAATGATTGTCATTTAGTTCTTTCTATTACTCGCAACATGTTTCTGTTGCATTATGGATATGATGTTCTTAATATACAAAATAAAAGACTCAAACTTAGTAATCATGAAAACCCGACTTACTTATGGCATTGTAGAACTTGATCATGTAAACGAGAAAAGAATTACAAGGTTAAGAAAGTTAGACTACTTAACCCCATTCGACAGTCTTATGGAGATTGTGAATCTTATCTCACGGGCAAGATGATCAACAGACCCTTTTTCTGGGAAATGGGTGATGCCAAATAAGTTCTAGAGTTGATCTACAACGATGTTTGTGGACCATTGCCCACTTTACCTAGGTGTCACTTCGGATACTTCATCACTGTTACTGATGATTTCTCAAGTTACGGATACGTGTATCTTATGAAACACAAATTCGAATCTTTTGAGAAAATTCAAAGAGTTTAAGGCTGAAGTAGAAAAGCAACTTGGTAAGAATATAAGACTCTTCGATCAGATTGAGGAGGTGAATACCTTAGCCATGAATTCATTGATTACTTGAAGTTACATGGAATCCAGTCAAAATGGAATCCTCCCGGAACACCTCAGATGAACGGTGTGTCCGAGAGGAGAAATCGAACCCTGTTAGACATGGTGAGGTCCATGATGAGCTTTTCATGTCTTCCAAAATTCTTATGGGATACGCGTTACAAACCTCAATTTACATTCTGAATAGGATTCCATCTAAATCGGTTGAGCATACACCATATGAACCATGGTGTGGCAAGAAGCCAACTTTTACACATATCAAACATGGGGTTGCCCCGTGATTGTGAAAAATGATGCTTACCGACAAGTTGGAATCTAAAGGTGAAAAGGGTTACTTTGTGGGATATCCTAAGAAAACTAAAGGATATTACTTCTATCTACCTGAGAAACAATCAGTGATTGTTTCTAGGCAGACCAAGTTCCTAGAAGAAGACTATGTCTTTAAGGAACAAGGTCGTAAGCTGATAGAACTTGAAGAAATTCAAGAACCACAAACTAACAAAGAGCCTGATATCTTGTCAAAGCAACATGACAAGGAATCAGTGGGAGCATTCAGCAACTTTCATGGTGGGAGTCTTTCACTAGGTGATCGTCTTTCAGCCAGTGGGAGCGTAACTGGAGTTGGCTTGCCTATGCAAGAACCTCCAAGTGGGCTGAATGAGAATAACATAGTTCAAACTCCTGCCCAAGAGGCATCTGAAAGTGTAGCTCTTGAGGACTCTCCGGACATTGATGAAATCGATGCACCATAAAATTTTTATGATTAGAATGTACAACCTGCACAACCACAGCTCCGTAAGTCAATTAGGAATCATAATCCGCCTCATTAGATACGGTTACCACTTAGAGGAACTCGTTAATGTTGACATACCAGATAAGGACGATCCTAATACTTATTCTGAAGAAATATCAGATATTGATTCAGGGAAGTGGCATGAAGCCATGAAATCCGAGATGGACTCGATGTACACCAATCAAGTCTAGGACTTGGTTGAGTTGCTTAAAGGGATTAAACCCATATGTTGCGATTGGGTCTTCAAGCGCAAGACTGATGCAAATGGCAAAGTACAAACCTACAAAGCTAGGTTGGTGGCGAAGGATTATAGTCAACGTGAAGGCATTGACTGTGATGAGACCTTCTCACCAGTTGCAAAGATTAAGTCCATTCGAATTTTACTTGCGATAACAACACACTATGATTATGAGATTTGCTAGATGGATGTCAAAACATCTTTCCTCAATGGAAACATTAATAAGGAAGTGTTTGTGACTCAACTGGAAGGTTTATATCTAAGCCAAACTCTAATCTAGTATGCAAGCTAAAGAGATCCATTTATGGATTGAAGCAAGTTTCTAGGAGTTGGAATATCCGATTTGATGAAGCTATCAAGTCTTTTGACTTCATCAGAAATTCGGAAGTTCCTTGCGATTATCGTAGATGCAACGGGAAGAATATTGTTTTCATAATCGTATATGTCGACGACATATTGATTTGAGAAACAATATCCAGTTAATGCAGTCCGTTGAAGATTGGTTGTCGAAGACCTTCATGATGAAGGATCTTTGTGAAGCCTGCTACATCTTAGGGATCAAGATCCACAAGGATAGATCCAAGAGGATGTTGAGGCTGTCACAGTCCACCTATATAGACAAGGTGTTGAAGCGTTTTGCGATAGAGGACTCTAAGAGAGGGTCTCTATCGGCAAATCATGGGATAAAACTGTCAAAGAAGGATTGTCCTTCTGTTGAAGTTGATATCAAGCACATGAAAGATGTCCCATATGCATATGCAATTGGGTCAATCATGTACGCCATGACTTGCACTAGGCCAAACGTGGCCTACGCTATCAACATCACTGATAAACATCAACATAATCCGGGTGAGTCTCACTGGATTGCTGTCAAGACCATTCTGAAGTATCTTAGACGAACTAAAGAACGTTTCCTTGTCTATAGTGGACAGTCAGAACTAGTAGTCACTGGTTATGCTGACACAAGTTTACAATCCGACTGTGGTGATTACAAATCACAGTTAGGTTACGTTTAACTCTCAATAATGAGGCGGTCGGTTGGAATAGTTCCAAGCAAAAGGACCGCAGATTCAACAACTGAAGTTGAGTACATTGCTGTATCAGAAGCCTCAAAGAGACTGTCTGAATTTTATAGTTCTTAAGAGAACTAGGGGTAGTTCCGAGTGTCAGTTGTCTAATAAAGTTTTATTGAGACAACACTGGTGCGATTGCGCAAGCAAAGGAACCGAGATCAACAAGCATAAACGAGCATGTACCTAGACTTATCATTTGATCCGGGAGATCATAACGATAGGAGAAATAGAATTAAAATGTATTCCCACATATTTAATTTGGCAGATCTTTTCACCAAAACACTGAGTGTTCATGTACACACTAGACATTTGATGGTCTAGGGGTTAGACATGTAAGTGATTGACTCTAGTCCAAGTGGGAGATTGTAAGTGTTAGTGTCCTAGAGACAATCTATTATAAGGACATAATACTCGATGATATTCAGTTTGATTTAATATTATAGTTCATTTAATATTAATGTATGGCAATACACTTGTTTGAATATTATGTTTGATTATTTGCATTTATTCGTACACGTGTTCCCATGAGTCATTGCTGTCATTGAGGTTGTGAGAACTCAGATGACTTAAGCATGATTCTCAAATAGCCCCGATCAAGGATCATCAAGAATGGGATATTGATGATGCAATGGAGATTGGTGTGCGATCTGCATCATACTCTTAGAGAGTGTAGTAAGATCTCACTTACTACGAGATACTAGGTATCTCATGATGGATGCACAAATACCTTAGAGGGTATTGGTATACCCATCCGAGAAACTGTTTGATGTATTTCCACTATATTTGTCTACGGGTGTCTCGGTTAGTGGGAGCGATGCGATACTCATTTGACTTGAGGTCAATACACACGACATGTGTGGGATGATGAACTTTGACCATGACCGACGCTTGCACCCTTCCATGGGTAGATATGGCTTGGATTGGGTTCATCACGAAGTGCATGTGCGTGGTAGTTGAGCCAAGAAAAGGATTCATTCCTCAAAGTGGATTTAGAGAGAATACTCATCTTCTCGTCATAATTGGATCTAAGTCATCGGCCGATGCACATCAACTTAGACTTTGTGGCTAAGTGTGACATACATGATCAATTAGTGATTAGAGATAAATTGATTAAGTTATTTTAATAGACACTTCATCATGTTCAAGACTTAATCGAGTATTCGCGAATGAAAGGAGGAAATCGTAATAGCCCATGTTTCAGTTACATGTAGTTGCACGTTTCTCGCAACGTACCTCATATATTGAGAATGTCTGATTTATTGTCTAGGGTTTAATTAAGACCGTTAGTTTGACTAATCGCTCGATATATGAGGGTCTATGAGTCACAGAACAAGTAATTCACACAACAAGTAATTCCCTTTGACGTATTATAGTTGGTTGATTAAGTATTAAATTGGATTTAATATTTAATTTATGGAGAAGTAATTAATAATAGATTAATTTAGAATTAATTATTATTAATGTTTAATTAAATTAGATTTAATTAAACAAGAATTTCCAATAATAATATTTGTAATATTATTGTAGGATTTAATATATATGGAAACAAATCGTAGAGATTTGTCATATATGGAATTTAAATCCGTAGAGATTTATATTTAGGGAATTAAATTAAAGAAGTTTAATTTAATTAATTAAAAGGGATTTTTAATTTCCCAACTGGCTAGCTTAGGTTTTAAGCTGGGCCTCCCTATATATATTAGCTCTTGGGATTTCACAAACAGTTTTACACTTCACAATTTCTCCATAAAATTAAGAGTTGGATTTTCCTAGCTGATTTGACTCGAGATTCAACACTGGCAAATCCGTGCAGATCTGTTGAAGAGGATTACGTGGATAGCATAGTAGAGGAATTTGCTCTACAGCTAATATAAGTTTACTCGTTACGATTATTGTAATCATTGTATGCAATTATGTGTTCATTGTTGGTGAACTGTTTATTTCCGTTGCGCATGTATTACGTGTTTACGTACCTCTAAATTCGAACACTACTCACCCAGATGGGCGAGCACGAGCAGTGGCCGAACTGAACGCCCGACGAACAGAAAAGGAAAAACTTGCTCGCCTCCGAGGGCGAGTAGAAAGCAAGGACCAAGGCGCTTGGCCTACGGCCGTGCCTTCTAGGTGAACAGAATAAGTCCCACAAAGACTAGCCTAAAGCAAAGAGCAAGAAGACCAGGTCACCTGCTAAGCCAGTACCACCTGGATGACAAGTTAAAGACTGCGTAAGTAAGAAAAGACTAATGTCAACCAGTGAAGTAAGGTAGGAAGCGTGGCAGGACCACGTGTATCCTTGCATGACAAGAAACCGCCAGCTCAAACTTGTCGAGGCAGCACATGCCTGACGAAACTCTATAAATAGACCCTCAAAGGTCGGAAATAGGGTCGAAAATTTTCCTAATATAACTCTTATACCACCTCACCATCCCACATATAAATTGTGCTCGTCACAAGTACATTGTGTTTGGCACACCCCAAATCATAATTAATACATCCCTGGCTTGGTACGCCCCTAGACGTAGTCAACTTTGACGAACTGGGTCATCAAATACCCGTTGTCATCCTATATTACGTTGTGCTCATCACACACACACTCTGTGTTCGACACATCATCATTTTGTTTGTTAAGTTGTCACACACAATGCCACATCATATTTTTCACGCAACACAACTTACAACAGATTCCACGTGTAGTTTGATTGATATGTGTGGTGCGGTGATTTATGTGCTTCAACATATGTCAGATGAGAGTTCTTCTTACGATAAAAGTGGTAAATCTTACATTTGTTGGATGGTAATGAGGTCTTTTGATTTTGTATTCATTTTGCACTTGATGAATAAAATCTTGGGACTTTCAGATATACTTTGTCGATCTTTGCAGCAAAAGTCTCTTGATATCTTGAATGCAATGGACCTTGTCTCAAGCACTAAAAGTTTACTTAACTTGTTGAGGGAAACATTTTGATTTTCTTCTAGCACATGTTGAGTCATTTTGTAAAGAATATCACATTGCAATACCACATTCAGTAAAAACCCCCTGTAGGAATACTCTATATAGGAATAAACTCTCTATAGTAATAAAAAGTCACGGTCCCAACTCGGGACCAGTTATATTTTAGGAATAAACTCCACATTGTAATAAGTCATATTTTTTTCCGGTCCCTCCTTAAGGATTTATGCCTTCATATAAGAATAAATTACATTATTATATAAAAATTTATATATCATTACAATTAAGATAGTCTAAAATATCTATCAACTTTGGGTGTCATTTGCTTGAAATAGAAAAAGTTACTAATTTTATGAAAATACATGTATTGAACAAACATTTATACATATGTGAGCAATAACTATTTTTTAGTTCCTAGGTACATGCATATTAGTTGTTTTATGTATTTTATATACTTTGAAAGTGTATGTTTTTATTTAAGTCCAGTTCATATTAATAAGAATATAAATTTGTTAATAAATTTATAAACATGTAGTATAATATGTATTATATTGAATGTATTATTATTATTATTTTAAAAATATCATTTTTCAATGTAAAACTCTATTTAAGAATAACCACTTTATAGTAATATTTTTTTCCGTTCCCAACAATATGATTGTATGGAGTTTTTACTGTATGAATAATCGCTATGAAATGGGTACAATGCGTTTATGTCAACAACGTTATCACGTTTGGGCACCATTACCGATTTGATGTCTTTAACGAGGCAATAAATACTCAGGTGAATAAAATCAATAATAGGTTCAATGATGAGACAGTGGAACTTCTTAAGCTTAGTGCTGCCTTGAATCCAAAAGACAACTTCTGGTTGTTTAACGGAGATCATATTTATGATCTTGCCGATAAATTTTATCATGATGATTTTACTGATCAAGAAATTCGCTATTTGAGAGTTGAATTACATCATTACAAAGTTGATATGCTTTCTAGGGAATTTTTTCAAAATTTGTCAACTATTTCTGAATTACCCCAAAAGTTAAGTCGAGATAAACAAGACGTAATCGTATGCTGTGATTATGAGATTAATTCACCTTGTTTTGACTCTTCCTGTTACCACTGCGATGACCGAACGAGCATTTTCAACTATAAAGCATGTTAAGAGTTCTTCAGAACAAAATGGAGAGTGACTACTTATCAGATTCTATGGTTGTCTACATTGAAAGAGAATTGTTTAAAGACCTTTTTCATGATTCTGTTATCGATGAATTTTATCGGATAAAGAATCATAGGGCGCAGCTTATGTAAAAAAAAAAAAAATTGACTATTATTTTTTGTAGTGTATTTTTATTTCAAGCTTTCAGCCCACCCTATATTTTGATCCTGGCTTCGCTCTTGGCTGAGCTGGTTGTAATTCGAATGATGTGCCAAAGTAGCAGACACTTGTGGAAGAGAGCCAACAATATTCAATCCCCAGGACAAACTCCAATAATACTTCAATAGAAATTTTATCCCATACGGGGTTCGAACCTGCGTTGTCGAGGGTCTTCTCCCCACATCATCACAAGTCTTACCACTTAGCTATGCCCTTTGGGGCAAATTGTGCATTTTATGCAATCACAGTTGGAAGGATATAAATCAACATTTGTGTTTTTGTGATTCTCTTATGATGTTTGGAGGAATTGTTGTTGTTGGCTTAACTTTATTTGGATGGGTTCTTGCACTCCGTGATATATATATTTTTTCCAATTTTTAGTTCCCTTCCTGGATATTACAAAGAAGGTCCTTATTATTAGAGATGTTGTTACTATGGAAACAAAATCGAAGAATGAGATATCACATCCCGAAAAACCACATCTATTGAAGTCAAGATCTTGAGAATATTCTTTCATTTATTATGTAGATATTTTGTCATTAATTGTATGATTTATTATGATATTATTTCCCTGTATATGCTGAGTAAATTAGGTGTAGATTCTACAAAGATATGTCTCTGGGTTGTATATATACTTGTATCACTGAATGAATAAAATTGTGCATTCAAATATATCTTTTCTACACTTATCACCATCTGACAATTTACATGTTGGAGCATTTGGAAGGCTAAAAATGATACTTCATATGTCCTCTTCTTGTTTGGACATTTACTACATATATTTTAATATAGAAATTATTTATTATTATTAAAGAGATAAACTTATTTTTTGATGACGATTGAATGATAAAGTAATGTTAGGTATAAAAGGAGACAAATCTTACTTTAGTGTGAGCAAAATAATAACATATGGTGTAATACTGAGATCTAGGAAGCACGGATACTCAATTTTTTTTAATAATGCATTGTTGGATATACCGCGGTTACTTGGGTACGCGGATACGGGTGTGATACGCACCCGATACGCCACGTGGCATATCCTAATTAAAAATAATAATTATAATTTTGGGTACCGTGTCGAACACGACTAATCAATGTGTCGGATACGAATAAGATACGCGCACGCGATTAAATTTGAAAAATTATTATTTTTTACTTTAAATTTATCTTATATTACAATAACCTAACCTACATCTACTAGTAATAAAAATCTATCACGGTCGACACACTACTATTCGTCGAAGTTCAACAGAAATAGTTTCTGCTTGCTTTGTGTTTGAGTGTGATGCTCCATTAGCCTAGATAATTAGATTACTTTATAATTGAGTTGTGATTTTAAATTCTATATAGTATTTTGCCTATTTGTGGTTTAACAATCTTATGCATATTTTTTGCATATTGACTTCGACTTTGTGATGTTGGTGATTATTTACATATTTTACTGGGATGTTCATCTCATTTTGATTTTATATTTATTTAGGTGTTAAAAATATTTGCATACATGCACAAAGATACGCATCTTAAAAAAAATGTAAAAATATTTATATTTATAGGAATAATATAATATAATTTTAAAAATTAAAGTCGTACCCCTACCGTATCTTACCCAATTTTTTTTTTAATAATTTGTTTCTCCGTACCCGTACCATATCGTACCTGTATTGCCGTATCCGTGTCTATGCAACCTAGATTGAGATGTTTGTTGGGGTTTTGTTGAAAAAATAAAGTTGTTTTATTATCATTTAAAAAAAATGTTCAATTAAATAAGAAATGAACCTTTTAAGCAAATGTTCAAATAAAATGAAAATTGAAGGAATACTATTTTTAAAGGAGCTAGATTAGAGACCAGAAGATCGTGAACGATATAAAATTTAGATTTTGGAAGTGGATTCGTTCGGTCTTCCTTTTACTTTTCCCTATTCTATACATGATTAGTGCTCCAATCCGATAAGGTGTATCCGGGCTAAAGTCTTGTAAGACTCTTTGTCCGGAATTCGAGTACCCTCATGTAGGCATGCTAAAAAAAAACCGAAACCGGGTTTTTGAACCGCCGGTTCCACGATTCTGCGGTTCCGGTTCCTGAACCGAACCGAAACCGTAAAATACACGGTTAGGTTCCGGTTCCATCATTTCTAGAACCGCGAACCGCCGGTTCTCATTTTTTTTTTTTTTTAATTTCAATGGTTTAGATCTCCTTCGACTCAATCCAATGACTATAATAATTTGTAGTGTACTACTAGCCTTCTACTAGTTTTACTAATTTACCATTGTTGCATTTTAATATTGTTCTAATGTAGAATTATTTGATGATGTATCAATTAGACAATTATCATGTATTTATAATTATCTAATTATAAAATTATGTATTTTTAACTATTGTAATCTTCCATTTAAATTCCCATAACAATAATTTGTCATCTACATGTACATTTCTTCAAATTTTAGATCCAAAAATTAAAAAACTTAAAAAAAAAAAAAGGAGGAGGAGGAAAGGCGGTTGGGCAAGGAGGCAAAACCACCTTGGCCACGGTTCGGTTTCGGTTCCACCCTCAAAAATTTTGGAACCGCCGGTTCGGAATCGGAAGCGGTGGTTCCGGAACCGTGAGCATCCCTACCCTCATGTCGCTTCAATTTTAATATTATTTCTTTAACTTAAAAAAAAAAAGTATAGCTCAATCAATTAACTTGTGATTAAATTAAATTATCTGAAATTAGAGTGTATTTAATGGGGCGGACCTGGATCAACAGCTAGAATAAGAGACCCACCTAACACGAAACAAAAACAAAAAGAATATATCAATAAATTGAAATCTTACGCGCCCCCGTGGCGCGTCGACTCCATAGCTCAACCACATCTTTCTCAACCCCCATTTGCGACCATTCTACCTTACCTTGTCCCTCCATCCTCCCGCACTGCAACTACTGCTGCTGCAACTCCACAAACACCAACAACAATGGCTCCCAATTAAACCCCCAACCATTCCATACGCTCAATTCAAGCTGAGTTGAGTTGAAAATGCAAATGGAGGCCGAGCTTAGTGTTCCAAGTCGCCGCTCCGTAGACCAGCCCGACGATCGCCCGCTCCTCAAGCCCGAGTCTGAATTCAGCTCGAAAACGGTCGAACCGCGGGCAAATGTTTCGGAATCGAGGCAGAGCATTGAGGAAATGGAGAAGCAATACGCGGCTTATGTGCGGCACGATGTGTACGGAACAATGGGGAGAGGGAGATTGTCGTTGAGCCAGAAATTGCTGCTTGTGCCGGGGTTGGTGGTGTTGGTGCCGATAAGAGTGGTGGCGGGGGTGACTATTTTGGTGAGCTATTACGTGATTTGTAGGGTTTGCACCGCGTTTCTGCCGCCTAATAGGGAGGAGGAGGGGGAGCAGGAGGATTACGCGCACTTGGGCGGGTGGCGGCGGTCGGTGATTGTCCGGACCGGTAGGTTTTTGTCCAGAGCTTTGCTGTTTGTTTTCGGGTTTTTTCGAATAGCTGAGAGTTGTAGCAGCAGCAGCAGCAGTGAAGAGGGGCAGTTGAATAACGAGGTACTCTCTTTTAGTTTTCGATAGTGAATTTGTGTGTTGTGTGATTTTGAGTTGTTACTGAAGAATAGGTTGAAGTTTTATGCGATTTTGGAATTCTGATACTTGTTAAAATGTTCAGAAACATTGAATACTTGATGCTCTTGTATCGTTAAAGGGTATAAAATGTTCTCTATTCTTTAGATGAAGTATGAACAATCTTCAAATTGATGTATTGAGTTACAATAGATGGAAAACACTTGTGATTCTGAACAATTATATCGAAGCCACTGGTTGAAGAAGAGAGATTGATTCTCGTTGTATCATTAAATTTCTTGGTAATCATTAGTCCTATGTATAATCATCTGTTTGTCTTGCAACATATTCGGAGAAAGACAAGGCTATTCTTTGGGATTTCATACTTGACTAACATAAACCAATGATAGCCTTTTTTTAATAATGAAATTACTTTTTCTGAATGCTTGTGCTCTTATTGGTGGCTTAAATTTCTTGATCTAGTCTTTTCTATCTTGGTTGATGCTTCACCAATACTTGAGTTAAATTTAGAGAACAGTTGCCTATTATCAACTGTTTGATATATATTGTATTGATTATTATGTTATCACAAACTTTCAGAATGTATCCAGCGATCAATCGGAAGAGTTGGAAAATCCTGGGGCTATCATATCAAATCATGTATCGTATATAGATATTCTATACCACATGTCATTCTCATTCCCAAGTTTTGTAGCTAAGGTTGGTATATTTTCAAAATAGCTAGCTACTATTGTTTATATATGCTTTTACCATTCCAATTTTAAATACTCAATCTTACACACTTTTTGTTGATTTCACTTTTCAATTTGGCGCTGAAGAGATCTGTGGCTAGGCTTCCTCTTGTTGGTCTTATAAGGTTGGTTCTCTGCATTTTCTAATACAAATTTATATGACCAATAAGGCTGCTGTATTCCCGCGATGAAGTATTCATATAAGCATATTGGCTGGCTATACACTGATATTAGCCTATTATTATTCACATTCTTTTTAAGTTGTGATTGTAATCCTTTGTCCATGTATATGGCATTTGTAACTTATTTGCCTTTTCGAAAACTAATTCAAAACTTTTATTTACTTTTCATATTACAGCAAGTGTCTTGGCTGTGTCTATGTACAGCGGGAATCAAAATCACCAGACTTCAAGGGCGTCTCAGGTATTTTTGTTACAATTTTGGATAGTTTACTTCAGCGATGAAATCTGTGAAAATCAGATACATAGCACACGTCGCCTTTTATGACGAAATATGAAAATTAGACCCCAAAACAAACACAAACACGTATATATTATATGCTATAAAAGCTGTTTGAATTTGACAAGATCTCCCATTCTTTTTATGTTTGTGACCTCCCAAACACAGTAATGAATTTTGCTATTTATATGATTACGTAGGGGTGTTTACGAAAAACTCTACCAGCTTTTAATCACTTCTTCTACTTTTCAAAATCAGTTTGGAGTGTTTTATACCTCTTTTACCAGATTAAATAAGCTCAGAGAACCTATTATTTAAAAGCTGGTCTTGGGGTGCTTTTAACAGATTGTGATATATATATTTTTTTTAAATAGCATCTACTTGTTTTTACAATATGTATGCTTTATATCTAATTATCTAGCAAACACTTCAAGTTCTACTTTTCTAGCTTTTAAATGTTTTTGCAAACACTATCAATTTTTTACTCTTAAGCAATTTTTTCATAATTACTAATTTTAATCGCTTGTTCAAAAGTTATAATATGCAAACACCCCAGTAGTCCTTTTGGATGCTTTATCTTTGGTCATTCACCAACCAAATTATATTTTTGTGTTTGTTCTCTTAAGTTATTAATTTTCAAAATTGACAGTTATTATATCAGGTTTATTCATACGTATCATTTTCCAAAATATGACTTGGATCAGGATTTTCAAAGTGAGTTATTTTAAAGGATTTCCCTCTTTGCTACTATATGGAGCAATGCAACTCCAAAATTCATTTATGGGGTTGAATGCCAACATATTATCTCTATGTTCAACTTGTGAGGAGTGTTGAGAATCAAAATCAAATCAATGATATTTGATTCTTAGGGTACCCTGAAATCAAAACTAATAGAACTATTCTTACTCTTTGAATGCCCCCAAATCAAACACTAATCTTAGGATACCATAAATTTGATTTTATGTTATATGATATGAGTGCTTTATTAAGTTTCGACCTATATATTACACCTACATGTAGGTGCTACTGTGAGATTGTAATGATAGGAGACAAATGAAAGTACACTATCCTCAGATATAGGCCAAATGATTAGACCATCTTTGTTCTCTTCTCAATACTTATAATTTAAAATTGTTGAGCATGAATACTCAGAAAACTAGTTAGCATTGGAAAGTTCTCAAAATTCAGTCTTGGCTATACAATTTTTATTTGCAATTTGCAATGTTAGGAATCTTGACTATACTTATTATAGAATCAATTCATATTTTACCGAAATTATCTCTACTTTGGGCATTGTTTTTGGTTTTCCTGAAATAATTACAGGAAAATAATTAAAATTTTCCTAATTAAGTTTATTAAGAATACATAATTTATAAAAGCATATGCTAAAACATTTATTATTTTACAGAGCTTCAAACTACCCAGAACATTATTAAAATACATAAGTATAGTATATTTTTATTTTCTTGATTTTAATTTTTTTAATCTTATATACTGAATTGATTTTTATAAGCATTGTTTTTATATTTAGCATACTATAATGACCTATATCAAAGAACATCTCCCCTACTGATTACTGAACAATAAAAAAAAAAAAAATACAGTTGAATAACAAACTGAAATAAAATTTTGGTATTTAGTACGTACCAAATTTTCGGAATAATCTTGATGTTCTATTTATATTTCTAATTATTCGACATTTGTTGTTTGCAGGTGTTGTGAATGAAAGAATTCGAGAAGCCCATCAAAATAAGTATGCCCCAAAAATGATGCTTTTCCCAGGTTTGTATATTTGATGTATATTTTTGATACAGTTTTGTAGCTTCTGTTTTGTTTATGTTTTTTCCTATTTTATTACTTTCTAAAATGTAATGTACTTTTCTCAACCTAGTTTCTTATTTGTTGGACTTGTTAACTATCATCATAAGGTTTTCTCCCTGCAAAGCTTGTACCTCAGCGTTTGTTTATCCCAGACAAGTCTCCTAACAGTTTCTTTACCTATCTTTTTTTAATTGGCGTATGCGGTATTCTTGTTCTTTCTTTCTACATAAATATATGTTCGGAATTCAGTTGGTAATGGCTATTACGTTATACACATTTTCTTATATGCATTACCTACTAAAGAAAGAAACATATTTCAAAGTGCTACAACAAAAATTATATTTTCAAATTCTTAATTTGTAGTCATGAGGGGAATTGCATGAACTTATCTCTGTAGTTAGTGAAGTTGAGTGAACCATGTTCACTGAACTGCTTTTGAAAAGGTTTGGCTCTAATTAAATTTATTTTTGCTTCATATTTCTGTAACTTCAGATGGTCCTCTGTCAATAGTTAACAGTAAAATAATATTTCTGTATCCTGAGCATTTTCTAAAATGACTACTGAATGCATCTTTTGGTCCTTAAAACAGAAGGCACAACCACAAATGGAGATTACCTCCTTCCTTTTAAGACTGGCGCATTTCTGGCAAAGACTCCAGTACTACCTGTTATTTTAAGATATCCCTATCACAGATTTAGTCCTGCATGGGATTCTATTTCTGGGGTGAGTGTATTTACTGGAGTACCCTCCGTTTTTGCCTCATTAGCAGAAAAGTGATTGCTTCTGTGTTTAATTAAGTTTAATTTTGACTGTGCTTGTTTAACATACAACTTCTGCAGGTGCGCCATGTTATTCTTCTTCTTTGTCAGTTTGTAAATTACATTGAAGTGAAGCGATTACCTTTGTATCACCCTTCAGAACAAGAAAAGGAAGATCCAAAGCTTTATGCTGCCAATGTTAGAAAACTGATGGCTCATGAGGTATTTATTAATTTCTGAAGCTTATTTTAGGTGTAGAAATTATGAATTAACTTGGGCTTTAGAAGGCAGTATATATTGCTCACTTTTCTGGAACTCTTACCAAGTGTATCTTGTTTGATAGAAAATTGTTACTTGCTATGTCGATATTTCTATGACATCTATGATTGTAGGTTTTTAGTCTGTCACTGTACCTGAAAATTTAGGCTTCCACTCTTGGGGGAAAAATAACTGAATTGGGTGAAAAGTGTCGATATATTAAAGAAGCAACAACAGCTTTTAAGTTGCACGTTCTTTAGGTGTATTTACTAGAAGATAGACCTTCCTAGATAGAAGTATTAGTGCATCAAGAGGCTACACATAATTTGGAGGCGTAATTTGGCCAAACTTTAGGGAATGTGCATGTAATAAATGGTGTAGGGTTTCCTCTGTCTTTAATACTAACAGAAGTAAAGAGAAAAAAAAAAGTAGAGGAAATGAATAAACTATAGGGCAAATGTACTTTTTTGTCCCATACTTTACATAATACACCCACTTTAATTTTAGTCCTTTAATTGTTTTTACTTTGAAAATCGTCCCTTACTTACCAAATTCAACTTTTTGGTCTTTTTACCGGCTATAACAGGTAAACTTTCCAGTAATCGCTGATGTGGTATTTACCAACAAATTGCCACATTAGCAATTACCGGTAAGTTTACCTGTTAAAACCGGTAAAAGGACAAAAAAAATTAATTTGATAAAGTTAATCGACAAATTTCAAAAATCGGAAAAAGTTAGATGACTAAAATCAAAATGGGTGCAAGATAAATGACCAAAAACATTTACCCTATAACATAAGTGCATTCTTGGTGACTGTAAATCTCATAGCTATGGTGTTGTGATGCAGGGTAATTTGATTCTTTCAGATATTGGGTTGGCAGAGAAACGAGTCTATCACGCTGCTCTTAATGGTAATATTAGCATGCCTACTGTTTTGCATCACAAAGACGATTGATTATTTGATCGCCTCCCCCCGAAGTCTTGGATGTTAAATAGGAGCATTATGGGTGGCTTTACACCACTGAAAAATACATTTTGGGTCATGTTTAACTTGTATTAACTACAATATTATAAACATTTGGGAGTCATTTAATAAAATGTTGTGATGTTCCTGTGGAATTGTTTCTGAGCGACGAGATGGTTGGCTATCTAAATGATCTCTTTGGTGTTCCTGCAGGTTTGTTTTGTCAAAGATAGCCCCTGTTCGCCCACTGTATATATCTGTATTTTGAACCCAAAATAGTAAAACCGAAATGCAGATAGATAATCTTGTTGTTTGTATGATTTCTAAATGCCATATTATTATACCAGCCAGCTTTGGTGGGACTTGGAAAGCTGCATATTTTTTGACAATATAGAAGACAGTGGAGAAATCGTAGTGATGTAGGAGGAACTAATTTAGGCTATTTTACTTACCTTCATGCATGTATTGTTTGATTCTTCCAAATTTAAAGGAAACGAATCATAGTGTTTTTGTTTGATACTTTTAGTTGGATGTATACGCGTCAAAGATTTTAAATGTATGAAATCAAAATTAATTGCGTCTTTATTTACTACCTCTGTACCGAAACATTTTGCACACTTAATGTTCCGCTCGTGTTTTAGCGAGCGAATTTTTTATTACTATTTGAAATGATAAAGTAATTTTAAAAAATGCGTATGATAGAGGAGGGTAAAGACTATCATACCCCACTTTAAAAATCACTTTATTATTTCAAATACTAATAAACAATTCGCACGTAAAAATGCGAGCAAAAAGTAAGTGTGCTAAGTCTTGTGGGACGGAAGAAGTATTAATTTTTGCTCATTTTTTTATTCTACCAATGAATAAGTTGACTTTCAAACGGTTCTTCAAGAGAATGTAACTCCTTGAGAATGGTTTAATTTAAGTGTCGCAAATGGCAAAGGAGAGTTAGAGAAATGGTTTCAAATTTCAAAGTAAATTCATTTTCTTGTGTGAAACAAATCAGGATTTTGAACTTTTCTTTCTCACTCATGGATAATTTCATGGCCACTTGGTATGAGTTTTGAATGGGAATGATAATAGAGGTCAATCATTATGAAGTTTAGTGATTGCATTGTTACTACTTGATTAAAAAATTATCGAGCAGTATTAATGGGAATGATTCCTCGTTACTCCTCATTCATTCCCATTACCCACCTTCGTTACTCCCAAACGGGCGAGCCTTTAAACCACCTTTCTCAATGTGTACATTTTTGGGAGATGGAGCTTTGTGTGTGTGGAAAGCACTGGATATCCTGTACATTAGAATACATATACCTTTTCCAGGATGTGCAATACAATACAATACAATACAAGCAATTACATGGTCTCACACTAATACAAGAATACACATATGTAATGACCAAAAGAATTCTATCACATTAATGCCTCAAAAATAACTATTTAAGAAACTATAACACACTGCTCCAATATAGACATTTCAAGGCAACAATACTAGTTTGTGAAATCATGACCTTTCTTTGAGTGAACGGTTAGCCGGCTTTTTGAGTTCCCACGGTCGCAGGCACCCTTTCAACGGGGATTGCAGCAACAACGAAGAAGTCGAGAGTTGCTTTTGCCTTGATGAGATGGAAGAGAGACAGCTGAAACTACTTCTTAGCCTCCGTTTCTCGCTATCTTTGTACGGTTGGTATTGGGGGTCATGTTGCACAGCCGTGATTTTAAGGGCTTCCGGTAACACACAGTTGAAGACCGAACCTATATTGAAAAAACAAGACCAGATGAGAATAAACATACTAGGATTAACTGATTCAGGGGCAAGATAGTTGTTTGAAAGGTTAAAAGTACATGGACTCATGGAAATAAAAAATTGTGCGTATATAGGTCCTTTTACTTTTGTGTTTTATTTGAATAGGTCCTTGTTCTATCCACTTTTGTTCCGATAGGTCCTTTTATAAAACCATTCTGGCAGGTCCATTGAAAAAGGACCTTGTGAGATGAAATTTAGAAGTACCATTTACTATTTTTAATGTAGGGGTGTTTATTATTTGCACAATTTTTAATGTAGGGGTGTTTATTATTGTTAAAAAGGGATAAAGTTGCTTTTCGATGGGGGTTAAATGATAAAAGTAATGTCATTTGTGTAAATTAAAGGAGGTGACAGAGTGTAATATTGAGATTTTAAGGGGTATAGATTAAAGGGAAAAAGTTGTTTTATTGCTATTTAATAGAAATTGTTCAATTTAAAGGGAAAAAATTGTTTTATTGCTATTTATAGAAATGTTCAATTTTTTATTTTTTTATTGGACAAATGGTGACTCGAACACATGACATCGCAGCGTATGTAGTTGCTCTTAGCCGCTTCAGCTATTCAACTTCGTCATATAGAAATGTTCAATTAAGTTTGGGACGAACCATTTAGGCAAATGTTCAAATAAGAATGGGACAAAGGGTCTTAGTTTGTAGGCAAAACAATATTGTAATTTTTCTATACAGCTAATACTTTTCAACCGCTTTTCCTGTGATTTGTGAAAAAATATAAAAGAACAGCTTAGTTGAAATGATTTGTGAAAAAATAGCACCAATTGCTCAAAAATCAAAAGTACAGGGACGATGACGTGTTTTACGAAAAGGCATTTGCTAATCCAATGCCAATATTCTCTTTTAATTTACTTTCTTCAGCTGAAAATAGCACAAACTGAAAATAACAAATAACCAACGAACTTGTTCAAGTGATGATGGAAGAAAACATACCTAATTTGGCTAGTCGATTCACCCACTTTGGAATTCTTTTCCCGGTCAACTGGTAACATATATCCTTGCAAAAAATGGTTGCAGTTCTTTACAATCAAGTGATACGTATCCCCATTGTAGTTTGCAGCTTGACGTTCCATGAACTCCCTAACCTGATTCGCATCCAATGATGTCGTACCAATGAATATCGACTTTCTGAACTTAAATCCCGGGCATTGACGAGGTTCTACTTCAAAGACCCCACTAGAAGAATAGTCGTGAGCTCCAAATGCATATTCCACACCATGAACTGTTCAGGTACCAACAAACTCAATGAGAAACGATACAAATGATGGAAAATACTTCTACACACCAGTTGCACCGTGCTCAAGTCCATTTTTCAAATGGTATTAGTTGTTTTACTACAAGGTATTAGTTGTTTTCACTAAACAGTATTAGGTTTTATCATTGAACAGTATTAGTTGCGATACATACCTTCAACACCAGAATGAATTATGCCAAGGCCTGCCCAATAGACGTAACCATTCATGGGTGTTAAGTCGTACACGTTGAGATACACCGGTGTACTTTTGGCCCCGTCATTATCTGACTTCACTTTTGAAAATAAACAAAAACGGCGTGCTGATTTTTTGGATAAATGGAGAGCCCATAGTTATTAATGGCGCAAGGCACCACAAGGCGAGAAGCAGCGCCTTAGGCGCTCGCCTTGCATCCCTGGAAAAAACAACATAAGACCTTGATAATTTCTTAGTAAACCTAACCATGGCTTCTGTAGCAATACCCCAAGTCAAATTTTCACCTTGGTGAACCAACTCATCTTCATCTTCCATTAGACCAACCACCCACTCATTGCTTTCATCTATATCCCTCAAAGAGATCATGACGATTATACTTGATAAAAAGTGAATCTTGAAACCCTAGATGTGATTCACTTAAATATTAAGACTTAAGAGATAGTATTTTTTATTATTCGATGTTATCGACAAATAAAAAATGTTTTTTTTTATTTCAAACCCTAGATGTCGCATAAAGCACGCCTTAGACGCGCCTTTTGCCGAGTCAAGCGCCAAAAGCGCGCCCAAAGCAGCGCGAGAAAATCCCAACCACTTTGGGCCTATGGCAGGCGCGATGGCTGGCGCCCCGAGTGCCTGGCGCCTTAGGCGCGCCTCAGGCGCGCCTTTAATAACTATGGGAGAGCCACAATCGACTTCCACCCTCTCTTCGATTCTAATTCCATGCTACTTTTACAAGGCAACTCACTTCAATCTAGACCAAACACTATCTTCTACATCTGGCGAAAACACAAGATGGACATATTATTACAAAGCAATGAAGAAACAATTTAAAAACAAAAGTAGACAATAAACCAATGACATAATTGATTTAATTAGTTTCAGGGTTTAGGGTTTACTCATGGAGTTTGGGTTTGAAATGAGTTGGAACGGGCAGAAAGGGTAGGTTCTCTGAATCTTAACAAGAATGAATAAAAAATTATTGCAGGCCTGTTGAATGAGAATTTAAACAAGGAACAAACTTTATACATAAAACAGTTCAAATTCTGAAGGTCTAACAGTTGACAGGAGTGGAAGGCCACTAATCATCTAAATGTTGATTATAGAAATGTTTCTTCTAGCACTATGACTTCTTGACCTATCCTTAATCGTTATTAAAGACATATATTCAAGTTCAAATCCTTGTCGGAAAAGCACCAATTATACTATAATAATTTAGAAAATGAAATTGTTCTTGTGACTTTGGAATGATGTCTTCTATTTTGCAAGTCAAAACCATTACTATCTAGGGGGTGTTCACGAAAATTATAGCTTTAAAGAATTGATTAAAATTAGTAATTATGGGAAAAGTGATTAATAGTAGAAATTGATGGTGTTTGTATTTTTTTTTTTAATAAAAGTTGATAGTGTTTGCAAAAAAAAGTTAAAAGTATGTATAAAAGACTAATAAGTTGCTAAAAGCACCCCCGTTGCAGCTTTTAGCTTATAGCTTTTCAGAAATTATTTAATCTAATAAAAGAGAAATAAAACACTCCAAATTACTTCTACACGCAATTTTAGGTGACTATAACCACTTATAATTCTCTGGAAACACCCCCCATAATATACTGCCTCCAAATTTCCTTAACAGGTAATTTAAAACTACAAAAGAAAATTGATTTTCTTTAAGATGGAGATAGAACATGCAGCTCTGATTCCTCAATTCTTCTCCCACTTAATTGACCAAGAAATTGATGATAAAGAATTTGTCAAAACTTTACCTAATTAATGATGTAATGTATACATGTCAGCAAGTCAAAGAAGTTAGGCAACACAAAAACACAAATGACAAATTGTAGATGTGCAAAGCAAATAATGATCCAACCATTTTTCCCATTTCTAATTTATTCAAAACACTCAAGTGGCTAATCAAGTTGGTTAAAGAATCACGGAAATATACACCTAGCCACATAATAATCATTTTTTTAAAAAGCAAACTTTTGTTATCTTTAGGTTGGAGTTTTTGGCCAGCGAGGTTACTTGCATCATTAATTCCAGACCACAAGTAAAATAAGCATTAAAAATTAATCTCTAAACAATCAAAACCTCCATTGATATCCAAAATTTTCAAGAATCAGAAAAGTACTGATAAAATTTCACAAATTAAAGACATAATTATGCCAGATCTTGTTGAAAAATGGAACCCGTATACCAAAAACTAAGAAAAATAGATCAGCAATCAACGAATTCGAACAAAATTCAAGGTAATTATACAACCAAAAAAACCCCAGAAACACAATTTGAAGAACTAGAAAGAGGAAAAGCTCAAAAACAGAAAACAACTCACAGATTTAGATGGGAACATGAATTGCATTGGTAAATTGGCTACAATTCCAGCTTCAAGATTCCTTACAACATTGCTGCTAAAAATGAAAACCCAGCTGAAAATGGTGCAGCTGAAATTATGAATTTAATAACCCAGCTGAAAGTGGTGCCAATTATCGGCACATTCGTGCTTTTCTGACAAATCCCAGCTAAAATTAAAATAAGCAGAGAAAAATGAGAAGAGGGGTGTTTTTAATTTGAAGAAAACCCAAAGGCAGGCGTGTTTGAGGAAAGCGAAATAATTGTACTAGCGGCTACATAGTCTAGTAGCAGTACTCGAGAAGAAAAGGGAAAGAAAGAGGAGAGAAGTGGGTGCATCAGTATGAATGAATGAAGTTTTGGAGAGAGGATATTAATTTTTAATTTTAAACTATTCCATTTTTAATTCTGCAATTTTTTACTTTTTTACTTTTTATTTTAAATGTGTCAATTACAATACTGTTTTTTGTCAAAAAATTTAAAATATCTGAATAAACATGTCTTCTCTCGTCTCAAAAGGCTACATCTTAAATTTTTTACAAGAAAGAATTAGAAAAAAAATTACTTTATGAAGGGTAGTAAATGTGTATGAGGGTAATAAGTGTGTGTTGTAAGGTTATAAGTTGAGAAGAACGTGTTCATTTTTTGGTGTGAAAAGTGTTATGGACAGACCAAAAAGGAATGTGTGTTATGTCTTCTGGGACGGAGGGAGTACATTTCATGTGACACTTCAAAATTTAGATTTTTTTTTAATTTTTCGACTACTTACACAAGTGGACTATCATGTAATCAAAAAGAAAAGTTCAATTTTAAAGTGTCACGTGAGGTCCACATACGTATTTCGGTGAAATTTTAAAATTTTTGATAAAAAATAACTGAAATTAATATATACATGACTAAAATTAAAAAAGTAATAAGTTACGGGATTAAAAATAAAAAAATTCAAAATTATAAGATTAAAAGTGATATTTTCTCAAATTTTGGAAGTTAAAGATGGTGAATATTGAATAGTGAATAGTGTGTCAAAAAAAAATAGTGAATAGTGATACTGACAGGACAAACAACATCCGCCCCACCCCCACCAAATATTTATCTTTACCCACAGATGGAATTGTAGCGCAGGAATGGAAGGAGAGAATAAACAATAAAGTTTTGAGCCTTTCCTTTACTCTATTTTCTTTACCAGTCTCCACTTTTCAATTCTGCCTTTAAATATGTTTTGAGTCCTCATTTAAATGTCAAAATTTTAATTTAGAAAGCATGCACTTTCGCAGTAAGTCAGAGTATAATTTAGGTATTCACGTTATAATACTTTAGGAGGATGATTGTTCATTTATATTAGATTGTATCATATTTCATATATGAGACCATCTCATACGAGTTTTTATCTTTAATTTTTTTAATATATCAACTCTAAAATAGTGTATCTTAAATGTTAATATTAGTTGTATTCATTGAATAGTATTAGTTGCTTTCACAGAAAAATATTAGCATTTATTTATTGAAATAGTAATCGCTCTGTCCCACACTCGATTGTTCATTAGTTGTTTGCGCGGTATTTAACGTAAGAATTGTTTTTAGTATTTGAATAGATAAAGAGGTTTTTAATTTAAAATATTGTAGATCTTTCTATTTTATTATTAAAATAGATGAGAAGATAAAATATGTTTTAGTGTGCATAAAATACTGATATGAAATGTAATTTTTATGATGTTGGGAGAATATAATTGTAAAGAGCAATATTGTATTATTGCCATCTATGAAAAAAAAAAAAATGAGACAAACAAAAAAGAAAAATGAAAAATCGAGCATGAAATTGAGAAATTATTAGTTAGTCAGTATTGATTGTTTTCACTTAATAATATTGAACATTATTGATTATACACTGGACACTACTGTGCACTCGTGCACACAAGGGATACTCATTTATTATGGAATTATGTTGTATAATACTACTATTTTGCAAATTATTGTTTTCTGTCACCAGGTCCAGCACAAATATCATGTGTTGAAAGTCAGTTCATAAATATTAGCTATAGAATTCTATATAAAAATGATCATATTTCTTTTCTTTGTATTTTTGTTAATTGGGCTTGGAGATAAAGTACTGAAGATATAGTGAAGCAAAAAAGAATATATGACACGGCAGGAGGACTGTGACTGTAAACACTAGCAAAAACAAAGTGTAGTTTCATAATTTTATGGGATTCTTTTATTTATTTATTTAGTATATTTGGCTTTTATTATCATCAAGATCTTTTATTTTTGGTGATAACGAATAATCGACATGATTGAACAAATATTCAATTCGACTTTTGGAGCCACGGAAACATTAATTTATTCGACATAGACCTAGAAAATTTGCTTGCTAAAGGAGTGGCAAATTGTTGGGTTGGATATTAATTTGGCTAAGTTTTGTATACATTCAGATGCACCGTGTATTCATAGTGCATTTTAAAATTACATAATTTATTATATTTAAAAGTATAACTTATTTACAATGAATTATGCAACTATTAATATGAAAAATAGTTACACGTAGTATAATAAGTTGCACGATTCTAAAATGCACTATAATTGCACGGTGCACCTGGATGTACATAATGTTGGATTATAGAGGTACGTAAACACGTAATACAGGCGCAACGAAATTAAAAAGTTCACCAACAACGAACATATAATTGCATAACCGATTACAATAATCATAACGAGAAATCTTACAGTAATTCGAAAGCAGATTTCTCAACTATGGTATCCACGTAATCCCCAATCACGGACTTGCACGGATTTGCCAGCGTCGAATCCCGAGATGAATTTGCTAGGAAAATTCTAACTCTAGATCTTATGGAGAAAATATGAATTAACGTTGTTTGTGAATTTCCAAGAGCTCGTACATATAGGGAGGCCCAGCTTAAAACCCTAAGCTCGCCGGGAAATAAAATCCCTAATCTTTATTTAAATAAATCTCTTAGATTTATTTCCCACGTATAAAATCTCTACAGATTTAATTCTCATATATGTCAAATCTCTACGATTTGATTCCATATATATTAAATCCTATAACAATATTCCAAATATTATTATTGGGAATTCATATTTAATCAAATTCAATTTATTTAAACATTAATAATAATTAATTCCAAATTAATCTATTATTAATTAATTCTCCATAAATTAAATATTAAATCCAATTTAACATTTAATCAACCAATTATAATCGTAAAAGGGAACTACTTGTTGTGTGACCCATAGGCCCCTCATATATCGAGCGATTAGTCAAACTAATGGTCTTAATTGAACCCTAGAAATAAATCAGACATTCTCAATATATAAGGTACGTTGCGAGAAACATGCAACTACCTGTAACTGTAACATGGGCTATTATGATTTCCTCCTTTCATTCACGAACACTCGATTAGTCTTGAACATGATGAAGTGTCTATTCAAATAACTTAATCATATTATCTCGAATCACTAATTGATCACTTATGCCACACTTGGCCACAAAGTCCAAGTTGACGTTCATTGGCCAATGACTTTTATCCAAGTATGATGAGAAGATGAGTATTCTCTCTAAATCCACTTTGAGGAATGAATCATTTTCTTGGCTCAACTACCACGCACATGCATTTCGTGATGAACTCAATTCAAGTCATATCTACCCATGGAAGGGTGCAAGCGTCAGTCATGGTCAAAGTTCATCACTCCACACATGTCGTGCGTATTGACCTCAAGTTAAAGGAGTATCACATCGCTCCCACTAACCGAGACACCCGTAGACACATATAGTGGAACTACATCAAACGATTTCTCGGATGGGTATACCAATACCCTCTAAGGTATTTTTGCATCCATCATGAGATACCTAGTATCTCGCAGTAAGTGAAATCTTACTACACTCTCTAAGAGTATGATGCAGATCGCACACCGATCTCCACTGCATCATCAATATCCCATTCTTGATGATCCTCGATTGGGGCTATTTGAGAATCATGCTTAAGTCATCTGAGTTCTCACACACTTAATGACAACAGTGACTCAAGGGAACACATATAAGAACAAATGCAAACAATCAAACATAATATTATAATAAGTGTAACTCCATATATTTAATATTAAATAAATAATAATATTAAACCAACACAGAATATTATCTGAGTATTATGTCCTTACAATGGATTTTCTTTAGGACACTAACACTAACAATCTCCCACTTGAACTAGAGTCAATCACCTACATGTCTAACCCCTAGACCATCAAAATGTCTAGTGTGTACATGAACACTCAAAGCCTTGGTGAAAGGATCAGCCAAATCATCATCTGTGGGGACACGTTCTAACTCTATCTCTCCTCTAGCGATTATCTCTCTTATCAAGTGATAACGCCTCGGTACATGCTTGTTTCTGTTATTGGATCTCAGTTCCTTAGCTTGTGCAACCGCACCAGTATTGTCACAATACAACTTTATTGGACTGCTGGCACTTGAAACTACCCCTAGTTCACTTAAGAACTGTTTTGTCCAGACAACTTCTTTAGCAGCTTCCGCCGCAGTAATGTACTCAGCTTCGGTTGTTGAGTCTACGGTAGTCTCTTGCTTTTGGAACTATTTGTTGGGATAAATTTAGTTTTAATTATTATGCCAAAATACCTTGTAATAGAACAAGCTAAGTTGTATAGAAAGCTTGTGTTTCTAGACTTAGTTTTATTCTTACAGGTAACAAGTTGAGGGGGAACTCCTCAAGAGAAGACGAGACTAATGAGTTCCATGTAAACTGATGAGCTGAACAAGAAGAAGCATGCTGATTTGTGAGGAAGAAAATCTAATGTAATGCTGTGAAGAAATCAGAAATCAGTCGAGAAGAAATAAAAAATCAGATGAAGAAATGCGATCTGATCAGCTACCATGCGATCTGATCAGGTACCATGCAAACTGATTAGGTACCGTGCGATCTGATCAGGTACTGTGCGATCTGATCAGGTACCGTGCAAAGTGATCAGGTACCGTGCGATCTGATCAGCTACCGTGAGATCTGATCTAAAAAGTGCAAACCAGATCTGGCGACCAGAATCAGAAGAGACGAACAGTAATCTGGCGGGTTGATTTGATCCGTTAGACACACAAAAAGTTGGCCAATGAGAAGATGGCAACACATTTATTGATGTGACATAAAACTGCAAACAAAAGTGCAAAAGAACAAAGAAAAGCTGGAAGACTATTAGTATGGATTTGAATTTACTCTCCAACGGTAATATTCAAATCCACACTATAAATACATTGCACTATCTTCAAAAGAAGATAAGGGAGGATGCTGCAAAGTGAAGATTAAAGCCAAATATTCAAGCATCTCCATTCAAGAACACAGAGCATTTAATATCCAAATTTACCCAAGAGTGTTCTTCATTATTTCTAAGCATAAATGTAATATCCTAAGCTTAGAGAGATTTTCCCAACCTTAGCTTAAAGGCTAAAACAATGTAAGGGAAAATCTCACCTAGTTGGAAATAACACCAAACCCATACCCTTTCTTGAGAGAGAAAATTACTGGTTAAGTGAGGTAGTTAAGAAGCAATCCCGTAAGGGAGGGTAGGCAATCCCGTGAGGGAGATAAGTCCCGTAGGCGATCCCGTGAGGGGATAAGTCCCGTAGGCGATCCCGTGAGGGAGATAAGTCCCGAGAGAACGAGAACTCATTAAACATCTATAGGCGATCCCGTGAGGGAGATAAGTCCCGTTGAGTGAGAGCTCCATAAATATCTGTTGGTTAAGTTGGTGCCCCATGAAGGGAAGAGTGGATGTAGGACAAGTTCGTCCGAACCACTATAAAAATACGTGTGTTCTTATTTGCTTTCACATTGTCTGTCATACATACTTTAGCAAATCTGCATAACACACATTCGAAAAAAAAAATTAAAGTCACCTCCCATTGAGATTTTACGAGTTTTAAATCGGGTTTTCCGGGGGCCAACCATTGGTATCAGAGCAGGGGTTCAAAAGTTCACTAGATTTTAATGTAAACACTTGAACTGATCTTTTTTGTTAAAACTCATTTTGTTTAAATTGCATAATTTTTTTTATAGAATTCATGTAGGTTGACCAACATCTTCTCATCATTTTTTTAAAAAAATGCATACAACATTCTTCATCATTTCACTTGTTTAACTAACACTATTTTTCTCGTATATTTTTTTGTTGTTAGTTAGTTTTGGCATCATGATCAAAAAAGGGGAAATTGTTGGGATGAATTTAGTTTTGATTATTATGCCAAAACACCTTGTAATAGGACAAGCTAAGTTGTATAGAAAGCTTGTGTTTCTAGACTTAGTTTTATTCTTACAGGTAACAAGTTGAGGGGGAACTCCTCAAGAGAAGACGAGACTAATGAGTTCCATGTGGTGATGAATTTGAACAAGAAGAAGCATCTTTGATTTGTGAGGAAGAAAATCTAATGTAATCTTTGTGAAGAAATCGAAATCACCGAGAAGAAATAAGAAATCAGATGAAGAAATGCGATCTGATCAATTTACTATGCGATCCGATCAGTAATCAAAAGCAAATTAATCAGTACCGTCGATCCGATCAAAACCGTTCGATCTGATCAGGTACCGTGTGATCTTATCAGCTACCATGCGATCTGATCACCATGGTTCAAACCGATCGGATGCCAATGCGATCCGATCACCATCACATAGCGATCCGATCGACTTGCGTGCGATCGATCTAAAAGTGCAGACCAAAATCAGAAGAGACGAACAGTAATCTGGCAGGCTGATTTGATCCGTTAGACACACAAAATGCTGGTCAATGAGAAGATGACAACACATTTATTGATGTGACATAAAGCTGCAAGCAAAAGTGCAAAAGGACAAAGAAAAACTGGAAGACTATTAGTATGAATTTGAATTTACTCTCCAACGGTAATATTCAAATCCACACTATAAATACATTGCACTATCTTCAAAAGAAGATAAGGGAGGATGCTGCAAAGTGAAGATTAAAGCCAAATATTCAAGCATCTCCATTCAAGAACACAGAGCATTTAATATCCAAATTTACCCAAGAGTGTTCTTCATTATTTCTAAGCATAAATGTAATATCCTAAGCTTAGAGAGATTTTCCCAACCTTAGCTTAAAGGCTAAAACAATGTAAGGGAAAATCTCACCTAGTTGAAAATAACACCAAACCCATACCCTTTCTTGAGAGAGAAAATTAGTGGTTAAGTGAGGTAGTTAAGAAGCAATCCCGTAAGGGAGGGTAGGCAATCCCGTGAGGGAGATAAGTCCCATAGGCGATCCCGTGAGGGAGATAAGTCCCGAGAGAGCGAGAACTCATTAAACATCTATAGGCGATCCCGTGAGGGAGATAAGTCCCGTTGAGTGAGAGCTCCATAAATATCTGTTGGTTAAGTTGGTGCCCCATGAAGGGAAGAGTGGATGTAGGACAAGTTCGTCCGAACCACTATAAAAATACGTGTGTTCTTATTTGCTTTCACATTGTCTGTCATACATACTTTAACAAATCTGCATAGCACACATTCGAAAAAAAAAATTAAAGTCACCTCCCATTGAGATTTTACGAGTTTTAAATCGGGTTTTCCGGGGACCAACACTATTCCAACTAACCTCCCCACCATTGAGAACGAAAATATAGCCCGACTGTGATTTGTAATCATCATAGTAGGATTGGAAACTTGCGTCGGCATAGCTAGTTGCAACTAGCTCCAACTGTCCTCCGTAGACAAGAAAGTAATTTTTAGTACGTTTGAGGTCCTTGAGAATGTTCTTGACAGCAATCCAGTGAGGTTCACCCGAATTCTGCTGGTATCTACCAGTGGTGCTGACAGAGAAGGCCACATCTGGCCTAGTGCAAGTCATGGCGTACATGATGGAGCCAATTGCAGATGCATATGGTATATCCTTCATGCGTTGGATATCATCGTCTGTGGAAGGACAATCCTTCTTAGATAGCTTTATCCCATGACATGCCGGTAGAGAACCTCTCTTAGAGTTCTCCATCGCAAATCGCTTCAACACCTTATCTACGTAGGTTGACTGTGATAGCCCCAACATCTTCTTGGATCTATCAGTGTGGATCTTGATCCCTAAGATGTAGCAGGCCTCACCAAGGTCCTTCATCATGAAGGTCCTTGATATCCAATCTTTTACCAAATGCATAAGAGTGATATTATTTCTCATAATTAATATGTCATCGATATACACAACTATGAAAATAATATTTCACCAACTGCGTTTACGATAAACGCATGGATCTTTTGAATTTCTGATGAAGTCAAACGATTTGACAACTTCATCAAATCGGATATTCCAACGCCTAGAAGCTTGCTTCAATCCATAAATGGATCGTTTAAGCTTGCACACAAGATTAGATTTTGGCTTAGATACAAAACCTTCCGGTTGAGTCATAAACACCTCCTTATCAATGTTGTCATTGAGGAAGGCTGTTTTGACATCCATCTGCCAAATCTCATAATCTAGATGTAAGCTTGCTACCATAAGTAAAATTTGAATGGACTTGATTTTGGCAGCGGTGAGAAAGTCTCATCATAGTCAATGCCTTCGCATTGACTATAACCTTTTGCCACCAACCTAGCCTTGTAGGTTTGTACCTTGCCATTTGCATCGATCTTTACGTTTGTAAACCCATTTTGCAACCTATGGGTTTGACCCTTTCTAAGAACTCAACCAAGTCCCAGACTTGATTGGTGTACATCGAGTCCATCTCAGATTTCATGGCTTCATGCCACTTCTCTGAGTCAACATCTAATGTTGCCTCAGTGTAAGTTCTGGGATCATCTTTATCCGGGATCTCCACGTCATCATGTTCCTCTATGAGGAAACCATAATATCTAGTGGGTGGATTACAAATCCTAGTAGACTTACGGAGCTGTGGTTGTGTAGGCTGTACATTCTGATCGTGAGAATTTTGTGGTGCATCGATTTCATCAATGTCCGGAGAGTCCTCAAAAGCAATACTTCCAGATGCCTCTTGGAGAGTTCTCATTCAGCCCACTTGGAGTTTGTTGCGAAGGCAATGCAACTCCAATTACGCTCCCACTGGCTGAAAGAGGATCACTAAGTGATAAACTTCCACCATGAGAGCTGCTGAACGCTCCCATTGATTCCTCATCACGTTTCTTTGACAAGATATTAGTCTCTTGGTTATCCTGTGGTTCTTGAATTTCTTCAAGTTCTATCATCTTACAACCTTGTTCCTTGAAGACATAGTCTTCTTCGAGGAACCTGGCCTGCCTAGAAATAATTATTGTTTGTTTCTCAAGTAGATAGAAGTAATATCCTCTAGTTTCCTTAGGATATACCACAAGGTAACCCTTTTCATCTTTGGATTCCAACTTATCGGTAAGCATCCTTTTCACAATTGCAAGGCAGTCTGTTGGGAGATGAATTTAATAAAGAAGATTTTGATTAGATCCCAAAACCCCTGAGTATGACATGTTCAGGATAATCTTGATAGATGAGTCGTAGATTCGCTTTTTAGAGTGTTGAGGATGTTATCCGCACCATGTATAGTCGCAGAGATATAGACGGGATAGATTTCAAGATTTCAAGGCTCAAGATGAAATCGAGAAATCAAGTTTCAAAGATGAAATCGAGAAATCAAGACTCAAGATGAAATCGAGAAATCAAGACTCAAAGATGAAATCGAGAAATGAAGACTCAGTATGAAACTGAGAAAATGAAGACTCAAGATATCACCAAGATATCTCTCAAGACTTAAGACATCAAGACTCGACTAAGACTCAAGAATCAAGATCAAGATATCAAGATCAAGACAAAGAAGATATCAAGACATAGTAGTTATCAAGACTCCCAGAATTCATCAATGCTCCAGATAACCTCGAATGTTCCGAGGCAATCGAATAATATCTATCAAGGATACAAAACCGAGAAAAACGCTAATACACGTAAAAAATAGATATTGCCCAAGACATTCACATGCGCATAAAAGGAACTAAAACTAAGTGTTGTTAAGGTTATATCACTTTCGGAGATATTGACCAAAAAGAGCCGTTATGTTTGTCTACATTTATCAAGACAAGAGCCAATCGGAGGAAGGCAACACTGCATTTTATCGACATCGAAAGCCGACAGTCACGTACATGTCAAGAGTACTATGTTCCGCATCGCAAAAAAGTGGTGATCGGTACGTATGAAAAGCATATTTCCTAAAACATGCTAGGGAGTATTCAAACCCTAAAATAGCCGTTCATCACACACCATAAGAGGAAACTCATGAAGCTATCTCTTCCAACGGATAGTTTTTCAAGAGTGACCTTGGTGATTGCCTATAAATACTAGTGACCCTCTACATTGAAGGTTACGGGAAATTTGTAAGCAACTCAAGTGCTCAAACTTATTATTGCAAAGTTGAAGCACTCGAAAACCCAAGAATTTCCCAAGTGCTTTACATTGAAGAGAGCTCATTCACTAAGCCTAGTTTGATAAGATATATCCAAAGCTTAGTAGAGATATCCTAGCCTTTGCATTGTACTTATTGTAAAGGATATCTCATCCTAGTTGGAAACCAACCAAGAAACCCCAAACCCTTTGTAAGGTAGTTTGAGTGTGATTGTTGGTGAGTTGGAGTTGTAAAGAGTTAGTAAACTACATTGAGGTAGTCAGAAAACTCTAGAGAAGAAGTGAGTAAACTATCTTGGATAGTCAGAAAGCTTGTGTGTGTTTTGAGTAAGTAAACTATAGAGGTAGTCAGAAAGCTCAAAATAGAAAGGTTAGTAAACTACATTGAGATAGTCAGAAAACCTTAGGAAGTGGTTAAGGAATTTCTCTGAAGGTCAGAGAGAGTGGACGTAGGAGCTTGAGTCTCTGAACCACTATAACTTGCTGTGTTGTTTTGTTTTCTTTATTGCATTGATTATCTGTTGCATATCTTTAACTGAAAGCATATTTTCACTGATATTCAGTTGGAATCAATCCACTGAACTTGCATCTGGCGATCACGACTTTAATCATTTGTTTCATTAAAAGGAAAGTTTTCAGCAAAGCTTAAAACGAGTATAAACTTAGGCCAACCATTCCGCACATCTGAGTAGCTATCCGAAAGCGTTTCGGGATCTCTAAAAAAAAACTCAGCTGGGGTTGGGATTATCCGAGGCTTCCGAAAGCGAGCTTCGGGATCACATGCCGGTGTAGACTTTGACTCAGGGCGATCTGTGCTTCTCAGGACCAAATCATCAGGACAACCTGACCCATCTGACCTCAGTGAAGAAAAAGTTTTAAAAATCGAACACGTGTATTCCCCCATACACGCGTGTAAGACTCGTTGCACGGGACCAACAAGTGGTATCGAGGCGGGGAGTTCAAAAGGATCACTAATTTCAGAGTGACCACCTGAACTGATCTATTTTAAAACCTGTCTCTGATCTGATACCAAGAAGTGGTATCAGAGCAGTGGTCCAACTTGACCACCTGCTTTGTTGACCATAGTCTAATTTGCTAAAAGACTCTCGTGGTCTACTGAACAGATCTATTTGCTGAAATCTTATAAGGCTCAGACATAATGCCTTCTAAGAAACTTCCCATGTTCTCAGTTGAGAGCTATGATTTGTGGAGATTAAGAATGCAGGCTCACCTGTATTCTAAGCATGAAATAATGTGGAGAGTGGTTTCTGAAGGACCATTCAAATTCATCATGAGTGAATCCAGGAGTTCTCGAAAATGAGAGAAATGATCCGTGGATTTGAATTTCCAAAGTCGATGATCAACTTACTCCTGATGAGAGGAAGTTAGTCAATCTTGACTATATTGCCAAAGATACATTATATAGCACTATTGATGATGGTGTTATGGGGATGATCTCTCATTGTGAAACTACAAAGGAAATATGGGATACACTTGCTGAGATTGCTAAGGAAGAAAATGAGTCTGAAGAAAGTTCAAGCTCCTCAGATGAGATGTGCTCAGAAAGTGACAGTGATGACATCTGTCTCATGGCTGTAGGAGAGGTAAATTCTTCTATCTCTGTTGTTGCTCCTACACAAGCACATGAGTTGTCAAGTTCTACTGTAAACAATCAATTTGACCTGATGGATTCTTTTGAGAGTCTTATGAAGGACTATGCCGTGGTTACAAGAATCGGCCGAATGAAACTCAAGAGCGAGAACAAAAGAACCGATCACGAGAATCTAAAGTGGAAAGACTCTAAGAATCTTTGAGATCACTTCTCAATTGATGGGAACTACCGATGAACTAGATGTTACGAAAGTACAACTCTCGAGAAAGAGAAGTTGATAGAGACCCTAAATGGAAAATTAGAAATCCATCGAGGAGATTCAAATTTTATCGAATCGAAGTTCAATGACCTCTTTGAGAAGCATGAAACTCTAAAGAAGTGTGAGGATAAGGCGCAGAGAAAGCTAGCTCTATTGAATTCTCGCATCTAAAAGTGATAGATGAAATTGAGTTACCAAAGACACCGCCACTATAAAAAGCCGGATTGGGATACATTCCAGGGGAACCTCACAAGGTCATCTGAATGTCGCTTCTAGAAGCACAAAGACATGCCTTTTTGTTAAACAAGTGTCACCTAATCTTGAATCAAGAATTGCCCAAAGTTTTAGACAAGGGTAAAGGACCTATGGTTCGAAAAAAAACTGAATGTTCAGGAAGAAAGCCTGGACCTCGTGAAAAGGCTAGAAAACCCCGACCACTCAAGAGGAAATTTTCAAAGCCAAGACTTCAAAGCCTCGGGGCTAAGAATACAAACTCAAGAGATCCGGCAGATCGAACCAAAGATAGGAATTTTCGGAGAAGAGAAACACTCAAAGAGACATTCTCAACCGAAAAGACCAAGTCCTCAGACATCGAAGACCCCAATTTCAAAGACAGCAACCCAAACCCCACTTTCCTAAGGGTAATGGTTTCCTGAACCCAAGTCAGCAGAGACAAAGACCAGCTGCACAAAAGCCAAAGCACTGGAACAAAAAGCCTGTACCCAAGAAAAACTCTAAGGCTCATGTTCATGCTAAGGCTAATACTCATACAAAGGATACTGCTAAGGCACCTAGAGTGGTGAATGTGTATGTAGATGTTTATGGAAGATGGATCGCCCACTCTAAAGTAATTAGAGTTGTCGTGCGATTTGGATTCCAAAAAGGTACAGCTTAACCTGGTAGGACCCTACACCAAATGGGTACCTAAGAATTGATCTGTTTTTCAGGTGAAAAACAAGGGCACTGAGCTGAATGAAGATCACATAGCACTGATGAGTGGAGATGAACTGGCTCATGCTGTATGGTATCTTGACAGTGGATGTTCAAGACATATGACAGGATATAAGCAAATACTCACTGACTATGTTGAGCAGAAAGGCCCTCAGATCACATTTGGAGACAACTCCAAAGGACAAACTGAAGGATATGGAATTCTTGAAATTGATTTTGTTCATATCCATGGTGTTTCATATGTATCTGGTTTGAAGCATAACTTGCTTTCAATAAGTCAATTCTGTGACAAGGGATTCAATGTTGAGTTCTCAAAGAACTTATGTTATGTGAAAGATGATACCTCACGTAAAAATTCTACCGACCCGGTACTAGAAAAGGAAATGTGTATCTTGCTGATTGGAGTTCAACTCCTAAAGATACATGTTTGGTTGCAAAAAGTTCCACAGATACCAGTTGGTTGTGGCACAAAAGGATGAATCACCTAAATTTCAAAACCCTGAACAAACTTGCAAGATTAGCACTTGTGAGGGGGTTACCAAATGAAGTGTTCAGTAAAGAACATATCTGTGATGCTTGTCAAAAAGGAAAACAAATTAGAGCATCATTCAAACGCAAAGTAGATGTTTCTACTGAAAGAATACTTCAATTGTTGCATATGGATCTTTTTGGTCCAGTAACACCTGTGAGCACAAATGGCAGGAAATATACACTTGTGGTAGTTGATGACTACTCTAGATATACATGGGTCATATTCTTACTCAGTAAGAAAGAGACTCGAACAAAATCTACTGAACCATTGAAAAAGACTCAAGATTGAAAAAGAATTTGAGTGTGGTCAAAAATCAGATCGATAAAGGAACCGAAGTTTATCAACCATATTATATCGATTATTGTAAAAGACAAATGGAATAACTCATGAAACATCACCCAAGGACCCCACAACAAAATGGTGTTCTTTGAAAAGAAGAAACATGACTACGAAAAGAAGTTCGCAAGGACAATGATTGTTTGGTCGATATTCCTAAATGATTTTGGGCTCAAGCCGTCAACATTCTATTCTCGGAAACGGATCCATCTTGACCAAGAGTCAAGGAAAAACTCCATCGATTTGTGGAATGAAAGGAAGCCTCTTGTTTCTTTCTTTCGTGTGTTTGGTTACAAGTGTTTCATACACAATAATGGTAAATATCAGTTGAAAACATTTGATAGCAAAGCTGATGAAGGGATATTCTTAGGATATTCTGAAGTCAGTAAAGCCTTCAGAGTTTACAACTGTAGGACTCTTATTGTGGAAGAAACACCTCTTGTTGTTTTTGATGAATCTACTTGTGTTCAGAAGAAACATGAACATGATGCAGGAGAACTGACCAAGAGAATCACCAGACTTAGCCTGAAAAAAATGACAAAACATCCTCACGAACACGAAAAGAAAGAAGTCGATCACTTTCTATGAATGGAGTGATTCGGACTCAGACAAAGAAGTTCAGGATGAAAATACTCAGGATGGTGAGACTCAGGATGGAAATTCTCCACTGAAAGAAAGCCAACACACTAAAGCTGACCAATCGAGCAGACACCCGATTCGGACTGCGGTATGTGATGCCAATGAAGATGTGGTCACAGCTGAGGCAAACTCTGAATCTATCAACCAAAGGGGAACAAATGTCTCTGACAATGTTATGAATGGAATTTCCCCTAAGGAAGATGATTCCCTTTCTCATTTTCTGTTGTTCCCTGAATTTAATGAACTGCCTGAACCTAACATTTCTAATGTTGAGGATACTATTGAAGGGGGAACATCCAAAAGAAGTTGGTTAGATAGTCATCCTACAAGTCAGATTGTGGGTGATCTAACTGATGGTGTCAAAACAAGAAGGTTCCATGGTGAAAGTGCATTATTCTGCTGCTTCCTATCTGAGAAAGAGCCCACTGAGATTGAAGAAGCTCTACAAGATTCATTTTGGATTCTTCTTTATCAAGAAGATTTGAATCAATTCTCAAGGAATGAAGTTTGGGAGCTAGTGGATAGGCCTAAGAAGCACAATGTGATTGGAACCAAGTGGGTGTTCAAGAATAAAAGAGATGAGAACAACATTGTAAGAAACAAGGCAAGGTTAGTTACACAAGGTTATTCCCAAGAAGAAGGCTTGGATTATGATGAAACCTTTGCACCTGTTGCAAGACTAGAAGCCATCAGATTGTTTCTTGCATATGCTGCCCACATGAAATTCACAGTCTATCAGATGGATGTGAAAAGTGCATTTCTGAATGGTGTGCTTAAAGAAGAGGTGTATGTGGAACAACCTCTTGGTTTTAGACAGAATGACCAAGTTTACAGGCTCAAAAAGGCCTTGTATGGTCTTAAGCAAACACCCAGAGCATGGTATGATACCCTTTCTCAGTTTCTTACTGACCATGGTTTTATCAAAGAAACTGTTGATAGGACATTGTTCAGGATAGAAGATGGGGAAGATATCTTACTTGTTCAGATTTATGTAGATGACATCATATTTGGATCTCCAAATCATCAGTTGTGTGAAAAGTTTTCTACACTGATGAAAGGAAAGTTTGAGATGTCAATGATGGGGGAGATGAATTTCTTTCTTGGACTTCAAGTGAAATAATCAAAGGAAGTAGATTTTCATCAACCAAGTCGCCAAAAGATACCGAATATCTAAGGGCACAAGCATAGAGGATTATGGTATCCAATCGATGATAACCTCAATTAACCGTTATTCGGGATGTCGACATGGAGGACGAATGGACAGAAGTTACCACAGAACTTGTCAATTTCGGAAGAAGTCGATATCTTCGTTTTTCAAAGAATTGCACTTCAAG